>CM043015.1:200731216-200974189 GCA_023690525.1 Holotrichia oblita | reverse complement strand
ATTGGCCTTAATAATTTGACTAGAGCACGAGAACTTTAGCTCGAGGGCTTTAGTCTTTAATTATTAATGCCAATTTTGGTCAAGTCAAATTACGAAACACACGAGAAAAATTGAAACAATGTAATAGTCGACTACTTATCAAGCTCGAGCTATATTTGTTAAGATTATTTCGTAAGCCAAGTTTCATAGTAAAAAATGAGCAAAGGAAGCATATTTTATTATCTGTTAAGAAAAGAGAACGATAAATTATTTTAAACCAAAATTACACACAATTATTGTATGTTATATTTCAATTCCTTGAAAAGGATCAATTTTATTGTTATGCTTCTTAAAATATAACTCTTGAAGACTTTTGGAGGTAGAATTCCACATACATTTTACAGTATACTCCTTATAATCATCTCCGTTCTCTTTTTTCATGTTCCATGCCCAGTCCTTAAAAATTTTGTTCAGTTTACTTACTCGCGTCGACTCGTTCAAAATATACTTGCGTTCGTCACAAAACTGCGTGAACTGTCTCCAGACGCTGTCTTGTATTTATGGGAGTTGTCAAATCGATGTGATTATCGATAATTTCAGCCGAAACATGGCTAAATCTCTTTTTATCGGACATTTTCATCTATTTGACACATTTGACATTTAATGAACAAATACTTGATTTGTTACCTATTGAATAGTCAATTTGTAAGAGTCGCTGATATCAAGATCCGGTACCGTTCATTAGTTAATTTCAACTTCAGTTGTGATTGTGATTTGACAAAATTTAATTTTAAGGTTAAATGTCTATACTTGGGCACAGAACACCACACTTGGGTATGTTTATTCGTTGAGCAATCAATTGAGAAAAGCCTGATACCGTTTTTAGCATAATCTGTAGATTCATATGTTTTAATAAACGCTACCATGATTATTTTTATCAAGACCAAGGACAATTACATATTTTTATTCTACGATTATTTTCTGTTGAGACAGTTCACGAGAAAATTAAAAGAAAAAATTTATATTTGTATTAAGTTGTTTCTTGGATTTTTCTTTTTTTTGGATTCACCGTTAATAACAGGTAGCCGTTGGGCGAACTGATGGTGATCCCTTTGGACACTTAATGCTTTTTAATGCATATTATTCCTTTGTATTCTGTTATTGTAATAGTATTGAGTGTTGCCAATAAATCTTTATTATTATTATTATTATTAAAACCCTACCTTAATTTCTAGTTTAATTGTTTTTCTGTGCTGTAATGTTTATTAAAGTATCAAAAGTAAAATCGTTACACCTAATTTTTAATAAAATTATAACATTATTTTCTTTTTAGTCTATCGATACCCATTAAAATATATTTAGTTCCTGTTACAACCCAAAGATTGCTACTCTATATCGCTTTCTTGTTTCCAACCACATAATTGAATTGTGCTTAGACGCTTTTCATCGAAAATACTGTAGGTAGTTAATTACAGATATTAGGTATAGGGAAACTTGATGCAATGTATCGAAATATCGAATCAAAAATATTTTAGAACAGGTTATGGAACACTTTATTTTCACACACACGATACTACATATTCCATTACAACCGAATTCATATACTTGGTTACAGGTTTGCCTAACAAAATACATCTTTTTGTTCGTCTTGATTTCATCAATAAATAACATACATACATTCTGTATCAGAAATACATATTTTTAAATTATGCATCACTGAAAAACGAACCTATTTTACGAAGGACGCAACCGACGGTGTTTAGCGTACAATCCGTATTCTACGTCGAATTCATAAATAATACATATTATATTGTGGAATAAAACCGAGCAGGTATGTAATCCCCCAACGCGCATGAATAACCGAATCGAATTGGGAGAATGAATAGACTACCACAACAACTTGAAGTTGAGTCTAGACTGCATGTAGACACCGATCATTGAAGCTTGGGATAATCATTAATAGATGGCGCAATGAGTACTAATGTTTACGTGTTGAACAGCTGATTACTAACAGTCACGGACTAATGATATTTACTAACGTGTTTTATTCAATGTGTGTGTGTATAATGTTTGTATACAAGGTGTTTGAACTTATTAACAAATTTCTAGAAGACAGTTTTAGCCTTTGGGTACAGTGTAAATACAAATAAAGAGTAGTTCTAACAGTAAAAGGTGGTATATACATGTACGGCCGAGAAGAATAAAGTGTGTGTGTAAGGTAAGGAGTTACTTTTTCAATACTTATGGTGGACGGCGGCCGCGATTGTATTATACGTATATAAAGCCACTTGTTTAATTTTAATTTGAAATCGTTGGTAAAAATATCGGAGATAAGATAATTTTGTATTTACGATAAATTTTGTTAGAAATAATGATAAAGAAAAATATTAAATTATAAACTGGTGGAAGCAAAATAATTTACATAATTAACCTAATAAACTAGTATGTCTCTCGTTCAAGATATCTTTCAACTTGAAGTAAATATTTTAAACGAAAACGTAATAGTTTACGTTCTAGAATAAATTGATTATTAATTAATTGTTTTTTTTATTTGACCTACAAGAGAAATATATCTGGAATTAAAAGATAATTTAATTAACCACATAAATATTTATATTTATTTGCGAATAAAAGGTATTGTTTTCTTAGCACCGGTTTGTTAATAAAAATACAGTCATGGAAAGCGGAAGAAAACTGTTGAATGAAGCCTGAAAATGAATTAATCACTACAACAAATTGTCTCGTGAGCTTAATTGTAAAAAAAAAAAAAACTTAAATACCAATGAACATAATTTAGAGTAGAAAAAAAATCCTCTTAGAACCAGTTGTGAAAGTGATAGCAGTTGTAAGTACCTACAGGATCCGCCAGAATAAACAGTACCGAAATAAAAAAATTTATTTTTTAAACTTCGTAATTTAAATGTTCAAAATGTTCACCATTACGACACAAACAAGCTTCATATTGATTTTGTAAGTCACTGAACATATTTATAAAAAGTGGTTGATGTAACTGGCTGAAAAATGTTTGAATTCTTTATCGTAGTTCTGTGGAGTGGTTTCTCTACAATGACATCAGGACGTTCAAATCCAAATCGAGTTGTTTGTCGATTAATATAGCCGCTGTCTGAAAACCATATGTTTTTCAAGAAATTGGAATCTTGGTAAATTAAGCTCAATGCGACCGCAGTAAATTTTCAATGCATGTTTGTGCGCAATGTTTAGTCCTTGTCCAACTTGAATACGATATGGATAACCACCAATTGATTTGAACATCCGACATGTAGATGTTACACTGATGTTGAGTTTACATACAGTTCTTACAAGGCCTCTTTGCGGTGACTGCACAAGTTCATCAAAAACACGTCCTGTGTTTTCGTTGGTACAGACTGTTTGTCGACGACCTGAAGAACCTTTACGTTGACACAATACACTACCAGTGCGACGAAATTTCTTAACAACAGCTAATATCACACTTTTACTTGGAGCTGCTTTATTAAACTGTTGTTGATATCTTACTACCACCTGTTGTAAGCTTGGACCATCATTGCGACCATTTCCGTATGAGCGAAAATAATGTTCTACCAAAAACACTTTTTCTGCCGTTGTTAAAACCATTTTCAATTCAAATTCAACTCCAGCGTAACATTCTTAGGTTAACTAATGACAATTAAGTCAATAATAACAAATGCATATTACACAAGCAACTCCATAGCACCTTAGATTTCGGTACTGTTTATTCTGGCGGATACCGTATAAATGATTTGTTATAATTTTTTTCATATAGATCAATAATGAAGAAGTGCAATTGCTGAACAAGGAATTATGTTAATATGTTATACTTTATATTTATATTATATTTTACAAAAATTATAGATAGGATGTGACCGTAGAAGAAGAAGTTAAAATTGTGACAGAAACCAGCAGCTGGCAATTTTGAGAAACTTGCTAACAAAATTAAACAAGTATGCACATGAACACGATAAATATACCTACAGTGTAAAGCTTACGATATTAAAAAAAAATGAAGAAGAAACGTTAAGAAGAAAAATTAAACTGTTACAGTTTATACCTTCAGAGTTAATATTATAAATTGTCATTTAATGTTTCAATGATACTATAAATTTATTCTAGCCCACGCAAATAACTTGAACGCAATTTATGAGTGAAATAAAATAGCATTTTTAACACGTGTATCGTACAATATTTTTTCTACAAACACAATTTTTATGATAAAATATAATGAAACTCCACTGACCAAATCTGACAGCTCATGATTTGTACAACAGATGAGTTCGTGTTTTAATAAAGAAAATGAAGTAGGTAATACCGAGTGCAATAATTGAATAAGCCGCTGATAAATATATTCAATTCCACAAACTGTACATTCGATATTAATTATCCGAAGAATATGTAATTTTCATTGTAATAAAAATCATTTGATATGCACGGAATTTTCTCTTGCCATTTTTGACAAACTGTGATTTACTTTCAACACAAGTGTTAAACGTGGCCTTTTTAACACGCTACGCTATAAAATCGCATTTTTAAGTGAAGTTAACCGTGTCAAAATGTCAACTTTTAAAGGTGTTTGTAGAAAAAAACATTTGCTGCACTGACTTTCATTATGTCCTCATTTTTGCGAAATATCTCGATTAATATTAATTTGAGGTCATATGTCGTTTACTATTTTTCTATTCACAACTTAGTGCTCTTTTAGAATTTGATTAAAAAAAACGCCATATGCTATTTGGAAAAAAAAAGTGTTGACCTTGCTATGACCTATCTGTCTTTCTTTATAGTGACGCCATCGAATGAACCCCTTCATATAGTTAAACTTTTGTCTAATACTTTTCTTCATAACACTAATTGTTTCGAAGATATTACAGTGTTACACTTTAAATCGATCATCCTGTATATAATTTGAAAAATTTTCCTGCTCCCCATTGTGAAATTGTCAAAATATCGAGAATATTAAGTGTTGAAAATATCAATAATCGATAATATCAAAAGTGTCAAGAAAATATGACAGATAGGAAAATTTATTATTTAAATGTCATTCCTATAAGAATTTTTATCTTGTTTAGAATTTTGCTTATTGTTATTTGTATAGACGCTTTCTTTGTTTATAAGGTAGTGTTTGAAATATTAAAAGAATTGAATATGTATAATGTATACTGATAGATTAAGAATAATTAATATTTAATTCCCACAGTATTCAGCAAGTAGTACAGTTCTAAATTGGTTTTATCTCAGATTTATTGAAACTGTGTTGATCGATCATGTGTTGAACGGGGCCATCGAACTATAATATTCAAAATTCCCAATCATCTGAAGAAGTTTGCACAGCTAGGGAAATAAATAAATATGTAGAACTAAAAAGTAAGAGATATTATATGCTGCCTAATACTAGCATATAATAGTAAAGGTAAGAATGGTACAATATAGGAAAATTTTTCTTAATTTAATTTATAAATGTCTTTAACAGACATTTATCTATTTTCAAGAGGTTTGCAAATTATTAATCTATCTTCATGTGTAATATTTATAATACGAAATGAATTATGTTTACCATAAATAAATATTGTTCTAGTTGATTGTGATTTTTAAACGAAAATAAACCAGAAACAAGTTATAAAAAATTTAAATCAGCTATTCTTTATAAGATTCTGGAGGATTCCCGATTATATGGGTTGCAAGGTTGTGAATGACTAATCTTTTCTTTTGTTGTTAAAATGAAGATTTACTATTGTGACATTTTGGTCAACTGACATCTGTTGGAAACAACGAACAATAAATTATATCAACGCGACGGCGACGTCTCAACATCTACATAATTGTAAATAAATAAGAAATAAACAATTATTAATCTCAAGTTACTGTTTGTTTTTTTTATAATACAGTGTTTTGTAGAATATGTAATTCCTTACTACTCATTCTTGTAATATCTTGCAATTCTAACATGGATTACTTTCAGAAACGCGGACATATCATCTAGCGAAATTTATCAAGAGCAATTTAAAGAAGAAATATGCTTCACTCAGAATACTGTCTTTAAAACGGAGCAAAATAGTATTTGTTTTTGTAACGTGTGCCAGGAATTCTTCGATACTGACGAACTCCTTCAAGCACACCAAACGAAAGTTCATTATCACCAAGAATGGAATAATTACCCATGTAATGAAGGGGAAGTGGATGACAAACACTTTATCCAGATAACCGAGTTCGTCGTTCATAATAATGTAGAGAAACCGTTTAAATGTGCTTCTTGCCAGCAAACCTTTGATGATAAACGAAGTCTTATAAGACATGCACGAATTCATACAGGAGAGAAACCTTACAAATGCAAGCTATGCGTTAAGCGTTTTAGTCAGAGAGCACATCTGATCAATCATAATAGATCACATACAGTAGAAAATCCATTCAGATGCAATCATTGCCAACAAGCTTTTCCTACAAAACGTTCTCTCGTACGACACGAACGGATTCATACAGGTGAGAAACCATACAAATGCGAATTGTGCGATAAATGTTTCAATCAGAGAGCACACCTTATTGGTCACAAATTAACGCATACAGGGGAAAAACCATTCAAATGCAGCTACTGTCAAACAGGATTTTCCGCAAAACGTTATCTCGTAAATCATGAACGACTTCATGTAAGTGGTGGAGTTTATAAATGCAAACTCTGTGATGAGTGTTTTAATCAAAAGGAACACCTGATTAATCACGCTGAAACACATACAAGAGAAAAGCCATTTAAATGTGAGCATTGCCAACAGAGTTTTTCTAAGAAACCTTCTCTCGTACGACACCAACGGATTCATACAGGTGAGAAACCTTACAAGTGCGCATTGTGTGATAGGGCTTTTAGTCAAAAAGAACATCTGACTAGTCACAATAGAACGCATACAGGGGAAAAACCGTTTCAATGCAGGCATTGTCAACATGCCTTCTCTGAAAGGCGTTATCTCATGAGGCATGAACGCCTACACACAGGCGAGAAACCGTATAAATGTCTATTATGCGATAAGTGTTTTAATCAGAGAGAACATCTAATTATTCATAATAGAACCCATACAGGAGAAAAACCGTTCAAATGCGGTCAATGTGAACAATCATTTACCGAGAAACGGTGTCTTGTGAGACATGAACGTATTCACACAGGTGAGAGGCCTTACAAATGCGAAGAGTGCGGTAGGTGTTTTACACAAAAAGAACATCTAGTTGGTCACATCAAAACACATACAGGTGAGAAGCCGTTCAAATGTAGCCAGTGCGAGCAAGGCTTTACCGAAAGACGTTATCTCAAAAGACATGAACTGCTTCATTCAGGTGAGATGCCTTACAAGTGCATACAGTGCGATAAATGCTTTAATCAGAGAATACATCTGATTAGTCACAGTAGAACGCATACAGGGGAGAAGCCGTTTCAATGCAGGCTCTGTCAACGAGCTTTTTGTGAAAAACGATCTCTTGTGAGGCACGAACGACTTCACACTGGTGAGAAACCTTTCAAATGCGCACAATGTGATGAGTGTTTTACGCACAAAACGCAGCTAGAACATCATAACGGAACACATACAGCAGAAATTAAATAGTCGAAGTTTTTTTTATTGTACCGAAGCCTTGTAAGGTCTTGTATCATAGCTTTTGAAAGGTTGAATTAAAAAGTTTAGTCTTTTAATGTTTGCTTTCTACGCACGTCTCTTATTTAAAAGAGATTAGCATTCAATTTGTAATTTAATATATTGATGTAAATATGATGTACATGATGGGATAATAAAAACATGTCGTACAAACATGTACATATATTATTATAATATTTTATTCTATTAGGACAGCTACAACAATTGCTTATAGAATACAGAACATAGTAGAATATAGTGTATACAGGGCGGGGCATTAGTGTGAGGAATTTCAATTACTCCTGTATTATAAGAGAAATTAGAAAATGTTATTAAGGTAAAAGCTAAAGCGCATGGGGGGCTATAACCTAAAAATGTTTTTAACTATACAGGGTGTCAAATAAAGATAGCAGACGTGGAATAAATTGACAATAATACCGAAATATATGTCGAAAGTATTTAGTGTGTCGCGAATGTTAAAAATATCACAAAGTATCAAAAGTGCTGAAACTGTTGATACCCGAGCAGCACATGATGTCCGAAATCTTTTTTTTTTTTTCATGGTTCCTTTTTTACGCAATATTCTGTCAATATAACTGCATATAATCTGCTGTTTTTTGTATGGTATGTAAAATTAAATATTGTTATATAATGTCAAAAATGTCGAAAATATTGAAAATGTCAAGAAGAAGATAATGTCAAGAATGTGAAGCAAAGATGACATGTCCAAAGTGCCGAAAATATGTAAAATGTCGAAAATATCAAGTAGGTATTCAAAATGTGAAAACGTTTGTAAACGTCATTAGTGTCAAATGAGTTGACAATAGGGATCAGGACATATGTTGCAAAATCAAAATGTGATATCATTCTGAATTATAGACAGCTCATCTATTAATCCGTATATTTTATTTCTGTTATGTCGTTTCACAAAACTGTTCGATTAGAGTTTTCCACAATTTCAAACGGAAAAATAAACGCGCTATTTTTACATCACTAGTCTAAAACCATGGGAATAGTTTATTATTAACAGTTAAGGATAGTGTGGCAGTTTAGCTATACTGCTAGCTATCGACTGGCTATAAATGTTTGAAGTAAATATATTTAGTAACTGTTTTTTTCTGACATAGATGCGTTAGTTCTCTCAGTTCTCACAATAAAACACTACTGTTGTATATAAAACGTTTAATAACAAACTCTTAACTTTCTCACATCCAACGTTAACTTTTTCATCTGTCTAGCGCCCTATTTTCCCTCTCGATTGCTATTCGTTACATTCTATATCGCGAATATAGTTACATTCTATATAGTTATAAGGCATTAACTCTTACAAATGTTACATACATGTACGATGTCCTTATTTATTGATTATCTTATGTAATGACTAAATAAATAATGGTGGTGCTTTTGTATAGTATTTTCACATTTTCTTTATATTTTATTGTATAAATAAAACATGCTTAACTGTTGTTGAAGTGTTTGATTGATCACTTTTGATCAACTAATTTGTTGAAACGTAAATTCTCTGTTATTTTCTTAATCGAAAAGGTATTTAATTAATTGACAAATTTTTTAAGATCAACAAGCACGAACAAATTATCCAAATCAATTTTATCAAAGAAAAATTTTGGTCACGCGTTGTATTTAAAAAGACTATATCACGAACAAGATTTGTTGCAATGTGGGTAGTTTGCTATTAGTAAGTCCCGCAGTTATCGGATATTTTTGTAATTTACTCTCTTAGTTGTGTTCATTTTGCCATATATTTGACTGGTAACTCAGAAGAAGACGAAACAAAAAAAAATAAACAAGATTTGCTTTGTGTAGTAATTGCGAGCATTGTGAGTGAAAATGAGTCGTTTTGACAGTACTCCATTTGTATTGATAAAACCACGAGTGAGTTTATCACTTATTAAAATTCACACGTGATTTTTTCGCTAAAAAAGGATGTCATTAGCTGTTGCTAAGGAATTCCAACTGTGTGATTGGTTGACAGATATGTGAGTGATATAGTCAAAAGTATCCAAAGTATCGAAAATATCAAGTGTTGAAAATATCAATAGTCGATAATGTCAAAAGTGTCAATAACATATGACGGATATAAAATAGTTATTTACGAACCAAGTGCGTGAAATCATATTTCGCGAATGAGTGACCAGTTTAAAGCGCGAGCCGGAGGCGAACGCTTTATGGGCACGAATTCGCGAAATGTTTCACGCACGAAGTTTGTACAATATTTTTTGTACGAGAACTATAATAATAATACATATTGTTTAATAAGTTATCGTTTATGACCATATTATTAAGGTTAGGGATTTATGATTTTAAAATGTCACTAAATTAATCAAGTTCCAGTAAGTACCAACTTTACTTTTACGCACTCGTGTTTAAAGTGACTTTTTACGCACGCAAATCGAATTGTGAAATGACAGGTTTTGATAAGCGAGTACAAAAAAAATATTATTTAAATGTCATTCCTATAAGAATTTTTATCTTGTTTAGAATTCTGCTTATTAGTATTTGTATAGACGTTTTCCTTGTTTCTAAGGTAGTGTTCGAAATATCGAAAGAAATGAATATGTAGAATATACATATACTGATAGATTAAGTAACTAAATAATTAATATTTCAATTTCCATAGTATCCAACAAGTAGCACAGTTTTAAATTGGTTTTATCTCAGATTTATTGAAACTGTGGATCGATCGTGTGTTAAACCTGGCCATCGAACAGCAATATTCTCAATCATCCGATGAAGTTTGCGTAGCTAGGGAAGTAAATAAATATGTAGAACTAACAAGTAAGAGAGCAAAGAGATATTATACATATGCTTGTACTAGCATGTAATAGCAAAGGTAGGAATGGTAGAATATAGGAAAGTTTTTCTTAATTTAATTTATAAATGTCTTTAACAGACATTTATCTATTTTCAACAGCTTTGCAAATTATTAATCTATCTTCATGTACAATTATTATATACCTAATGGAATTATGTTTACCATAAATAAATATTTTTCTAATTGATTGTTGTTAAGTTACTGAAATTTCTTCAGAAATAACAACTTCTTTATTGCAGGATTTTTAAACGAAAATAAACCAGAAGTAAGTTAAAAAATCTAAAGCAGCTTTTTTGACACGAGAACTGCTCACATTACTCTTGACATTCTTTATAAGTATCTGGATGACTCCCGATTATATGGATTGCAAGGTTTTGAACGACTAAACTTTTCACGTAGAATATTTTCTACGCACTCTACGACCGTTTTGTTTCCAAAAGAGTTTCATTTCTTCGTTATTAAAATGAAGATTTGCTATTGTGACATTTTGATCAACTGACATCTCTTGGAAACAACGAACAATAAATGATATCAACGCGACGTCTCAACATCTGCATAATTCTAGAATGTTACAAATAATCAATTATTAATCACAAGTTGCTGTTTGTTTTTTTTTTTTTAATAATATAATGTTTTGCAGAATCTGTAATTACTTACTTGTATTCTTGTAATATCTTGCCATTCTAACATGGATTATTTTCAGAAACGCGGACATATCATCTAGCGAAATTTATCAAGAGGAATTTAAAGAAGAAATATCCTTCACTGAGAATACTGTTTTTAAAACGGAGCCAAATAGTATTTGTTTTTGTAACGTGTGCCAGGAGTTCTTCGATACTGACGAACTCGTTCAAGCACACCAAACGAAAGTTCATTATCACCAAGAATGGAACAATTACCCATATAATGAAGGGGAAGTGGATGAAGAACAGTTTACCCAGATAACCGAGTTAATCGTTCATAATAATGTAGAGAAACCGTTTAAATGTGCTTCTTGCCAGCAAACCTTTGATGATAAACGAAGTCTTATAAGACATGCACGGATTCATACAGGAGAGAAACCTTACAAATGCAAGCTATGCGATAAGTATTTTAGTCAGAGAGCACATCTGATCAATCATAATAGATCACATACAGTGGAAAATCCATTCAGATGCAGTTATTGCCAACAAGCTTTTCCTGCGAAACATTATCTCGTAAGACACGAACGGATTCATACCGGTGAGAAACCCTACAGATGCGAATTATGCGATAAACGTTTCAATCAGAGAGAGCACCTTATTGGTCACAAATTAACGCATACAGGGGAAAAACCTTTCAAATGCAGCTACTGTCAGAAAGGATTTTCCGCAAAACGTTATCTAGTAAATCATGAACGACTCCATGTAAGTGGTGGAGTTTATAAATGCAAACTCTGTGAGGAGTGTTTTAATCAAAAGGAGCACCTGATTAATCACGCTAAAATACATACAAGAGAAAAGCCATTTAAATGTGAGCATTGCCAACAGAGTTTTTCTAAGAAACCTTCTCTCGTACGACACGAACGGATTCATACAGGTGAGAAACCTTACAAATGCGCATTGTGTGATAGGGCTTTTAGTCAAAGAGAACATCTGACTAGTCACAATAGAACGCATACAGGGGAAAAACCGTTCGAATGCAGGCATTGTCAACATGCCTTCTCTGAAAGGCGTTATCTCATGATGCATGAACGTCTACACACAGGCGAGAAACCGTATAAATGTCTATTATGCGATAAGCGGTTTAATCAGAGGGAACAACTAATTATTCACAATAGAACCCATACAGGAGAAAAACCGTTCAAATGCGATCAATGTGAACAATCATTTACCGAGAAACGTTGTCTTGTGAGACATGAACGCATTCACACAGGTGAGAGGCCTTACAAATGCGCAGAGTGCGGTAAGTGTTTTAGTCAAAAAGAACATCTAGTTGGTCACATCAAAACACATACAGGTGAGAAGCCGTTCAAATGCAGCCAGTGCGAGCAAGGCTTTACCGAAAGACGTTATCTGAAAAGACATGAACGGCTTCATTCAGGTGAGATGCCTTACAAGTGCATACAGTGCGATAAATGCTTTAATCAGAGAGTACATCTGATTAGTCACAGTAGAACGCATACAGGGGAGAAGCCGTTTCAATGCAGGCTCTGCCAACGAGCATTTTGTGAAAAACGATCTCTTTTGAGGCACGAAAGACTTCACACTGGTGAGAAACCTTTCAAATGCACACGATGTGTTGAGTGTTTTACACACAAAACGCAGCTAGAACGTCATAACGGAACACATACAGTAGAAACTAAATAGTCGGAGTTTTTTTTATTGTACCGAGTTCGTATTGTATAATAGTCCTTAAAAGGTTAAATTAAAAATTCATGTTTACTTTCTACGCACGTCGGTCGCTTATTTAAATCAAATTAACATTCAATTTGCAATTTAATATATCTGATGTAAATATGATCTACATGAAGGGATAATAAAAATATGGCGTACAAACACGTATTATTGTAATATTTTATTCTATTAGGATAGCTACAATAATTGCTTATAGAATACAATATGTGTTAAACCGGGCCATCGAACTACAATATTCTCAATCATCTGATGAAGTTTGCGCAGCTAGGGAAGTAAATAAATATCAAGAACTAACAAGTAAGACAGCAAAGAGATATTATATGCTATTACTAGCATATAATAGCAAAGGTAAGAATGGTAGAATATAGGAAAATTTTTCTTAATTTAATTTATAAATGTCTTTAACAGACATTTATCTATTTTCAACAGCTTTGCAAATTATTAATCTATCTTCATGTACAATTACTATATACCTAATGGAATTATGTTTACCATAAATAAATATTTTTCTAATTGATTGTTGTTTTATTGACTTTATAACGTAACAAAGTTACTGAAATTTCTTCAGAAATAACAACTTCTTTATTGCAGGATTTTTAAACGAAAATAAACCAGAAGTAAGTTAAAATATCTAAAGCAGCTTTTTTGACACGAGAACTGCTCACATTACTCTTGACATTCTTTATAAGTATCTGGATGATTCCCGATTATATGGATTGCAAGGTTTTGAACGACTAACCTTTTCACGGAGAATACTTTCTACGCACTCTACGACCGTTTTCATTCCACAAGAGTTTCATTTCTTTGTTGTTAAAATGAAGATTTGCTATTGTGACATTTTGGTCAACTGACATCTCTTGGAAACAACGAACAATGACGTTAAATGATATCAACGCGACGTCTCAACATCTGCGTAAAATGTTACAAATAAACAATTATTAATCACATGTTACTGTTTGTTTTTTTTAAATAATATAATGTTTTGTAGAATCTGTAATTACTTACTTGTATTCTTGTAATATCTTGCCATTCTAACATGGATTATTTTCAGAAACGCGGACATATCATCTAGCGAAATTTATCAAGAGCAGTTTAAAGAAGAAATATCCTTCACTGAGAATACTGTTTTTAAAACGGAGCCAAATAGTATTTGTTTTTGTAACATGTGCCAGGAATTCTTCGATACTGACGAACTCCTTCAAGCACACCAAACGAAAGTTCATTATCACCAACAATGGAATAATTACCCATATAATGAAGGCGAAGTGGATGACAAACACTTTATCCAGATAACCGAGTTAGTCGTTCATGATAATGTAGCTAAATCGTTTGAATGTGCTTCTTGCCAGCAAACCTTTGATGATAAACGAAGTCTTATAAGACATGCACGAATTCATACAGGAGAGAAACCTTACAAATGCAAGCTATGCGATAAGTATTTTAGTCAGAGAGCACATCTGATCAATCATAATAGATCACATAAAGTGGAAAATCCATTCAGATGCAATCATTGCCAACAAGCTTTTCCTACGAAACATTGTCTCGTAAGACATGAGCGGATTCATACCGGTGAGAAACCTTACAAATGCGAATTATGCGATAAACGTTTCAATCAGAGAGAGCACCTTATTGGTCACAAATTAACGCATACAGGGGAAAAGCGTTTCAAATGCAGCTACTGTCAAAAAGGATTTTCCGGAAAACGTTATCTAGTAAATCATGAACGACTTCATCTAAGTGGTGGACTTTATAAATGCAAAGTCTGCGATGAGTGTTTTAATCAAAAGGAACACCTGATTAGTCACGCTGAAACACATACAAGTGCAAAACCATTTAAATGTGAGCACTGCCAACAAAGTTTTTCTAAGAAACCTTCTCTCGTACGACACAAACGGATTCATACAGGTGAGAGACCTTACAAATGCACATTGTGTGATAGGGCTTTTAGTCAAAGAGGACATCTGACTAGCCACAGTACAACGCATACAGGGGAAAAACCGTTTCAGTGCAGTCATTGTCAACGTGCCTTCTCTGAAAGGCGCTATCTCATGAGACATGAACGGCTGCACACAGGCGAGAAACCTTACAAATGCCTATTTTGCGATAAGCGTTTTAATCACAGAGAACGTCTAGTTATTCACAATAGAACCCATACAGGAGAAAAACCATTCAAATGCAGTCAATGTGAGCAATCATTTACCGAGAACCGTTGTCTTGTGAGACATGAACGCATTCACACAGGTGAGAGGCCTTACAAATGCGAAGAGTGCGGTAAGTGTTTTACACAAAAAGAACATCTAGTTGGTCACATCAAAACACATACAGGTGAGAAGCCGTTCAAATGCAGCCAGTGCGAACAAAGCTTTACCGAAAGACGTTATCTCAAAAGACATGAACTGCTTCATTCAGGTGAGATGCCTTACAAGTGCATACAGTGCGATAAATGCTTTAATCAGAGGGTACATCTGATTAGTCACAGTAGAACGCATACAGGGGAGAAGCCGTTTCAATGCAGGCTCTGTCAACGATCTTTTTGTGTAAAACGATCTCTTGTGAGGCACGAACGACTTCACACTGGTGAGAAACCTTTCAAATGCGCACAATGTGATGAGTATTTTACACATGAAACGCAGTTAGAACGTCATAACGGAACACATACAGCAGAAATTAAATAGTCGAAGTTTTCTTTTATTTTACCGAAGTCTTGTAAGGTCTTGTATCATAGCTTTTCAAAGGTTGAGTTAAATATATTAGACTTTTAATGTTTGCTTTCTACACACGTCGCTTATTTAAATCAAATTAACATTTAGTTTGTAATTCAAAATATTGATGTAAATATGCTGTACATGAAAAGATAATAAAAATATGTCATATAAATATGTATTATTATAAAATTGTATTCTATTAGCACAGCTACAACACTTACTTATAGAATATAGAACATAGTAGAATATAGTGCATAGAAACGTCATTAAAACAGCAAAAATACTTCATAGTAATCGAGTTATAAGTAATCCTAAAAATGATTGTAAAACGGTCGGAAACATAATTAATTCTGGAATAAAGGCTACAAACCCTAAGCAGAAAATAAATATTTGGGTAGATAGTGAATTAGTCGAACAATCAAGTGGCAAACACATTTAATAAATGTGATTCATGCGTAGGATATTTTCTGGACTTGAGTAAGGCTTCTGATCTGGTTGATCAGGAGATATTGCTTGAAAGGCTGGAATGCTGTAGTGTTAGAGGAATGGTGCCGTTACTGGTTCTCTAGCTATCTATGCAACACGTTGCAGTACCTCGAGATTAAAAGCAGTCAGTCTAATATTTTGAAAACATATCGAGAGGTGCCATAGGGTAGCAGTTAGTTCTTGTATATCAAATATGTGAACGATTTCCCATTGTACAACTCAGTGATGTTTGCGAATGATACATTGATAGTACATTGACAATCATAAACGAAAACAACTTGTATGTAAATGTCAAGAAAACGGTATTTATTGAATTTAACCCTCAATATACTTTTTTAACCTGCCAACTACCTGCCGGGCCTAAGATGCCCGTAGTTAGTTTCATAATTGTGTCTGATTTTAGCATTTGTCACTGACTGAATTGAATGGAGGATTGCTGGATAAGTATATATTAACAATGAAACTTAAAATTGTTATTATTAAACAAAACCGTAAGTTATTCATAAGATATTAGATATTACATTGTTATAATAGTATACTATGGCTAAGTTACTCATTTACTTGCTGTAGCATTTCAGGCACATTACAACAGATATGTTCTTTTAACAGTCAATGCAAAATAAGTTTATTCTTTTCGTCTAGCGATGGCAGATACATACAGCACCGTCTTCGTTTCACTGTAGGTTCCGTCATATTTTCCATGGCTGCGTAGTCTTCGGCGCGGTTGGTGTCATCGACAACTTTAGCTAGCGCTTTACCTAACTTTATAATAAACTGACGACGTTGCGCATGTTATTGGATGTAGCAGCTTTCCACAATATAAAAGAATTTAAAACGCTCACGTCGATCATATTATAAAAAAACAACCAGTGGCCACCTTCTTGTCATCCTTTTTACGGTATAACATTTCGTCATGTGGTCCATTGTATCTGCTCCAGCTTTGGTTCCATTATATAACAGTATTATTTCAGGTTTTAGCTCTTCATTGGTTTCATCGTCTCTTCTTTCATGGTCTTCGGAGCCAAAGACCATTCTAAACTACTTTTACATGTATAAATATGTAATGACGAACTACCTGTAACTGTTACTACAGATGTAGAAGTTTTCTGGTTTGAAGAACTGTCTGATGTTTCAGACATCTCTTCTTCGACATAATCTGATTCGTTATCATCTGTGGATAGGGTATTTTGATCAAGTAATTCTGTAGTAGTCTGTAAAGTAATATCTGTTCTCCTATTTCTTCTAATTCGCGCCAGGTAAGAGATTTTTTATATCCGTTCGACATTATGTTAGAATTAGTAACCTTTTGCACACAAAATCTGTTGCAAACTGAAGTGTGTGCAAGGAGACGCCGTATTTATAACATACGTATGTCGAACATGTCATGACTTGCATGGATCCGCACAATATCATAGAATTACCACCGCAGTAGCCAACAAGTTAGACCAACCAGGAACTTGTAAATGCAGGGGCTTTAGAGGCCCGCGTGGTAGAGCAGGAGAAAAAAGTATCCGGACAGTGCGCGAAAGAAGGAGGCTTCTTACTCAAACCCTACGGGAACTTTATTGTCCTAGAGTGCATACAAATAATGTCTGTGCCACAGACAGTCCATGTAGGTATACTAAGTCAATAAAGTACCCGTGCATTTTGAGTGGAGGACGTCTTTCTTACATGCACTGGTAGGATACTTTTTTCTCCTGCTGTACGTGATGCTAGATTTTTAAATAAGTGTAAATTCCAAAAGTCTTTTGCAATGATAAAGAACTGAGTGAAGCATCACCTAAGCACAAACAAAGTCACAAGACCGTTTCAAAAAATATTAATTTTCAGCGAAGATATATACGCAGGTTCGTCCCCGACCGATCATACTGCAGCAGACACCGCTTAGAATCACGTTGCGTTGGTACAGAATATTTACGAGTCAAATAAGCAGGCTGCAGGAAAACTATACTATAAAGTACTGCTTACATACATATATGAAGTACATGAATGAATAATGATTATACTTGATTAAAATATTATTTAATTGTGGTTTGACTACTGGTTATCCCTTATAAAACAATCTAAATTCTTCTGTAGATGCTCTTCTAGTCCCAAGTTTCTTCTCAAGAGTAGCAGAACTGCACGAATTTCCTTTGATGTTTGAACCGCGCTATCCTCAAGATTATCGTTCGTCTCCTCTAGATTTTCACCCTCTTGCAACTGCTGTTTCTCCAAAAAACTTTCCGCTATAGTTTCTTCGGAATCATTTTCAACTGCCGGCACAGCATCATCAAGAAGTTGATGATTTCGATGTTGATGACATAGAAACAGACCATGGAAAATATCTACTAGTAAAAAGTGATACCAAGATCCCCGTCTAAAGATTCTTTGTCTCCTAGTGCTCGAACCAAACACTCTTTTTCGTGAGGAAAATGTATCATGCATCTGTTGGACGTACTATAGATATCGTCCCAAAAAACATTCCTTGGACAGTATTTTAGACGTAGTAGCTTTCCTCATAGTTGTGGAGATTATGTATGAGGGCAATGGCACTGCTGACTTTAGTCATCGCGATCTGCATGGACCTAGCATTGCCCTTGTAGTTGTTAGACTAGTTGGAGGCTTTTGATAAACCTTAGAATTAGCCTGGGATTTCCATCCTGGATGCCAGTAGGCGTTAGAAACGGCCTACTGAAGTGTTGTTGTCAGGTATGACTGGCAGCAACACATTTACAGAAAATGTGTTCTGCCGTCTCTAGATCTTCTCGACATAGACTTCAGATTTGATCTTAAGCTTTCCCGAGTTTATGAAGGTGGTACTTCAGGGCCACATTGCTGAAAGATAGCAACGACTGTGCTGTCTTAGGCGATCCTGATAACAGTGCCTTCGCCTGCTTTTGTGACATGAAAGACATTTTTGCTACTTCTTTGGCAAGCTTATCTGTTTTTTCATGCCCTTCGATCCCTTGATGGCATGGGACCCACTCAAGAGTTACGTGCTTATTGCGTTCCAATTGCCTTAAATTGCATATAAATTCATGCAGCAGACCGGACTCGTATGTGTAGGCACTCACAGCCTTCAAGGCCGCTTGGCTGTCCGTTGATATACTAATTGTTACGCCACTTATCCCTAACAGACACATATTTAGAGATGTTAGAAGAATCTCTTTTACTGATTATGGAAAATCACTTGACATCAGGGCAAGATTTTGTCTTCCAACAAGACTCCGCAAGGTGTTATACGCCGAAAAAATCATTGAAATGGATGGAAGACTATGGGATACCACTTTTGAGATGAGGTTAAAGCAGTCCTGATTTGTCTCTAGTTGAAACTTTGTGGCGTGAGATGAAGAAGGCGCTCCGAAAGCATCTCGCAAGATCAATCCCTGAATTGAAACAAAAACTTCAGGAAATATGAGATTCCTTTACGTCGGAGTTTTGCCAAAGCTTAGTCCACACAATACCACAAAGATTTAAAGATGTTGTAACAAGAAATGGTGATGTTACCCAGTGGTAATGTGTAATGTAGTTTTTAGTCTCATTTTGTGTCATGGTTTGCTTGTTTTAGTTAATTAATAGTTTAGTTGAGTAAATTTCTTTGTTATCACGTTTTTATTTGCAGCTAATACGATTCTAAAATGTTGTTGAATTGATATATAAAGAAAATTGCTCCGATTACTTATATATTTGTATTTTAGATTGAATTTTTGAAAAATTTACGTTGGACCAACTGACATGAGAAGGGGCTCGAATAATTAAATATTGTTATATGATGTCAAAAAATGTGGAAAATATTGAAAATGCTAAAAAAAATACGACAAATATGAAAAATTATTATTTAAATGTCAATCCTATAAGAATTTTTATCATGTTTAGAATTCTGCTTATATATAAGGTAGTGTTCGAAATATTGAAAGAAATGAATATGTAGAATATACGAGGAAGCGTTTTTATATTCGCGGAATGGGGGATAAGGGGTAGAAAAAAAAACAAATTATTTTTCTTTTTCAATATATTCACCTGCAAGACGGATACATTTTTCACATCTTTCAATTAATTTATTTATACACTCATAAAAAATAATTTCTCTTTATCTGCAAAATACGCCGAAACTGTCTCCTTGACTTCATCATCGGCAGTAAATTTTTTACCCCGCAGCTCTTTTTTCATTTTCGGAAACAGCTAATAATCACTCGGGGCCAGGTCTGGGCTGTAGGGTGGGTGATTCACAATTTCGAAGCCCACCTTATGCAGGGCAGCTAACGCAACGCGGCTCTTGTGGACGGTCGCGTTGTCGTGCAAAAGCAGCACACCTTTCGTCAATTTTCCCCGTCTGTTTATAGAAACACCTTTATCTTTATAATCAATCAACAATATTCCTTCCGAGTCCCAAAATACCGTTGCCATCGGGTCGATGGCCGCAGTGGTTAGGCGGCTGACTATCGTTGTGAGAGGACGATAGGCGCCGGGGTTCAGTTCTCTGGAGGGACGGTGACATTTTTTCAGAGAGTTTAATCCCGAATCGACTTGCCATTCGCTGTTGGGAGCAAAGTGATTAACAGCGCGGCATCATAAAAGGCGATATGATGCTGTCACAAAGCCAATTGAACACAACACACACACACAAAACTACACCGCGAGAGTTGTAGTGATAGCCAGACAAGCGATACAGCTTAAGGAGTCACTGCAACTAAGCACCCACCACATCAACAAACAAAAATAATAAGTTTCCCAGCTTATTGTGACACTTTAAATTTCTTGGGAGGTGCTGTGCCCTTTTTATGCCACTGCATGGAGTCTTGTTTGGACTCCAAGTTTCGTTTCCAGTAACAATTCGACTCAATACACCATCCTTGTCGTCATTACAGAGGTCCAAAAATGCACGCGAACACTCTACGCGCTGTTGTTTTTGCGGCGGCGTGAGCATTCTCGGCACCCATCTTGCGCTGACCTTAGACATGCCGAGATGATCGTGTAGGATTTTAAAAATTGTTGTATGGGATACTCCAACCATTTCTGCGAGTTGTTTCTTCTTTAGTCGAGCATCTTCGAGTACAATTTTTTCAACTTTTTGGATAAGTGCTGGCGTGGTCGCCTCAATGCTCCTGCCCGGCCTCGGGTCGTCTTCAAGGGATTCCCTTCCTTGTTTAAATAAACTATGCCACTTGTACACCATGGTTTTTCCTGGACAAGAGTCGCCGTAAACCAATGACATCTCATTCATTATGGTCGCGACTGATTTTCCTTGCCTGGTAAGGAACTTTATAACTGCACGATATTCGATTTTTTTCCATATTTCACTTTTCACTCCTGATTATGTTACTTGGTTGACGATAGCTCAAAGACTAACTGTCTAATAACAATGAAACTTCGTATTTAGACTAATTATGAGTCGCTGCACAGGCCACGTCCCCAATGCGCCTAATCACACCCCTACAATCTGCTCATTCCGCGAATATAAAAACGCTCCCTCGTATACTGATAGATTAAGCAACTAAATAATTAATATTTCAATTCCCACAGTATCTAACAAGTAATAGAGTTCTAAATTGGTTTTATCTCAGATTTATTGAAACTGTGTTGATCGATCATGTGTTAAACCTGGCCATCGAACTACAATATTCAACATTCTCAATCATCTGATGAAGTTTGCGCATCTAGGGTAGTAAGTAAATAAATAGCAAGAATTAACAAGTCAGATAGCAAAGAGACATTATATGCTATTGCTAGTATATAATATCAAAGGTAAGAATGGTAGACTAGAGGAAAATTGTTCTTAATTTAATTTATAAATATCTTTAACAGACATTTATCTATTTTCAAGGGCTTTCCATGTGTAATTATTATAATACATAATGAATTATGTTTACCATAAATAAATATTTTTCTAATTGATTGTTGCTTTCTTCACTTTATAACGTAACAAAGTTACTGAAATTTCTTCAGAAATAACAACTTCTTTATTACAGAATTTTTAAACGAAAATAAACCAGAAATAAGCAACTTTAGGTAAACAACACAACGCATTCTTTGTGGAAGATAAACATGCATACATCTTTAAATATGTGAATAATGGACGAAAAGACACGATCGGATCTACTCTCTTTTTGACACGAGAACTGTTCACGTTACTCTGAACATTCTTTTTCCGTAGGATTCCTGGATATATGGATTGCAAGGTTTTGAACGACAAATCTTTTCATGTACAATATTTTATACGGACTCTACGGCCATGTTCATTCCACAAAAGTTTCATCTTTTCGTTGCTAAAGTGAAACGTCGTCTAAACATCTGCATAATTGTAAAATGTTACAAATAAATAATTATTAATCACAAGTTTTTGTTTGTTTTTTTTTAATAATATAGTGTTTTGTAGAATCTGTAATTACTTACTTCTATTCAATATCTTGCAATTCTAACATGGATTATTTCCAGAAGCGCGGACATATCATCTAGCGAAATTTATCAAGAGCAACT
Organism: Holotrichia oblita; assembly: GCA_023690525.1. NCBI lineage: Eukaryota > Metazoa > Arthropoda > Insecta > Coleoptera > Scarabaeidae > Holotrichia > Holotrichia oblita. Next base: position 200,951,727 of record CM043015.1, on the reverse strand, counting down.
TAAAGAAGAAATATCTTTCACTCAGAATACTCTTTTTAAAACGGAGCAAAATAGTATTTGTTTTTGTAACGTATGCCAGGGATTCTTCGATACTGAGGAACTCCTTCAAGAACATCAAACGAAAGTTCATTATCTCCAAGAATGGGATAATTACTCATATGATGAACGTGAAGTGGATGACAAACACTTTAGCCAGATAGCCAAGTTAGTCGTTTATAATAATGTAGTTAAAGTAACCAGTTCCTCAACCCAGGATGAGAAGCTGCACAAATGTGAGTTGTGCAATAAGAATTTTTTCCACAAAAAATCTCTCATCCGCCACAAGAGAATACATACCGGTGACAAACCGTTTAAATGTGCTTCTTGCCAGCAAACCTTTCATGATAAACGAAGTCTTATAAGACATGCACGGATTCACACAGGAGAGAAACCTTACAAATGCAAGCTATGCGATAAGCGTTTCAGTCAGAGAACACATCTAATCAGTCATAATAGATCACATACAGTGGAAAATCCATTCAGATGCAGTTACTGCCAACAAGCTTTTCCTACGAAACATTATCTCGTAAGACATGAACGGATTCATACCGGTGAGAAACCCTACAAATGCGAATTATGCGATAAACGTTTCAATCAGAGAGAGCACCTTATTGGTCACAAATTAACGCATACAGGGGAAAAACCTTTCAAATGCAGCTACTGTCAAAAAGGATTTTCCGCAAAACGTTATCTCGCAAATCATGAACGACTTCATGTAAGTGGTGGAGTTTATAAATGCAAACTCTGTGAGGAGTGTTTTAATCAAAAGGAGCACCTGACGAATCACGCTAAAATACATTCAAGAGAAAAGCAATTTAAATGTGAGCATTGCCAACAGAGTTTTTCTAAGAAACGTTCTCTCGTACGGCACGGACGGATTCATACAGGTGAGAAACCTTACAGATGCATTTTGTGTGATAGAGCTTTTAATCAAAAAGCACATCTGACTAGTCACAATAGAACGCATACAGGGGAAAAACCGTTTCAATGCAGTCATTGTCAACATGCCTTCTCTGAAAGGCGTTATCTCATGAGACATGAACGGGTGCACACAGGCGAGAAACCGTACAAATGTCTGTTATGCGATAAGTGTTTTAATCAGAGAGAACATCTAATTACTCACAATAGAACCCACACAGGAGAAAAACCGTTCAAATGCAGTCAGTGTGAACAATCATTTACCGAGAAGCGTTGTCTTGTGAGACATGAACGCATTCACACAGGTGAGAGGCCTTACAAATGCGAAAAATGCGATAAATGTTTTAGTCAAAAGGAACATCTAGTTGGTCACAACAGAACACACACAGGTGAGAAGCCGTTCAAATGCAGCCATTGCCAGCACTCATTTTCGGAAAAACGTTGTCTCGTAAGACACGAACGTATTCATACAGGTGAAAAACCTTACAAATGTAAACTTTGCGATAAATGCTTCTGTCAGAGGGATTATCTGATTAGTCATTTTAGAACGCATACAGGGGAGAAGCCGTTCAAATGCGATCAGTGCGAACAGGGCTTTTCCGAAAGGCGTTATCTCAAAAGACATGAACGGCTTCATTCAGGTGAGATGCCTTACAAGTGCAAACAGTGCGATAAATGCTTTAATCAGAGAGTGCATTTAATTAGTCATAGTAGAACGCATACAGGGGAGAAGCCGTTTCAATGCGGGGTTTGTAAAAGAGCTTTTTCTGAAAAACGATCTCTTGTGAGGCACGAACGACTTCACACTGGTGAGAAACCTTTCAAATGCGCACGATGTGATGAGTGTTTTACACACAAAACGCAGCTGGAACGTCATAACGAAACACATACGGCAGAAATTAAATAGTCGAAGTTTTTTTTATTGTACCGAAGTCCTGTAAGGTCTTGGTGTCATAGCTTTTGAAACGTTGAATTAAATATTTTAGATTTTTAATGATTTCAAAATATTGATGTAAATATGCTGTACATGAAGAGATAATAAAAATATGTCGTACAAACATGTATTATTGTAAAATTTTATTCTATTAGGACAGCTACAACAATTACTTATAGAATATAGAACATAGTTCTAGGACAATCACCAATAATTTTCTTATACATGTTTAATATAGCTTGGTTTTCCTGTACCGACAAATGTTCATATCCCAAGATAGCATGGGTTTTTTATATTTCTATTGAAATTCCTCGGCTGATCGGTGCATTTTGCATTCGTGCGTTTGTAAGCCGTTGTAAAAGCGCAGCTTCTACCGTAAAGATACACACTGATAAGTTGTGTAGTAGACTGCATAGCGTATGTTTTCTCATAATGAGGTCAAAATCGCAATTGAGTGTTGGAGTTCTACGAGCTTTTGATTTCGCAGATTCCCATTCGCTCATCTCGTATAATACGTTGGTATAGGCAATGTAGAGTGCTATGAATAGGAACGGAAGCGACTTCACACACTTCAGGTTTTGTACAAACTTTTTCATTGTCCATGAAGTGATATTGACCTGTATTAAGGATCGTAGATTCATACTCTTCATTCAGGAATAGATAGCTGCCAATTTATGGGCAAGATTATATGGAAACTACTCAAACTATACCACAAATTATGGCTTTGTAGAAATAAGAATGAATTTCAACAAATTATTGTTTGCAATATTTACCTATATTCCAGTATTGACATTTACTGTTTTCAGGTATGAAAACATATCATTAAGGTCCGAAAGCAGGAGACTGCGTCAAGAATTAATTAAAGAAGAAGTACCTGCAACCGAGGATAGCGATTCAGAAATTGAAAACAAATCGTTCTGGTTTTGTGTTTGTAATTTATGTCATGCATCCTTCCATACTAAAGAACTCCTTAAAATGCATAAAACGCAGGTCCATGATTACCAACATCTAGCACTGAAAATTGAAAGCAATTCCGTATCCTGTATTGTTTGTCAAATTAAATATCCCACCGCAACCGATCTACGTGAACACCAAGAGACAAACCACGCAGTAACAATTATGGACGACCTCAATAGGAAACCCGAGGGTAAGTTACGCAAATGCAGGTATTGCCAGGCGACGTTTTCTTCAAAGAAAAATGTCATAATACATGAACGAAGTCACACAGGTGAGAAACCTTATAAATGCGAGCTTTGCGATAAGCGCTTCGTTCGGAGGGAATCTCTAATTGTTCATAACAGATCACATACTGGGGAGAAGCCGTTTAAATGCAGCTTTTGTCAAAGAGCGTTTTGCAGGAAAGATATTCTTGTAAGACATGAACGAATCCATACTGGCATGAGTGAAAAATTTTATAAGTGCGAACTATGTGATCAGAATTTTACACAGGAAACACAGCTAATAAGTCATCAAAAAGAGCATACAGGAGATAAGTCATTACAATGCCGTTATTGCAAACGAAGCTTTGCAGTAAGGGACCAACTTGTTGCACATGAACGGCTTCACACAGGTGAGAAACCTTATAAGTGCGAGCTGTGTGATAAAAGTTTTGCGTTAAGATCAAAGCTGACAGTGCACGAAAAGATACATACAGGAGATAAACCCTTTCAATGCAATTATTGCGAACGGGCATTTCTCAGAAAGGAAAGTCTTATAAGTCATGCCCAAGTTCACACAGGTGAGAAGTCTTACAAATGCCAGCATTGCGATAAGTGCTTCAGTTGGAAGAAATCCTTAATTATTCATAACAGGACGCACATAACTGGGAAACTAGACACAGATCTTCATAGTGTTGCGAAACCTTATAAGTGTCACCTGTGTGATAAATGTTTCGCGCAAAAATCAAAGCTGGCAATACATAACCGAACACACACTGGAGAGAGACCGTTCAAATGTAATTACTGTCACAAAGCATTCTTTAGAAAGGACGATCTGCTAAGGCATGCACGTCTTCACACGGGTGAGAGGGCTCACAAATGCGAAATGTGCGACAAACGCTTCACTACAAAACCATCCCTGGCTATGCACATCAGGACACATACGGGGGAGAAACCGTTCAAGTGCGATTATTGCCAACGAGCTTTTGCTGCAAAGTATCAAGTTGCACGACATGAACGTCGTCACACAGGTGACAAGCCTTACAAATGCAATCTGTGCAATAAACGTTTTACTGAGAAAGAACATCTGATCAGTCACCACAGGACACATACAGGTGAGAAGCCGTTTAAATGCTATTATTGCCAACGAGGTTTTTCGACGAAAGCTTATCTCGCAGTGCATCAACGGCTTCACTCGGATGAGAAACCTTTTAAATGCGAGTTATGTAATAAGCGGTTTATTGAAAGACGTTCCCTAGTTACTCACAATAAGATACATTCAGGGATTAAACCATATCAATGTAGTCGTTGCCATAAAGCGTTTGGGCAGTCACACAGTCTTAAAAGGCATGAGAAACGTAATGAAGGTCGTACTAGTTGTAAAATTTATGTAACGAAACGTGGCTTAAATTTAAAGGTAGAAAAATGAAGGTAATCTTCTGTTCTACTTGGTATTTACAAATTCAAACAAGCAAAAGAAATATTGCAGGCAAATGATAGTATCTTTAACTATTGCTATGTCTAATATCATCGGAAAACATTATTAATACTTTTTATGTAAAATTATATTACATATTTAAATTAAGTTTGTAATAGTAAATACTCTAGACGATAGGTCTAGTAATAGTAACATCTCCTAATGAAATATAAAGTTGAATGTAGAGAAATAAAATTTTATAGTTGTATATTCCGTGAGTTAGTTTTAATTTAACTTTATCCTGTTGTAGTACATAAAATGAAACAACTAGTAAAATAAGCATCAGTAACAAGCATAAATATTAACACACCAACGAACTGGTAAACTGAATGACAATGAAGCACACCTGTGCCAATAGACGAGCCAAATGTTTCTGTTTTGGTTTAAGTGGGGATTTATGTCTCTTTATGAGATATATTTACATATTTGCTTGTTGGTTTCATAAAGTGTAGGATATAAGTGTTTTATGTATTTGGAAAAGCTCCTTAATGATCAACACAACAAAACTATTATCAGTATTGTGCACATAGACTTAAACGACCATTTCTCAAGTACCTGAATAAGAAAATTCAAGTTTAAAATATGATTCTGTTAAGCGTTGTTGAGTTAGTTATTCCATTGTTGGAGACTCAGCCTTCCAGAAATCTATCAACAAGTTACTAAAGATCTTGCAAATACAACAGCAAAACTCAGCAACAAGACCTCCCACCCAACATCATAGATAATACCTCCGTTGAATACACTAAAGATTCTTTTGAATTTATAAAACGTTGTTGATACTGCAATAGGACTTATGTCAAAAACTACCACTTTTCAGGAAATGAAAAAAACTTTTTTTTTATTTTTAAATCGATGTCTTTAAAGTTACAGAAGGGAAGGTTTATATGTGTGACCAAGAATAATTTATCAGTAACAATTATTGTAATTGCTGACTTACCTTTACATACGATATATTTATTTCAAAACTTGGTTACTTTAACCAACATAGAACGATATCCTGCTATTTGACACATCTTTAAAAGGAAATTGCAGAAGGTGTAATATTCCTTTATTAATTTCACTACCTATTATATGCAAGAAAATATGAAATTAAGCGTGCTAAATATAAGTACCTATTAAATGTAAAATATGGATAAAAAAAACGTCTAGCAAATGTTTCCGTTTTCATCTGATACCAAACGCAAATGTGGACAATCTTGAAGTGAATTACAGTCTTTATGGTTCAAGGCATTGTAAAAGTGATGATAGTCTGCGTCGATCAATAGTTTTAATTCTTGCAGATGCAAAAATTTTGTTAGTTCTATAGGATATGGTGAATTATACAGTGGTGGGTGTGCAGTAGGGTGGACCTTATTTCTCAAGTATGAAATTTTTGTTGCGACGCCCCTTGGAATTATGTTATTTGGTGAAAAAGTAACGTCTGCAAAAGTCGAGGTCAATCGGATGATGGGAACACGTGGCACATTCAATGTTAATATTTGCAATGGTATGCACTGTATACCAGTATAGCTTCAGCTTTGAGAGAGCGAACAATGATTATCTTACAAAATAGAAAGTGAAACATGGAAACCAGAAGTAACAGATTGTATCTGCTCAATTATGACGAGAGCAGTATCACCGGTGCTAAGTTGCCATCCAACGGTCAAGTGTTATTTTACAATTTGCGAAAAGTAAAGTGAAATCTTCGCGCTAGTGCTAATTTAGCAATAAAAGAAGTGGAGATCTTTTGGGAAAAAGCGCGAATTCCTACAAGAAAGTTGCAACGTAGTATTGAACAATTGGAATTATTATATAAAGAATGGAAAACGTTGCAAAAAGACCTGTAAACGTAGAACTCAACTGCAGGACCAAAGAGAACAGGAGTTTCTTGGAAAGATGGATGATCTTTTCGACATTGCACACGTAGATGCTATGAAAATGATTAACATTGAAGAAGACAGAGTGTTTTTATTAAACCAAAGAAAAAAGGTACCCTCGCTCTCGTACTCGTTGCCGAGCCAAACTTGTCGAAAAACTGCGTCTAGCGTTTAAAGATTGCGAACTTGATGCTATTACTGTTCATTGGGATGGAAAGTTATTAGCGGCCTTAACAGGAAATGAACACATCGATAGGTTACCGATAGTTATAACATGCAAAGGAATTGAACGATTACTTGGTATTCCTACAATCGCGTCTGGCAGTGGAGTGGGTCAAGCTTCTGCAGTTTACGAATTATTACAGGAATGGGCACTTCCTGATAAGGTACAAGCGCTTTGGTGTGATACCACTTCAACGAACACAGGACGGTTGCAGGGCGCGTGTATTCTTATAGAACAAAAATTTGAAAGAGACTTACTCTATCTGTTTTGTAGACATCATATCTACGACTTTAAATGTTTTCAACAGGCATGGCCCAAAATAAACAAATTAAATTTTGTACCTGGAATTAGAAATGAGTATGTGTGCCAGACAACAGTTCAAGTTTTACCGGAAGTTCTCCAATTTGCAATGCAAATTTTACAACATAATCAACAATCCCGAGAAGATTATCGAGAATTTCTTGAATTAGTAGTAATTTTTTAGGCGGAACTCCTCCCAGGAATGTTAATTTCAGAATTCCAGGAGCCTTTCACCACGCTCGATGGATGACGAAGGCAATCTATTGTCTAAAAATGTATTTATTTAGGAAATAATTTGTAATGAGTGCAAAACTAGAAACAGGAATTCGAAATATTTGTGTCTTTCTTGTAAGGCTTTATCTTAAGGCTTGGATTCAAGCCCCACTCGCAGCGAAAGCACCGCGGCAAGATTTAGAATTCTTCAAAAATTTATATACGTATCGAGAAATTAACGACAAAATAAACCAATGTGGCTTACAACAATTTTGTAACCATTTGTGGTATTTAGTGCCAGAAGCGGCAGGACTGGGATTTTTTGATGAATCCACTGACATCAATACTAAGAAGCGAATGGTGGAACAACTACATATTTATGGGAGCGTTGACGAAGATGTCAAAAAATAAAAATGGTTCCGAGAGATGTAAAAAACTATCTTGCCAACGGCATTGAAACTTTTATTTCCCAAAAGACAAAAAACCTTTTTAAGAGATTTTCCATTCCTACGAATTTTTTAGAAAAAGATCCTAGTGTGTGGGAGGATGACAACGAATTTCACAGCTGAACGAGCTGTAAAATTGATGACAGAATTTAATCAATCGCTGTCTAAGGATGAGGAAGAAAAACAATTTATTTTACAAATTGTATCCCATTATAGGAAACAGTTCGGCGATATTACAAAAGCTACTTTAACTAAAAATCTGTAAAATATTTCTAAATGTATTGATTAAAAAGGCATTTTAAAACAATGTAATGTTTTCTCTATTTTTTCCTTGTAAAATCCTTTCCCCCACTGATACAGCTGCGTTTATTTTACAAGCTACAATATGGAGGATGATCTTTTTTAACACATTAGCTGTAATAGGTTAAACTAAATCGTAATTATCTTATTTGTATGCACTTTAAAGACATACAAATAAATTCAACGGCTTGTTCTAACGTATATTATTGTAGAGTAAAAATATCAGATATTAAAATAGAATGTGCCACGTGTTCCCATCATCCGATTGATCTCAACTTTTGCACACATTATTTTTTCACAAAATAACATAATTCTAGGGGCGTCGCCACAAAAATGTTGAAAAATAAATTCCATCAAGTATAACTAAGGTCCACCCTAGTGTGCAGCATTGCGCAAGTCTCTTGACGGAAGTTTTCCCACATATCTGGAAAGCTCAGTTTATATCGAATGATCCCTTCAGTTTTATTACCCGGACGGATACTTGTGTAAATCCCTGTATTGTATTTATAGAAATCCCTTCAAGTCAACGAGATCACATTGTGTGGTAATGGTTTCTCTCGTGCTGATTTGATAATGCGTATGTAATCAGCAGGAATACAGATATCTGGAGTTCTTCCCAGTTTCCTTTCAATCGTGCTATGGGTGGAGTCGGCTTCCATCTGAGTATGGCCCACTTTTGTCCTGTTCATACATTTTGCTCCACTAATTAACTAGCTAACTCGAGAAGACCATTTGATAACTTGGCGTTATGATTTTGGTAAGTGCAACCATCATTCCATACTATAATCTAATCATAATTGATGCGAAAACGTCTCTGTCCATACAAAGCATGATACGTCCTCGTCATTCAAATTGAAAAATTTCAGATTATATACTTTTAATTTTATTTTGAATTATACAGCTGTTGCCCCTAATCGAGGACATAACAGCTGCCTGTAGGTCAACAGTGTATACGTAGATTTTTCATTTGAAGATGATTCTTTGTGTTTAGTTTTTCCTCGTGTGCTTGATTTTTTCCTAGCAATATACTGCTGGTAAGAGGAGTTATCTAAATTCCCATTTTTGTGCATCATACACGAGTTACATTGATCTTTCTTTGGGATGTAACTATCTAAATTCATTACCTTGAAAGTTTTCATGAATGTTCTCCAGGAACATGACCGCGTATAGTGCCGAACTACACAAAATTTAATGCAGAGTAACAATTAAGCACGTGTAACAACTTAGTACATGTGACATACGACTAATTGAAATAGCCAGATATCTGCTATTTTTATTTTACATAGAGCATATTTTCATATGCATACTTACACCTAGGTGAACTTGTATTGGTTATAGACAAGCGAACCTTTGCAGGGAGATAAAACACATTCTAGCGGTTACTTTGGTAAGATTAACTCGAAAAAGCAAAATGTTGACATAGGACATATTGTAGTATCAACGAAGAAAAGAACTTCTTATCTTGATTCAACTTACTTCAAGCAAGAAACTACCCCCTACTTCTTCGGAAGCAAGTTTCTCAACATGTTGATGACTTCTTACCTTGCTTGAAAACAAGACAGGATCGTTATTTTCACTTTTATTCGTCACATCTTTTCTGGCTTTCTTTTAATTTAGGTTTTAAACCCAGAAAGGCAAACTCCACTGAATCTGGCACCTATTGTGTAATGAACTGGAGTTTCCTCCGCACTCCCACAGTTTTTACAGATGGGGAGAGTTTACTTAGCCCATACTGACCTTACCCTATCTCTGCTCATAAAAACTATCTTACGAAGTCTTTTCTCATTTGGGTGGATCCAGAGAGTTTTACAGTGTCTTACACCGGTAAGTGTATTTCAATAAGAGCAACGCTTAATAGCCTGACAAAGGCTTTGATGCTGCCATAAGAACTCCCACACGTTTGTTGTGGGCCTATGAATGGTCATTCGCTGTCACCTCTTACTAATTTGTCAGCTATTTTGTTATCTCTGATTCCAGAGTGGTGTGGCACTCATCTCAACAAACAGCTGCAATTTGAGAAGCTTTCTTAGCCCCAAACTCAAATTATTTAAGTTGTTTAAAAATTGAGTATGATGTTACTTTAAACTGATGGAATTATGATTCAATTCTTAGTCTATTATAGTCCAATATTAATATTTATTGTTTTCAGGAATGAGCACACGGCAAGATTACGATTACAAGAAAGAAAGGACCCTGCTTGCACCATCCGCAAAGAGAGACTTAATGAAGAAATATCTTGCGGCGCGAATAGCGATTCTGAAGTAGAGGATAAATCGATCTGGTTATGTGTTTGTAGTATATGTCATATATTTTTCGATACCGAAGAACTCCTTAAAATACATAAACTACAGACCCATGAAAACCAACGCGAAGTAATAAAGACGGACAACAATTGCGTATCATGCACTGTTTGTGAAGTAGAATACTCTTCGGCCAGTGATTTACACAAACACCAACAAACAAACCATATAGTGAGAAATACCGAAAGATCTGATAAGAATTTTAGTACACAATATACAGATGATGAACTATTTCGATGCAAACATTGTAAGCGAACCTTCTGTTCGAAACAATATCAAAAAATACATGAACGACTTCACACGGGCGAGACCCCTTATAAATGCGAGCTATGTGGGAAAGGTTTCATTCGCAAAGGAACTCTAATTAATCATAGAAAGACCCATACAAATGAGAAGCCATTTAAATGCGAATTATGTGATAAAAGTTTTGGTTGGCAAAAACATCTACAAAGACATACCAGGACACATGCAGCAGATAAGCCGTTTAAATGTAGTTACTGCCAACGTGGCTTTTCTGAAAAGCATCACTTCGTCACACACGAACGACTACACACAGGTGAGAAGCCTTACAAATGCGAACTATGTGATGAGAGTTTCATCCACACAACTCATCTAATAAAACATCATCGAACGCATACGGGAGATAAGCCGTTCGAATGCAACAATTGCCAACGAGGTTTTTCAACGAAGCATCATCTTATAAGACATTCACGTCTACACACAGGGGAGAAGCCTTATAAATGCGAGCTATGCAGCAAGAGTTTCATTCGCAAAGAAACCTTGCTTAATCACAGCAGAACGCATACAGGTGAAAGGCCGTTTCAATGCAATCTATGTGATAAAAGTTTTATGTGGCCAAATCATTTAAAGAGGCACAGTAGGGTACATACAGGAGATAAGCCATATAATTGCAAGCACTGCCAACGTGCGTTTTCTGAAAAACATCATCTTGTAAAACATGAACGACTTCACACAGGTGAGAAAGCTTAGATTACATACTTTTTTAACAAATCAGACAAAATACAACCTGTGTTGTGTGATAAGCAGTTATGAAACAAACTTTTTAGTTTTATTAAAAATACAATCTGGTTATGTTTGAATTATAATTAATGTAATATGATAATAAATAGTTTAGGAGTTAGGTATAAGTTAAATGTATTGAAAATAAATTTTTTTATTTATGTATAACGTGATTTAATTTTAATATAATTCTGTCCACTTAGGACAGGTCCAATTAAATAAGACTTGGATACGTTATGCTGTAGACACGAGTGTATGAGTTAACAGGAACTAATGACTGCTGGGTAAGTATTCTTTAGCCCCCTGCAGTGGTACGAATAAATCCCCATTAACTGCCTGGCAGATTGGGATATGTAGCTGGACTGGCAATCCACGAATTGTCCGAGCTAGATCGGTATTTGCTGTACCAGCCTATATTGTATTGTACCCTGCGGTGTGCTAGTTCTCACCTTGCCCACAACAGGGCATAGGGTTGGAATTAGTAAATTATCGCGGATATAATACCTTTAAGGCTGATTGACAAGTTGAAATTAAATTCGGTCTTGCATTTAGAGAATCACTGACGAGATCGGATAGATCGAAATTACGTGATCCGGTTCTAATGCTTGATCTATTTTCATTGCACTCGTTTGCAGGGTGATTCCCAACAATATACCATGAGCGCCTACTTTTCTATTATTGATAATTTTCTCGGAACTCGCGAGGATTTTTCGATTACCATGACGACAATTTTGCTCAAAATCCTGTGCATCTAAAAGTTGGAATACAGTAGCTTTATAGGATACTTACAGAAATGCTTCTTCAAATCAATCTAGCAGCTACCATAGGACAGATTTACAATTAGCAGTTAGCATTATAATACAAGATTTTAAAAATATTTTTTTTATATCAAAGTGAGCAAAGAGCTTGCGTAACGATTCTTATACCACAACATCCTCAACCAAACCATACAACTCCTTTGCCCGCTTTCGCTTCAAAATACTCCCCCTTTCCATGAACTTCTTGGCAAATCCACTGCGATGCTGAAGACAAGTTTCAGAAGCAATAGATACATTAGGGAATAAGTCCATTGTCCATTTTCATACCTTCCCCACATCAGATGTTGTGTCCAATAGTGTACTTGCTATGTATTACGTATATTTGTATCAAAAAGAGTATTTTGTTCGGGGCTCAAGGTCACAAGAAAGCACCCTTTAGATCGGAAGAAAGTTTTGACTAAATTCCCTGAATTTTATGAAGAAAATAACAAACAAACCACATCATGTACTGGGGCCGTTTGAAAACCATTTGCAGAGTTTTCATTATAATGATAATGTCAATGGGAGAAACAGAGGAAAACACTTCAGAATTTCTCGACTTTTTGCTGAAGAAGATGAAGATAATGGCTCCAGCAACGAAGAAGACTAGGCATACATTGAAGGGGCACATGAAGAGAACTTGGAATCAGAACCTCATGAAGAAATGACATAAATGCGTTTGTAACTGTTCAATTAGTAAAAACCAGCCCACGGTCGTGTTTTTTTCCTTCTTGTCGGTGACAAGACAGCTCGACAGTCCTTTCTTGTCACTGATTTCGGTGCGTTTTCCACCACTCAATCTTTATCAAATTAACACGACCCTGTGCTAGTTTTTACTAATTGAACAGTTACAAACGCATTTCTTCATGAGATCCTGATAGGGGTCTATTTCAATTTTGGAGGGAAACAATATCAATAATTGGTGGTTCAGCATTCAAGCAATTCTGAGACGAGAACTATGTTAGGATATTTTGGAAACAGTATTGATTATAACGACAACTGAACCACAAAAGAAGGATTGGCATAAAAAAGACACAAACTCGTACTCAATCGTAGTTCAAACAATGCCTGATAAACATTTGAATATTGTCAAAGGCTGTAAGACAGCTAAAAATCAAATAGACACTCTAAAAGCTGTATTTTCCAGGTTGAGCTCATTCATTAAATTACCAGCATGGAGAAGGCTTATAAGTCTAAGTCAGAAGCTGGTGAAAAATTAGAAGATCATTTCGTGAAGTTTGACACAATTATTTGAGAACTGAAAGGACAAGTTGACCATGGACTTCGCAAAAGCTAGATTAGATACTAGATAAAGAACTGAAATTACAGTCTGATAGAGACACAAGTTTCAAAGCTAATGATAATAGATGATGCTATACCTGCAGAAATATGAATCATTTTGTTGCTAAATGTCTTCAAAATATTAGAGACCAAAGTCGAGAAAAATCAATCGATCTATCGATTTATTATTTTGTTGTCTTGTTGTTGTTAATTTTTTGGATGTGTAGTAACTGTAGATAGCTATTTCATATTCAATATATTCCAATACTAATATTTATTGATTTCAGATATGAAAACATATTTTCGAGACTGGCAAAAATTCAAGATGGAGTTAAGAAAGAAATATCTTCTGCTGAAAATAGCGATTCAGAAATGGAAAACAAATCGTTCTGGTTATGTGTTTGTACTGTATGCAATGTATCCTTCGATACTGACGAACTCCTTAAAATGCACAGAATACAGATTCATGGTCACCAACATGAAGAAGTGAAGTTTGAAAACAATTCATTTTCATGCGTTGTGTGTCAGATGGAATATCCTTCCGTTAGTGATTTACTTAAACATCAAGAAACTGACCATGTAGTAGCTATTAGAGAAAACCTTAAGATGCAGCCTTATTTATTTGAATCATGCGGTAAAATTTTTAAACAACAATATTCAAACGATAAGTTACTTAAATGCAAGCATTGTCAAGGAACGTTTACGTCAAAACAATACCTCAAAAGGCACGAACGAAGTCACACAGGTGAGAAACCTTATAAATGCGATTTGTGCGATAAGAGTTTCGTCCGGAGAGAAACCCTAATTATCCATAATAGAAGACATACAGGGGAGAGACCATTCAAATGCACTCATTGCGAAGGAGCATTTGCCAGAAAGGACGTCCTTCTAAAACACGAACGACTTCATACAACTGGAAAATCTTACAAATGCGGACTATGCGATAAGCGTTTTATAGATAGAGCGTTATTAATAAGTCATAAAAGAACGCATAGAAGGGACGAGCGATTTGAATGCCGTTATTGTCAACGAGAATTTTTTAGGGAAGATCATCTTATATGCCATGCTCGACTCCACACAGGTGAGAAACCTTACAAATGCGAACTTTGTGAGAAACGTTTCGCTTGGAAGCAAACTTTAATTATTCATAATAGGACGCATACAGGTGAGAAACCTTTTCCATGCGGTTATTGTCAGCGAAGCTTCCTGCTAAGAATCAGCTTGTAAGACATGAACGATTTCACACAGGTGAGAAACCTTACAAATGCGATCTGTGTGACAAACGTTTTGCTCAAAAAACAAAGCTAACAGCACATAATAGAACACATACAGGAGATCGACCATTTAAATGCAATTATTGCGAAGGAGCATTTTTTAGGAAGGATGATCTTTTAAAACATGCACGACTTCACACAGGAGAGAAGCCTTATAAATGCGAAACGTGTGATAAATGTTTCACTACGAAAATCCATCTCATTAATCACCACAGAACTCATACAGGTGAAAAGCCTTTTAAATGCAGTTATTGCCAGCGACCTTTTGCGACAAAAGCGTATGTGGTAATACACGAACGACTTCACACAGATGAGAAACCTTACAAATGTGATCTGTGTGATAAGCGGTTTATTGAAAAACGGTCACTAATCGCTCATCATAAAGCGCACACAGGAGATAAGCCGTTTCAATGTGGTCGGTGCCACAAAACGTTTGCACGCTTAGATAGTTTTCGACGGCATGAAAAACTTAATGCAGGACGCACTACTTGTAAACCGTATGTAACGAAACGTGAGTTGAATTCTAAAGATCAATAAATAAATACATGTTGTAGTGTGATTTTTTCCTGATTTTGTTTCATTTCCTGAGGATAACGTACCTATCTTTTGTCGCTAAATAAAACTACAATTTGATCTAAAATGTTGTCTGTAGAGAACACAAGAAAACCTTGTCATCTTATGACACTACATGTTCACTGGTATCATTTTGATTCATTATTTATACACCTTTACTATAATTTTTTTTTTTTTTTACTTTAATGCAGTTAGTAGTAAGTAAGTAGTATCGAACTGATGTAATAAGTCATTAATCATAGTGATAATAAGTTATAAATTTTCGTAAAGTCTAGTGAAATAAAAGTTTGTATATAACGTGAAATATTTGTAATTTTATTTTTAACAACAGTCGAATTTGGTCAAAATTATTATCGTTTTTGCAATTGTTTGTTCAAAAGGATCCCTATTTGGCACATGCATCTTAAATGATATCAGACCGTTTTTGACTTTCAATACTCTTTTATCCCTCCTTGTATAAGTCTTCCTATTTCCACCTGAACCAGCTCTCTTTTCTACTGACAAGCATTTTTTTTAAGTCTTTATCACATTTTGTACTGTTGAACGCGAAATTTGTAGTTTTTTTGCTAAGCGCACTTGAGAGATATTAGAATTTTCCATATACCTGCTTACAATTAAACGCCTTTTTTTTTGTAATTCTGTCATCTATAGCTTTCCTAAATCACGAACTATATACGTGACAACACTTTAATGCAGCTTTTACATTAGAATGACCATTATCGACTGACAAAGCATTTTCACGATCGCTTCACGGATCGGCTGCCTACATCAAGAATTAACCTATCGGATTTTAAATGGACCATTCCTTAGATACATATTTTTGCCGTCACGTAATAGAACTTCGTTATTTTAAAATGAGCGTTCTGCATATTCTGTAATTTTTAACATACTTGTTCCATTCGACATCAACACCACAACATTTTGCTGTCTTGAAAAAAATATATCTGGGTGTTTGCATATGTTCTCTTGAGGGTTGATTGACGTGTGGCTATACATTGTTCCGATACATTTTGTGCGATTTCGGAAAATGTGAGAAATAATTTCATATGAATATTCCCAATTGCAATAAGCAGAATATTGATGTTTTTCGACCGCTTTTTTAAGCAATAATTTTTTTTGCGGGTTTTTTCGGTCAATAATAATAAATTTATAATTTCAATATTTCCTCACGCTCTGTGACTTCCTCAGGAATATATTTTTTTCTCTAAAAGTGTAAACAATATGTAAAATATACAAATGTAAAAGTTACAAAAACGAATTTGGATTATAATGTCTAGTTTGAAGCAATTTAAAATATGCCAATATTGTCAGAATTTTTAAAACGTCAAAATACATGGAAATTTAATTAATCAAACAAACCAAAGTACAACCAATAGCAAGATATTAATTTGTATTTTTATTTTCTTTTAAAAGATTACAATATATTGTAATGTGAAATTTGATTTATAATAAAATCAAGAAAATGTGAGTTTTACTCTTTAAATTGAAATTTGGGGTTTAAAAAAAATTAATCTCAGGGGTTCGTGAATTCTTAGCTCTACAGCAGGTGTAGAGAACAGAATACGAGAGCTTATCGTACGTTGAGCAAAATACCCAAGTGAAAAAAAATTCTAAGTTAAAAAAAAAAATTTTACAAGACAAAAAGATGTTTTACAAAAAAAAATTAATTTTATTTTCTTCAATAAAAATTTGTTTACACTGTGCAGAATGACGTGGCAATCACCACAACTAAATTATTATTTATAAAGACCTTATTTGGTAGTTTTTGAAATTTTGTCCAACTTTTTGTTGGGAAAATTTCTGTATAAAAACAAAATTAACTTTGAAATTTTTATTTTTTTTTAATTAAAATAAATAAATTTTATCCTTTTAACTCAATTTACTAAAAAACATTATTTCCAAAAAAAAACTATTAAACAAAATTTTTACATTTTTCAAATGTTATTTTTGTACTTAGAAAAATTTACGGAATTTTAATTTTCAAAAAAAAAATATTTTTCGCAAATTTTTGCAACTTTCCAAACTTAAAATTACTTAAAATTTAAATTACCTTATTTTACGTGTGTGACTGTGTATGTGTGTGATTTTGGAAGCTTCTGTCTTCGCGCGGATGTTGGATGGACGACGTCCTCTTCGTAGGGGTAATTAAATTTAAATTAGGTGGAAAATTTTTATGTTTAAAGTACTTTTTCGAAGATAATCGTTAATTTGGGCCCACGGTGCACCGGGGTAATTTTAATAAAATTTACGTAGAAAATTAAACGCTCTGTTCGACGATCTATGCAAAAAGCGGAAGTTTCTTGCTCTCGCACTGCTTTTTATAGGTGATTCGCAATTGTCTCTAAATTTCATCAGAAATACCTTTTGATAGTCATCTGTCAATCACGGCAATCAACGATGGTTGATGGATTAATTTATGCACGTCCGGTCGAAAATTTGTTGTATACAGGGTCACCGAAAAGTTGTAGATTTTAATTACCACCTACTTTTTCTTCTTAAAATGCCCCTAACTGGCTGGTCCTTCTTCTTGTGTGTGTGGAATTTAATTGTGTGATTTGTTTATAATATTTATGTGTGTTTGTGTACAAATTAAATGATATAAAATTTATTAATTACCTTATAAAATATGAGTGATAATATTGTGGTGTATTTAACATCTTTCTGTCTTTGTCGCTGGCTGATTAACTCTCTGCTCAGCAACAACTCCCTTCTGCGTCAGATGGCTACTGAGGCAAACCATGACATCGACTCGCACATATGCGAAGAAAATACCGATGGTACCAACTTGAAGAGTTGCGCATCCTCTATCACTTGATAGTGTAGAACTGGATTTAAATGAATTAATTTTAAACAAATACCTCGCATGTGTGCAGTCATGTTAATGTTACATATTTTATAAAATAGAATTAAATTAAATTGAAGAAATACACAGATCAGATAGTTGGTTATAGTTTAATGAATATTAAATTAATTTAGTGTTTTTTTTGGTCTTTTTAGATTACCTACAGCTGGATGATCATCTGTCAAGTGACAAATGGAATTGTAAACATTGGATATAACATTACAATATATTACTAAGTTGATTTGTATCGGTTTTAAAATTAACACTATTTTTAGTATTATTTATATAAAACAATGATTAAAGTATAGGATTAGTCAACACAAAAGCGAAATTAGAACTGGTAAGCGTTCTTGTGCGTTGGCTAATCATGCAGTAGAATTAAATCATACATTTGCTTTCGAAAATACTGAAATTTTAGATAAAGAACGAAAATATAGAAATAAGTTATTTCTTGAAATATTTTAAATAAATAATACGAAAAATAGTGTTAATTTTGAAACCGATACAAATCAACGTCTTAATATATATTGTAATCTTTTAAAACAAAATAAGAATACAAAGCAATATCTTGCTATAGCGTGTTTTGTACTTTGCAATGTTTGTTTGATTAATTTATTATTATTATTATTAAGTTTTGTAAAAATGTTTACATTTGCATATTTTACATATTGTTTACACTTTTAGAAAAAAAATATATTCCTGAGGAAGTCACAGAGTGTGACGAAATATTGAAAATATAGATTTATTATTATTATATTGACCGAAAAAACCCGCAAAAAAAATATTTTATTGAATAAGCAGAATCTGACATTTTTAATACCACCTAACATGTCGGGCTATTGGCTAGCACACTTGCCCTCCTCCCTCACCCTCCTGCCCCGCTACGTATCTGAAATCGCTGTACGATCATCCAAAAAAGATGAAAACGTAGAACAGAATAAAGAAGACGAATCTAAAGAAGAAGATAAACAAGCAGACTAAGAAATCGATTCGCAGCATCTGGATCACTCCGATACGCTCATCCAACCCAGATCAAAAAAAAACTCCATTTCGGTCGTACGACGAATTGCGTCAAAAGAACACTGAAAGCAGATAATTGACGACATATCCAAACAGACAGAGAAGTTTGTTTTTTTTAATTTTACAAAAAAAATGAACTCTGGTCATACTGCGACGAACACTCCTCCGAGAGAGAAAAATACATAAGACAGCTCACCGGAAAATGTCTCTTTCATACATTTATTCCCCGAGATGAAGAGTTGACTGAAATATTAACTGCACTCAGCGACGCAAACTAATAAACATGTTTAACCTCTTGTTTATGATTGTAACCACGGCCGGATACATACCTGGCATCATTTAACAAAGAATGCAGCGTCAAGTTAAATACAAAGATTAAATGAGATTGGTACATTTCGCGAAAAAATGGCACACAATGCCGAAAATGCCAAAAATGTGTAGCCGCTCAACTTCGTCCGACGTGTACGTACAAAGAATCAAAAAATGATCCAGCAAAATGCGCAAATTGCAGCGAAGCACACTCAGCCATTAACCCTGACTGTCCGGATTTCAAAAGCTATGCAGCCGCAATCGCAGCAGGAACAAGAAGACCAAGAACAGAAAACAAGGCAGAGAACATCAAAGTTGGACGGAAATACATCCTACCCCCTCCAGCAACTAATTAGTGGTATATTCGCACAACCAAATCAGTAACACCAAACACCAATAACCCCACCCAAAATCGACCAGCAAACCCGAGCAGTACAACCCATCCATGAAAACACCCTAAATTGGGAAAAAATGCTCGCTATACTCCGACTATTTACAGATATCAACATCAAAATTATTTGCGAGCAGCTAAGAATATTCCACACCAAAATTATCAAAAAAAAAAAAACAACGCATTTACTGGCCATCCAGGAATACGAAAAATGCATGGTAGGAACGAAATGCCAACCTGTATAAATCACCGCCATAGAAACCAGCACCTTTCAAGACTTATTCCAAGACAATGAATTCCCAGTCTTGTGCTCTCCACCTAAAACAGGAACGAGAAAAAAGAAAACACAAACAGACAAAGCGTCACACACCAAAATCGCAGCATCATCCTCAGAACCACCAAGACAAATTTTATAAGAGGAAAACGATCTCCAATACTAATAGAATGGAGAAGAATAACGGAAATAAGACACACCTCTCACAGAAGAATCCTACCAGCTGCAGGAGAATACGAATGATTTTTTATATGCAGTTTAATGTAGCTTTCAGCTAGTGATGTGCCATACTTTCTGTCCTTTTACAAACTGCTACAAATTATTATACTACTCACAAACTATTGCTGATACGTAAAATAAAGTTTAAAAGTTTTCTATAAACAAAAATTAAACATTACATTCTTCCTCTGTGCATTTATAAAAATTCTATTAATTATAAAGTTGTGTCTGTTATCATATTACTATAGCTCTTTATCTAACATGTTCCAATACTAATAAATTATTGTTTTCAGGTATCAAAACATATTGCGTCAAAAAGGAAAAGAACCTGCTCGCAAAATTCATCAAGATGGAATTAAAGAAGAAATATCTTCTACCGAGAATAGCGATTTGGATATAGGGGATCAATCGTTCTGGTTTCATGTTTGCAATGTATGTCATGTATCGTTTGATACTGAGGAACTCCTTGAAATTCATCAAATGGAAGTCCATAATAAGCAAATTGAAGTACCGTTACAACAATCTGACCATGGAATGACAAGTACAGAAAACGTTAATAGAAAATCTCCCTCAAATTGCCTTCAATCACCTGTCAAACATGAAGACCCGAATTTCTGCGAAAAAATTTACGAGTGTGATCTATGTAACCACTGTTTTATACACGAAACACAACTAATTAGTCATAGAAGAAAACATACAAGCAATAAAGGATTTGAATGCCGCGATTGCGGACAAACATTCCTTAAAGAGGACGATTTGATGAGCCATACACGGCTTCATACAGGTGAACTGTGTGAGAAGCGCCTCAGTTGGGAAAATTGTTTTATTATACATACGGATCAGAAGCAATTTCAATGTAGTTATTGCAAACTAAGCTTTCCGACAAAGAATCAAATTGTGAGACATATAAGACTTCACACGGGTGAGAAGCCTTATAAATGCGATCTTTGTGATAAACGTTTTGCGCAAAACGCGAAACTAAAATTACATCGCGCTACACATACAGGACATAAACCATTCAAATGTAATTATTGTCAGCGAGACTTCTTCAGAAGAGATGAGCTTCAACGACACGCACAAATTCACCTAGACAGGATGATTTACAAATGCGAAGTGTGCGATAAGCGCTTTACCACAAAACCGTACTTAGTTATTCACAATCGCACACATACAGGTGAGAAACCATTCAAGTGCAGTTACTGCCAAAAAGACTTCGCTGCAAAATATCAAGTTGTCAGACACGAACGGCATCATACAGGAGAAAGGCCTTACAAATGCGAAATATGCGATAAACGTTTTATACTGAAGATCCATCTAAATAATCATCATAAAACGCACACGGGTGATAAGCCGTTTAAGTGCGATTATTGCCAGCGTGCTTTTTCTTCGAAGGCTTATCTCGTAATACATGAACGACTTCACACACAAGAGAAGCCGTACGCATGCGAAGTATGTGATAAGAGGTTTATTGCGAAATATTCGCTAATGAGTCATAGTAGATCACATACACGAGATAAGTCGTATCAATGCAGTCGCTGCCAGACAGTGTTTACGCGCTTAGGCAGCCTTAGAAGGCACGAAAAAGCTAACGAGGGTCGCACTACTTGTAAAATTTATGAAACAAAACGTGGGTTGGATTCTAAGGTTAATGATTAAAAGAATTAAGTAAACATGTATCTATGTATTTGTATGTAGAATTTATACATAAATAAATATTATTTAGAGAAAATATTTTCTGACTTCTGAGCTTTGTTTTGCGATTGCTTCATGTTTTGAACAGGTTTGTATATGCTATCATTAAGACTAACTACAATTTTGTTAAGAAACCCATACAAATGCAAAACAAAAAAAAGGTATGTATTGATTAAAAATGTGTAAAATCATTCTTACGCTTATGTTAATTACAGACTCTCAGTATCAGTTCAACTTCGATATACAAGCGGTGCTTTTAAGCTGATTAAATAAGTGAATTGAATGTCCTCACGAGAAAATACAGATTCCCTTTACCGTTAATCGATGAACTTGGATCAAATAAATATTTTACAACTATTGATTTAGCATCTAGCCAAGTACCAGTAGAAGAGATAATTTTTGTCATAGTGTAGTGTAGAAGCATAATGTAACGTTAAAGTTTACATTTTCATTTCTTATAACAGATGTAGACAAAGTAAATCTTGGAGACCGGGTTTCAATTCTCTGGAGGGACGGTGACATTTTTTCAGAGAGTTGATATTCGGATCGACTTGGGAGCAAAGTGATTAACAGCGAGGCATTATAAGGGGCGGTATGATGCTATCACAAAGCCATTTGAACACAATTTACACACACAAAACTACACCGCGAGAGTTGCCTTGATAGCCAGACAAGTAATACAGCTTACGGAGTCACTGCAATTAAGCACCCACCACACATAAAAACAAAACATATTAGAAAAACGAGTTAGTTCCAACACAGAAAAGAGAAACCCTATTCTTAAGATGCAACCGCCGCAAAATGTGTAACAGATCCGAAAGTTCGCGGAACTGTTATTTCAGAAAATTTATTAAAGACTGTGCTTCCGTAGCTGAACGTTTAATGAAAAACAATTCCAAATGGAATTAGCATCAATAAAATGCTTTTGAATGCATAAATACATTACTAACGATTACACCTATTTCGTACGGAACTACCTACAGATGCAAGCTTCGTATGTTATATGCTGCTTTAGTAAAAAAACCATAAATTATCAAAGACAATATTACTCATATAAACTAGAAACGTTAGCAGTCATTTATATCTTGAGATATGTTCGGGTATATTTACTAGAACCATTAAACTACTTACCGATTGTAAAGCACTACCCTACTTTCTAGAGAGAAAAAGAGAGAGAGAGATCCTTCCGGGAATAGACAGATGGGTAGAGAATCAAAAATTTACATTTAATTAACAAGTGTCAAGAATAATGGAGCAGGTAATAATTTTAAAGAGTATACAGTAAACTGAAAAACGGGAACAAAGTATAAGTAAATACGATCAAATTATTGGTTTCCAAAAATGAATAAATTCATCACAGAATACGTAAAAACATGCTGAAATTGTCCTCTTTACAAGAGAGAAGCAGTCACATATTTATTCCCTCTTGTTCCATGAATGTCCTTACAAACCGAGCAGTATGGACTCGGCACTTGTCCTGCTGATAGATATAATTATCACCAAACACGGATCGCACAGAAGGCAATAAATACTGCTCCTGTAGTCGCAGGTATACTAGCGCAGTCAATCTTTCTTCCACAAAAACACATACCTCAGCCTGTAATACTGGTCCACCCTCAAACATTTACCGAAAATCTACCAGAATTTTTTGTCTTTCTTGTAAACTGTTTCATATATGTACTCGCCCTTTTGCATTGTTGGAAGATTGAAATCTCTTTTCGTCCAAAAAGATGATGAACATTTTCTGACCGGCGGATATAATAATAATAATGATTTATTCTGTCAGTTGTTCAGTTGTTTTTACAGAAGAGACATCAAAGTAGCAAAATATAATTTGGCAGGATTGTTTAACAGATATTTACATTTATGTGATAAGTATTATTCAATAAAAAACAGTAATAAAGCAACACTCTAAGTATATGAATAATTCCTCGATCTTTACTCGTTCAACATGAATGACCTTAAGCGAAGTACTATGTATAATAATAAAACAAATCATTTAATTGGCTTTGGCTCTCAATAATGAGTATTTCATCCACCGTTATCGTCGCAGTTCTCGTTGGCATTGAGTGTGGCGCCACCATCGGTAATGTTAATTGCCAATATATTTGGCCGATAATTGTCAAACATGACGATTGAAGTATAGTATTACGTGGTACGACCAACATAACAATATTGGCCGATAAAAGTTCTCTAATAATAAACATACATACATCGAGCAAAATCATAATTAGAGTAGACTATAGGTACTATCTATTTCACTGATCCGCGAACAAAACCGGTTTTGTTCGAATGATTTAATACAATAGTACCGGTTTTGTTCACTGATCAGTGTTAAATAGAAAGTATTACCAAATATAATACTATTTATTAGTATATATTAATATGGTCAAAGATGTGTTAGTTCCATTACTGAAACAGAGAACGCGCCACAGTACACTCAGAACTATGAGAGTTTTAAAGTAGAGGGGCAAGGCACGTTCGCTAAACAAGCAGCGGACCAGACAAATTATTGCTTCTATGACACCTGTCAGATGTCTTGTCAATTTGAAATTTGACAGCCACAATCGACAGCAGTATTACCTTATGTGAATGGATTCTTACTTTAGCCACCATAATGACATTTATTACTTGACATTCAATCTGAACGTTTATGTCAAATATTTCTAAACGTTTATTAAATCACATTAAATTGAAAAAAAAATGGTATTCAACACAGAACAGAAAGCAAAAATTATCGAATGCTACTTCCGTACAGGTGTGAAATTAAATGGTCAGTGACAATATTCAATTCCAGAATGCATGACTGAGAATATCCTAAATTAATTTTTGACTACAATGGCTTTTACAATGTTTTGACAAGATCTGTGCAGTTATTCAAGGAGACTGGTAGTAGCGTCCGTTGAAAAACTGGTAGTGGGCGGTCATCTAACCGACAAGCTAAAAATATTGAAGCCATTCGGCATATTATTGATGAAAATCCAAAAACATCCATTTCAGCAATGGCCCAACAGACAAACTTGTCGTACCTATGGTACATGCATATTTTATTTTATTTTATTTTTTGCAAACTCCAACCAAAATGGGTTTTACCAGCAAGATGGTGTAACAGCACATACGACCATAAAAACACTTCAATATCTGACAGCATCTTTTGATGACAGAATAATAAGCAGAAACACTGAAATCCCAGATCCAACTAGGTCTTGCGATTTAAACATATGCGATTTTATTATTCCTAGAGTGTCCGCTTTATTCTGGATTTGACAACTTTAGGACGTTTTGCAAGAAGTATAAAATCTGCAAGAAGATGAAGGTGAGCTTTAAAATATGTTTTGTAAAATATATTTATAATATCCCTTTGATGATCATATTGTCCTGTTTTTAGCTGCTCTCAGATTAGTTACTAACCACATCCTAATAAAAAAATTGCTCAAATTTATAAACTAGCAATCCTAATTATTGTACATATTTTGCGTAAATATATATCAATTTCACATTCCTTTATATTCTTTTTATTTTGTACGAATGAAAAATGCATTTTTCACTCTAATTTGTACTTCTACTCGATTAGCAAGCTAATAGATATTCTATAAATACAGGTAAGGTACATTTTGCTTGAATCGCAATATACGAACGTTGTTTTCAGTTGCAGCTCAGTCTCAACTCTTACATGCTCTTCGATAGTATCAACCCCAGCAGCTGATTTCTGCATCCAGGATCAGACAGATACCCTTCAAGACCAAAATCAATTGTTAAAATTTACCGGAACAAGTCGCATCATAGGTTGCCTCCAAACAATATAAATGATATAATAAAACATAGTATCGTCTAAATAAAAATGTCTTTTATAAACTTCTCTTGCATCTATGTGATTATAAAGATCCAACTCCTTGTAAAGTTTTATATTTTATAGTAGCTACACGCTCAACACATTCCGGTAGTAACATTGTATTGCTTTCAGGTCGCATTCAAGAGGAAAAACAAATGCAATTAAAGAAGAAATATCTTCTCCCGAGAATAGCGATTCGGAAATACAGGACAAATCATTCTGGTTTTGTGTTTGTAATATATGTCATATATCTTTCGATACAGAAGAACTCCTTAGAATGCATGAAATCGAGGTACATGAACACCAGTCTGCAGTATTGAAGATGGAAAGCAATTCCGCATGGTGCGTTGTTTGCGAAATGGAATATCCTTCCGTGTGTGATTTACTTAAGCATCAAGAAGCTGTTCACGTAGTAACAAGTACGGCAAACATCGATGGAAAACCTTATTCCTTTCAAACAGATAGTCCAAACATTTTGATTACACAATATCCAAAAGATAAGCTGCTGCAATGCAAGCATTGCAAAGGAACATTCTCTACGAAACAATACCTCAAAATACATGAACGAAGTCACACAGGTGAGAAGCCTTATAAATGCGATTTGTGCGATAAACGTTTCGTTAGGAGGCAAACCTTAGCTATTCACAACAGGACGCATACAGGTGAGAAACCGTTTAAGTGCACTTCTTGCCAAGGAGCTTTTTCTAGGAAGGACCTCCTTATAAAGCATGAAGAAGTTCATACACGTGAGAAATTCTATAAATGCGAACTATGTGAGCAACGTTTTCTACAAAAAGCGCAGCTAGTAAATCACAAAAGAATTCATAATAGTCACAAACGATTTCAATGCCATTATTGCCAACGAAAATTCTTTAGAAAGAGCGATTTGATAACCCACGCAAGACTTCATACAGGCGAGAAATCTTACAAATGCGAACTGTGTGATAAGCGTTTTGCATGGAAGCATTCCTTAATGATCCATAATGCGTCCCATACAGGGCAGAAGCACTTCCAATGCAGTCATTGTCAGCGAAGATATCCTATAAAGAGCCAACTCGTAGCGCATATGCGATTTCACACCGGTGAAAAGCCTTATAAATGCGACGTCTGTGGAAAACGTTTCGCGCAAAGTGGAAAGCTAAAAATGCACTACAGAATACACACGGGAGATAGACCATATAAATGCAATGAATGTCATATGACATTTATCAGAAGAGATGATCTCAAAAGACATGCGCAGCTTCACACCGGTCAGATAACTTACAAATGTGAAGTGTGCGATAAGCGTTTTACCACAAAACCATATTTAGCTATTCACAACAGGACGCATACAGGTGAGAAACCATTCAAGTGCACTTACTGCCAACGAGACTTCGCTGCAAAGTATCAAGTTGTGAGACACGAAAGACTACATACAGGGGAGAGACCTTACGCATGCGATGTGTGTGATAAACGATTTACTATGAAAATCCATCTAACTACTCACCAACGAACGCATACAGGTGATAAACCGTTTATATGCAATTATTGCCAACGAGCATTTGCTTCGAGAGCGTATCTCATAGTGCACGAACGAACTCACACGGATGAGAAGCCGTTTGCGTGTGAACTGTGTGATAAACGGTTTACTGAAAAACGTTCCCTAGTTAGTCATAATAAATCGCATACAGGAGATAAACCATTCCAATGTAGTCGCTGTCAGCGATCGTTTGCACGCTTAGATAGCCTTCGAAGACACGAAAAAAGTAATGAAAGACGTGTTAGTTGCAAAACATATGTAGCTAAGGTTGAGGTAGATTCTAAAGATAAATAAATAAATAAATCAAATATATGAACGCGAATATATTTCTATAACCGAACTATTGTACTCTAAAAATACTGAAACAATCTGTTCATCAATAAAAAATTCTTAGCCAAATAAATTGCGAAGAATACAATAATTTTGTAACCAATAAAAAAAAATTATTATTTTTGTCGTCTGGCTATAACCACATAAACACGAACTGTTTCAGTAACCATACATGTATTTTGTTAGACTGTATAATGTGACTTAAAATCTCACCCATAAAAAACATCAAATACCTACCTGGAAGGAATAAATAATTTTTTGATTGGGCAAACTGTACAGTTATTGGCACAATCGAGAGAATTGTTTAATATTTTTAGAATTATTATAGTAAAGAGTTCTTGTAACAAGCAATAATTTTCTTGAATTTTCCTTTTTCCACATTCTTTAAATTTTTAAAATGTACCACTACAACGATATAAATACATACCTATTTATTGAAAAGTTTGTAAAGCGGCATAGAGCCGCAACGATGCGTTGTAATACTTGTTGTAGTACAAGTTGGAAATCAAGTCGTATAGGTACACAGGTCAGCCGATGTTTTTCACCTTGAGCCTGCAAAAGATGTATTTCCTTTACATTTAGTAACTCGCCAAATTTCTCCTTCTGTTTTTGCTCAATGTTCCCATTCGACATGATTAAAAGAATTTTTAATCAATTAAAATTAGGACGTACCTTATACAAGGAGGTATTGAGACAATCTTAGTAGGTACTGAGGCAGTGTGAAAAAATTGTTGTTTCCATAACGTTTCTATTGTATTGAAAAAATATCGTAATAAATAAGAGAGAAGAGTATTTCCTTCAAAATGAGCTTGAAACATCTCCAAAAACTAAAAACCGCCTAATGAAAAAGAAGAAAAATTAATTTCTAACCAGAAACCTTTCATTTATTCAGAAATTTAAAATGAAATACAAAAAAAAGATGAATATTCAGAACCGTTGAAGATAGGAGAAGCGTTTAGTAAATAAACAGGGTGAGTCATGAGGGATCGACCAAACTCTAGGTGTGTATTCTACAAGTGAAAATAATGTAAAAAACTAAAAATGTTGTTATCCGATTTTTATTTGTTTTTCGACTTGTAGCGTAATTAAAAATAAACAAAATTTCATACGTTAAAGTTTGTTCTATTGGTATTCGTTTCGATATCGTTCTTGATAATATATTTTCAAAAATACCGCCATTCATTTCTACATTTTCTACATCGTCTACCAAGGGCGCTGTTTGCGTTCCTGATTACATCAGGTTGATGTTTGATATTGTCAGCAGCATTCCTAATCCGTTGAATTAGTGCATCATGATTATCCACTTTTACTTGATACACTTCACTTCTTAATTAGCCCCATAAACAATAATCGAGTGGCGTTAGGTTTGGAGACCTGGGAGGCCAACCATTGTGACTACCACGACCAATTAAACTCCCTGGAAAGGATGCAAAGTGATTCAGTCTAAAGCAATGATAGTTCAAACGAAATGAAGTAAAGAGAACTACAAACTGAAGTACCTACAAGACAAAAGTTTATATGACAGCGATATTTTTTGTTTATATTTCCACCACAAAATTATGACATTGTGGTTAGATGCACAATTAATGCAGGCAATATTTATTTTATAAAAACACGCTAGAACCAGTTTCGAGTCTTTCGCCTTTTTTGATTTTTCTGTTTGATATGTATCAGACTTAAGTTTTTTGCCTGCTCAAAGAAAAATATTAAAAGTCTGACACCATATTTCCTTTACATCTAGTAATTCGACAGATATCTCTTATTTTGTTCTTTCTCAACATTCCGTGTGTTTTTAGTTTATCATTTAATCGTTCGTTTGCCAATTCGACTAATCTGAACCAATTATCCCTATTTATTTTCTAATTACTATCATAAACAGATCTGCTCAATTCTTTCACGTAGTAATTGGCTAATGATAGACCTCCAGTTTGTGTATTTATCCCCAAATATGACTGGATCTTCAAAGGCCATTGCCCACGTAAATCCAAAAGTTACTTGTCGTCGGTAGTGAGACAGGTTGATGGAGTATAGAAAGTTACAAGTTGGTTAGAAATTTATTTTTCCTTAATTTAAAAAGTGAATGCTTGTAGTTTTTGGAACTTGTAGTTTGAACTGACTTTGACATATACATTGTCTTTATGATGTTTGTTACAATATTTTTAAACACAAACTCTTGATTCTGGTAAATATTTTTCTTCGCACTCCCTAATTACTAATATCATATCAATTCTACTTATACAGGGTAATCTCTTATCTTAATTGATTAAGATTACATGAAACAACTTCAGCTAAATACAATTGTTAGATTTTTTTAATTTATAATTCTTCACACACTCCACCTTAATCCAGGTGACCCCCTCGCGCAGAAGACACGATTGGGCACCCCGGGGGTTCCTTTCGCAAGTACTACACCTTTTATTTAGGCCAAAAATTAATTTATAATTCCGAACACATCAAATAATAGCTTTGTTTTGGTTCAGAATTCAGAATGGTTCTAGAGTTGTTGAGCACGCGCATTTACACTTTAGCGTTTTGGTTAATTAAGAACGCGAACCGAATTTTTAGTCCGATGTTTTGGTTACTGACAGAATCGATTCAGAATGATTCTGGAACCGTTCAAACAGTTCTTGCACTTCCATGAGTACAATTCTGAATTTTTAGTTCGAAATTACGTCATCGGTGCATGTGTTCAGAAATTCGAGTTATTTCGATATGTTCTTCATCAATGTCATTGATATTTACGTTGTCTTTTAAAGTTTGAGATTTTCTTCCGTTTGTATTTGATTTTTTGTTGTTAATTACTGTCCTGGGAATAAAATTTATGGAAAGTGAGTGGTATCCTAAGACAGAGACAGGATTTGAAAGACTTAGCGCAGAACATTTGCTATTGATATTTTGTTGGTTTGTATTTTAGTCTGTATCTAAAAGATGGTAGTAGCAGACTCCTAAAATGTGTTTTGGTTATTAAAAGTTCGGAACCATTCTGGAATTATAATGTTGTGCGCTTACGTTCCGCGCAGTTCGGTTACTAATCCTGAATTCCGAACCAAAACAAAGCTAATTGATAGTAAGTACTTTTGCGTAAAATCAGACAGACCTATTTATATCTATGTACTACTAAGCTAAAAGCTTGTTAGTAGCAAAATTATTGATCGACTCACACATTATACTTCTTATTATACTCAATTCGCAACAATCCCATAAGGTAAAACCGGAATATAACTAGTAAATGTTGACATCGTTAATTAAATAACTAAATTGACATTTACTAATACTAATATTTAAAGTAAGTTACTTATTAAGTTAAAAAACTACCATAAATGCAAAAAATCATAGTAACTTTAGTTAGTACACACAATTGAAATATTCATTGCTATACATGCCATTTCATTTTAATTTGGCAACTTTGAGGTATAGCTTCTTTTTTAAACCAGCCTACATATCTCAAACTAATTGTCAGGTATACTTCTGAAGGATATACGCACCCCTCTATGGTCCTACTCTTCTTTGTAGGGCTGGTCGGGATGGTCCTTTGGCCCTTTTGTCGCTTGTGAAAGCCCTTCAAGCCTTATGAGTTGATATGTGAGGTAGTGCTGATTTGGTCGATCTTACTGCATCTTGGGCGTTGGTTGGTGAAATGTTGTCCCTTCGAAGATCGTCCTAGTCGGATGCGATGTCAAAAGCTCTCCATGTCTTCACCTTGGGCGGTGGTCTGTCGAGGTCGAATCCGGCCAGAAATTCTGGGCTTGTACCAACCTCCGTCAGGGACATTATCCATACATTTTTATAAATTATTTCTAGGAACAGGATTCAGAAATTCTATCACAGATGACTGAACGTTTCTTAATCTTCTGGTTAGGGTTGTCCGAGATCTTGCATATCGCTTTGTAATTACTACTCAACCCAAACTTTCTGGATATCTGTATTATATCTTTTTATACAATTTTGTCCCTTCTACATATTTAAATAAATCGTGCTAATAATGGTTATATTCAAAGTAAAATCGTGTTTCTTTTAAAGTTACTCTTACACAGAATGTACAATTACTCGCGATATGCCAACAATATTCCCTAAGTAGCATGTGAATCAAACAATTATTTAAAGTGGGAGCTAGCAATGATTATGTATGTGCCTAAAACTGTATGGTTTGTCCTACTAGCTACTAAATAAATAAATAAAAATGAATTGTATTAATTAATATTGATTAATATTGATTCATTGTTTGTACACCTTTACTATAAATCTAAATTTCTAAATTTATTTAGTAATAGCAAGTAATGTAGAATTTAAGTTTAAGAATTTGTCATAGTAACATGTAATAGTTAAGAATGTATTGATCAGCATTATAAACATTGTAGTAAAATAAAATTTATATCCCTGGATATCTTGGTTTATTTTAATTCGATCTGCTTCTTCGCTTATTGTAGTCATCCTAGCCGCCTAAATCCACCTAGTATATTCCTTTACTAACATCCATTACTTTCAGGCTTGAATACGTATCACCGCCAACGATAAGATTGAAACTATTACCTCAACAAATAGGAGCTGTTAGAGAGGAAACAAGATCTTCGATCGTGAATAACGATTCGGAATTGGAGAGTAAATCGTTCTGGTTTTGCGTTTGTAGTTTATGCAATGAATTCTTCGATTCTAAACAGCAACTTGAATTGCACGAAATGGAAGTCCATCATCAACCAAGTTGTTCAATCAAACACGAAGTACTGAAGGTGGAAAACGATTTCGTATCATGCGTTGTTTGCGATGAAATATATTCTTGCCCCAACGATTTATTTTCACATCAAATAAGTGAGCACGCAGTAACATTTTCGGAGAACCTATCGGAAAATCAGTGCCATATTTGTAAAGAGATTTGCCTTTCGCCTCACTCATTAAGGGAGCACATACGGAGTCATAAAGAAAAGAGTGCGAATCCAAATCGTCAATTTGAACAAATTTATACGAAAGAAGCGGACACAGTCTGTGCTGATATTTTGCTAAAGCATCAATCATTCCAATTACATGAAACTTATTTTGCTTGTGAAGTTTGCGATGAACGTTTTGAACATCATTCAGCACTAATGGCGCACCAGCAATTACATATTAGGCCATTTAAATGCTACTACTGCCCACTAGATTTCTTTTCAAAACGACATCGCGTTGTACACGAACAAATTCACGCAAACGAGTTGCCTTATAAATGCGGAGTCTGCGATAAACGCTTCGCTAAGGAACCATATTTAGTAGTTCACATAAGGAAACATACGGGTGAAAGGCCATATAAATGCGATTTATGTGATAAGAGTTACACGCGAAATATAGATCTAGTAACTCATCGTAAAACGCACTCTGGAGATAAACCATTTAAATGCAGGTATTGCCACAAAGTCTTTTCTGTAAATCAAAATCTTGTTAGACATGAACAAACGCACACAGGAGAGAAACCTTTTAAGTGTGAACTGTGCGATAAGAGCTTCATACAAAAAATACAGCTTATCAATCACAATATAACACACACGGGAAATAGCCCGTTTAAGTGCAATTACTGCCAGCAACCATTTTCTACGAAGCAAAATCTTTTAAGACATATACGACGTCACACTGGTGACAAGCCTTTTAAATGTGAAGTGTGCGATAGGCGCTTTATACAGAAACACCAGTTAATGGTTCATAGTCTAACACATTCGGAAAATAAACCGTTTAAATGCAATCGCTGTCTGCAAATGTTTGTCTGCCTGAGTGGCCTTCGGAAGCACGAACGTCGTAATGAAGGACGTGAAACTTGCAAAATATTTTCTGTTAAACGCAAATTGGATACTAACGCTAAATAACTACATACCTCTTGTATTATATCTGTAATTTCTAAATTTAAAATTAATATAAAATATATTATATTTAGTCAATTTATTATTGAATACAGTCATTTCAAAATTGTATTTTGTTAATTATTTTGGATAATTACCTCATGTTGTTTTATAATATGTTGATGTGTTAGTTCCTTAAAGCATTATTAAAATTTTTGTTGAAATAAAACTATATTTTATTTTTGTATAGCGATAGAAAAATCAATCAAAAACATAGATATTTAAGTATTTATTGGAGTTACTAGAGTTAAACATATCAAAATGTAAATAATAAAAGATATTATAGTCCTTTCTCACAAATTTCTTTAATGAATTGGCTACCGGTTTCGAACTTATACGTTCATCTTCATAGCCCGCTACAACACAATATACATACAAACCCTATTAGAAACCTATTGTAATTAATTTAAATATGTTAGAAAATTGTAAAATATTTATAATAAAGAAGAATAGATGTAAATTAAGTTCTAACAGCAAATTAACTATAAAACAACTAACTATAAAACAACAAACTATAAAAGTAACTAATGTAAATACAAATTAAATAACTGAATACTAATAAATTTTGTGATATAGTAAAATAATTCTAAAGTTATAAATAAAATTATTGTTCAAAATGGTGAAATTTACGAACCAGTTCTCTATTAAATAATATTTAATACTTTAAATTTCACCATTTTGTATAATAAGTTTATTTATAATTTTAGAACTATTTTAATATATCACAAAATTTATTAGTATTCAGTTATTTAATTTGTATTTACATCAGTTACTTTTAGATTTATATAGTTAATTTGCTGTTAGAACTTAATTTACATCTATTATTCTTTATTATCAATATTTTACAATTTTCTAACATATTTAAATTAATTACAATAGGTTTCTAATTGGGTTTGTATATTGTATTATAGCGGGCTATGAAGATGAACATACATATAATTTCGAAACCGGTAGCCAATTCGTTAAAGAAATTTGTGAGAGATGACCATAATATCTTTTATTATTTATTTAACTATCACTCACACAGAGTCCGCCATGGAATTTTATTTATATCAAAATGTAATCGAAACATCTAAGCATTTCCATAATGTGGCCACTACATTTGCGCTGTTTAGTAATCTAGTGTGATCAAAGCTCCAATCTGCTTCTTTAATTTGGAGCCCCTTTTATTTTGGCACAAATTATATATCGAAAATGTGCAAAGGAAGCTCTTAAAATATTCACTAACGGCTGAAATTTTATAGTAAATTTTCCAGGAGCAATATTGATCTGTAGGTGCTATTTTCTTATTGAGTAGGGAAGAGGGTTGTACCTTATCGCGGTTGTACCTCGGAACATTGTGGATACTGCTGCCATCTTATAGATAATGAGCCAAATTCAACATCTCACGCGTATTTTACTTCAAATTTGATATTGTAGTCTACAATTGGGAATTAGAAAGTGCACGTTGTTAACGTCAGACGTGTTTACATTTCTAAGGGCCAAAAA
This sequence comes from Holotrichia oblita, assembly GCA_023690525.1. Taxonomy (NCBI): domain Eukaryota; kingdom Metazoa; phylum Arthropoda; class Insecta; order Coleoptera; family Scarabaeidae; genus Holotrichia; species Holotrichia oblita. The sequence goes on along the minus strand of CM043015.1, from coordinate 200,916,842 downwards.
GTAATTTTTCTCGGTTGTGGTTAGTGAATAATTATCTATCAGCGTTTATAGCTGTGTCAATTTGGTAAATGCAGGTAAGAGCAGCATGTTGTTTTATATATTTTACTTTAAAATAATGCAATCCTATGTAAGCCCAAAAGAAACAGCAACCATTTAAGTATTTTGTCTGTCTATTATTTATATTTTTTGGTAATAGCATAAGTTTTAGCTCTCGCTATTGTTTTCATAAAAATGCTGAGAAGCAGAGAAGGTAAAACAAGATAGCCAATAGATGTTGGTGCATTGGAAGGAGCTGTAAAGGAAGTGTTGGATAATAATGTTAAAGTGAGAACTGCAGCTAAAATGTTTGGAACGGCTACAAATTGAGAACAGTGCAGAAGAAAATCAAAATTATGCAGACTACGTTTATCAAACAAATAATGATATTCATAAAGTATTTGCTGACAAGGAAGAACGCCAGTTAGTTAATTATTATTTACAAGCAGCTCGACTTCACTATGGTCTCACAAAAAAAAGATACAACGAAGCTTGCCTATGAATTCGCTCATTCAAATGCCAAATAGTTGGATTGAAAACAAAATCGCTGAAGAAATGTAGTTACGAGGATGAAGAAAACGGCATCCCAACCTGACCTTACGAAAACCAGAGGCGACGAGCCTTTCGACGAGTTTTAATCGACAGAATGTCTCCTCCTTTTTCAATAATTTACTATATGTAATGACGAAATATTGGTTTCTTCCCAGGAAAATTTATAACTTCGATGAGACTGGCAATTCCACAGTTCACACACCACCCAAAATTTTATCTTCAAAAGGTGTTAAGCAAGTAGGAAGTGTTACGTCTGCTGAACGAGAAATTAACATCACAATGATTGTTGCAGTTAATGCTATTGGCAACCATGTAACACCTATATGTTAATATTTCCCAGTCACACATTCCTATTTCGGCGATTAGCTTAGCAAAGGAAAATAGCATTTTAATACTGACACTTCCGCCTCACGCTTCACACAAGCTCCAACCGCTAGACCGTACCCTGTTTGGCCCTTACAAGTCTTATTATAATGCCGCCCTAAACAGCCGGTTACTAGAGCATCCGGGTAAACCTATAAGTATGTATGGTATTGCTGGAATAATAGGAACTGCATTCAATAAAGCTTTTAGTAAAGAATATGTCACTGACCGAGAGATAAGACAAGAGACTTCAATAGGTGAATTATCACGGACGATTGAAGGTAATACCGTTCCTTCTCCATCCACATCGAAGTTTCCTTCAGCCTCGACCTCGACTATTTCCTCAATTACTTTATTTAAATCGCCAGAACCTATACAACCATTTCCAAAACCCGCTCCGAGAATAGCCCAAAAAGGAAAAAAGAAGGGTAAAACACGCATTTTGACTGACACACCTAAAAAGGAGTCCATTGAAAACGACAAAAAATGTGTCAAGAGAAAACAATTGGTCAAGCGTTGTGCACCAGTAAAGAGAAAGGTGTATAAGAGATAGTTTCTCAGATGAAGATACTAATGGACAAGTTCCAAACAGTTCCAGCAGTGATGAAGGAGCTCTGTTTGAAAATATACAACGTAGAGACGTAGAAGAAAAAATTAAAGAGAATTTTGCCCAACGTAATTTAAATAAGGGCGATTTTGTTTTGGTAAGAATTAGTAGGTGATACCAGAAGGACGTTATTCGAAAACTTCCGCCTCCACTGATTCAAGGCTCAGCGACAAGACAGACAAAAATGCTTGAAGTAGATTTTTCATCTTACAATGTTCAATAATACTTCTCACTATTGATTTTGCTTTAATAGTTATTTAACCAACAAGTACATTAATGAAGGCGATTAATGTTCGAGATCATTAATCACAATTTAATGTAAGAGTTAGTTACAATACTTTTCCGTCGACCGTATATTTTTCTAAAGTGGAGAAATAATGCTTTGCTTGTTTCTCATTGCACCAAGATATAAATTCGGCATACGTTTTTTCATACAGATTTCTGCTCTTTTCCGGTAGTAAATGTAATGATGCTGAATTAGCACTTTCTGCCACTTCCGGCGGAGTTAATGTAAAATTTTCATCCACCTTCATTGCTTGGAAGAATTCAACGCAACACAAAACACTAAAAAACCGTTCGATTCTGTTTCACGCTTAATAATGACAGTGAGTGGCGTTTTAGTTTGACGTTGTTTGATTTTGTTGATTTCCTTGGTTACCATGGAAACCATCAAAATCGGTCATTAACAGAAAATCATGCATTAATAAGGGTCATTAATGTATGATTTTGAGAACGTTAATGATGGATGTAAATACACGGTCGACGGAAAAATTATTAAAGTTTATACCAATATACTCATTATTATAAACGCCTACCTCCTGTTTTCATCATACCAATGCCTTAATACTTTATTCCAAAGAGCCGCAGGGCCAGCTTACTACCTGTTGAGTGTCACCGTAGTTTGTAGCTATATACAAATGCATATTATACATATAATGTAGATACGCACATTTTGTAAATAGTTTCATACTCAAACTTAGATTTATTAGGTAAAAGTGAGACTCTAGTATTTGCAGCTAATTATGCATTATATCATTACATATTATAATTACGTATATAAATAATGACCAATATAAATAATAACCTGTATGGAAAATGACCAGTATGGATAATGACCAGTATGAATAATGACCAGTATGGATAACGACCAATATGTATAATGACCAGTATGGATAATGACCTGTATGTATAATGACCAGTATGGATAATGACCAGTATGGATAATGACCTGTATGAATAATGACCAGGATGGATAATGACCTGTATGAATAATGACCAGTATGGATAACAACCAGTATGTATAATGACCAGTATGGATAATGACCTGTATGAATAATGACCAGTATGGATAATGTGTGTATGATTTGACAGCTGCAGCTATTGACCTCAGAAGAAACATAAGTATATTGTGTAACTTTGAGTAATTTAATAAATATTAAGGCAGCTACTACAAGCAGTTGTAAGCTAAGAAAAGATGGTGACATTTGAAGAACAAGAAACACGAACAAGAACAACGATTCTGACGTTAGTCCGCCCTGTTGCTTGTTGGTCAAAGAAAAGGGTTTATAAAAATCTATTTAAAAACCTTATTAGATCAGGATTTTTTTTTTATATTTAATCCATTATAATTTTGTATAATATTGTAAGAAGAAGCCGCAGAGAGGCATATACGTTCTACAATATACAGTGACGTGAAATCATTGACACCACAAGGGAAAGAATTGTATCTTGTGTAACTGTTTTGCAAAATTAAATTGGTAATCAGCGGTGCTCGGAAAAAAACATTACAAACGGTGCAAACAGTAGTTATCTCTGTCAAATTTTATATTGTTAAAAGTAATTTCTAAAAATACAGGGTCCGGCAAAATAACCTCCCACATTTCAATCGTTAATAAAAACGTCATTGTAAATGTTGTTAAAATTTTTTTATTAAATGGAAATGTATAGTTTGCCATTGGTTTTCACTAAGTTTTGAAAATTACAGACTTCAAGTGGCGACTATTGTTTTCGATACACATTCGAAGGTGATTTTTGAACGTTTCCATTACTCGAACAGTCATTTGAGGCGATATTCCTGCAATTTCTTGACGTATTGCTGCTTTTAATTCGTTCGGGGATGGTGTTCATAGACCTTCGCTTTCAGGTAGCCCCAAAGGAAAAAGTCGCATGGGGCAAGATCGGGTGAACGCGCAGGCCAGCCAACGTCTCCACGTAATGAGATTACGTGTCCTGGAAACATCTCCCTTAAAACATTAATGTACCTTCTGGCCGTATGAGCCGTAGTTCCATCCTGTTGGAACCACGCATCCGCATGGTTAAGTTCTCTAAGTCTTGTGTCCAAAAAATTACGTAGCATGTCGATATACCGATCGGCGGTTACGGTAACCGTCACGCCTCCCTCTTCAAAAAAATAGGGACCCCAAACGCCAAATGATCCAACAGCCTTTCATGGAGCTGCTGCGGATTTTCTCGTGCCCAGTTTTTTTGCTTGTTCACACAGCCGGATAAATGGAAATGGACTTCGTCCCGGGTTATTGAAAGCCCATTTTTGAAAAATATCGTTGCAACATGCTCTACGATTTTCCCAGTCTCGTTCACTCAGTTCTTGTGCGATCATCATTTTGTATGGGTGGAAGTGTAGGTCTGTGTGTAAAATTCTTCTCAGCGAACGATCTGATAAACGCAAAGCAGTGGCATGTTTAGCAGCTGAACGAGTAGGAGATCGTTTCATAGCTTCTCCAACAGTTGCAACATTTGCAGGTGTCCGAACATTTCTGGGTCTACCGGTTGGTTTTCTTTTTAAGGCTGAACCTGTGGCTCTAAAATTCGAAAGCCAAAGTATTGTTTTGCAACCTGGAACCGGAACATGTCTACCCAGTGCGAAGTGATTACGAAAAGTTCGTTGCGTTGTAATCACAGATTCATGTTTCAAAAATGTTTCGATAATGACAGCACGATGTTCGCCCGTCCAAATCATGACGACAACTAAAATGGCAAGGCATGTGCTACCAACTGAAAACACTAAGCTCTCCATCGCTTCAGCGGCGCGGGCACAGTGGCGGTGCAAAATGTGGGAGATTATTCTGCCGGACCCTGTACTTGTACTACTCAAAATTAAAAAAAAAGTGTTACTACGACAAGCTACAGTAAGTATCTCCTTATTGTTTGAAATACTTTAGGAAGTCGCGAAGTTCCGTTCAATTTAGTGATTTCTTTTGCATAAGCAAGGCATTCTTGTCAAAATCTATGGGGCTGGCAGTTATTGAGTACAAGATTTTTTTACGAATAAATACTCCCGAAAGCACTGCATTGGAAATTTTGACAAAAATGCCTTTTTTGCAAAAGAAACACGTAGAAACCGATTAATAACACAACTACTACCAAATTGTCGTAAAAAACACCGTAGTCTAAGATATCCAACATTAGTAGTCCTTTAACTCGAGCCGTACACTAAAAAAAATCAGTTTAAGCTTCTAACCTCATTATCCCCATACAACAAAAGTGCAACCGTCGCATCTGCATTGGCGCTACCGGATACACACCGCAAAGAGTTGCACACACATAAGAAGGATGTATGGCAGGAATGAAATTATTATATTTTTAATCGTATGAATTTGAGTTCTATTTTTAGCAGAATCTTTTTAAAAAACATGTAGGATCAGGAATGAAATCATGGACCCATATTTTGAGACCCAACTACAAATGGCCGGTAAATAGAGCGAGAAAGTGAACTTACAAAAGCCTTACTTGCAGGATCATAAGATTGTTAAGTTATAGTGTTATGGAGTTATTAGGTTTACTGAAATGTGTTCAAGAAATCGACAGATCCTGTGACATGTTATGATAATACAAATTGATAGTAATAAATTCTCTTATCGATTACGGGATTTTAAGGGTTTCGAGGTTATGGAGTTATAGGATAATGTGTTTAAGGATTTAAAAGGTTTAAAGTCAAAACGTTAAAGTGTTAAACATCTTAGATTATGGTGTGGCTTTTTTCTATATACCGCAACTAGCAATTATAGTTAGCTAAATCCAATTAAAATAGAAAACTAACATCCATTATTTTCAGGAAAAATATATTAATGCATGTCGAAAGACTGAAACAACCTCACGAACAGATAGAAACTACAATGAACCCAGATAGAATTAAAGAAGAAACAGCTTCAATCAAGGACAGCGATTCAGAAATGGAAGCCAGCGACAACATGTTTTCGTTTCATGTGTGTACGCATAAAAGCCAGGGGCATCATCACCAAGCTTTAGATGGTTACACGCCCAAGATAGAAGAGCCTGGTGAAGAAGAGACCGGTGTACCATGCGTTGTTTGCCACGAGACGTATTCATGTACTTCTGGTTTGTTAACACATCAAAGAGTTAAGCATCCAGTTTCAATTATAGAAATCCCCACTAGAGGAAGGCCCCGAAAATACAGCGACGTACATAAAGAGCGTGGAAAACGATATAAGAAGAGATTGAATAGTTTGAAGTCTAACTCAAACCTAGTTGATGATGAGAAACCATACGCATGTGAATTCTGCGATAAGCGTTTTTCAAGGTATGAGAATATGGTGCTTCATAACACAACACATACGGGTGAAAAACCTTATAGATGTGAACATTGTAACAAGCAATTTGCACGTAGTACTTATCTGAACCAGCACAGTAGAGTGCATACAGGCGAGAAACCTCACGCATGCGAATTCTGCGATAAGCGGTTTGCACGGAAAGAAACTCTGCTCATGCATAATAAAGCCCATACTGGGGAGAATCCTTATAAATGCGAAGTATGTGGTAAGTGTTTTTCAACGAGGTCGAACGTAGATCGTCATAGCAAATTACATACAGGCGAGAAACCTTATCCGTGCGAATTTTGTGGTAAGCGTTTCGCGCAAAAGATGGATATGATTTTGCATAATAGAACGCACACTGGTGAGAAACCTTATAGGTGTGAAATATGTGATAAGCCTTTTGCGTATAAATCATCATTAGCCCTTCATAATAGAAAGTTTCATATGAATGAGTGTAACGGTACCACTAGATAGAAACCTGTTTTTTTTTTCTTGTAAATACCTTTGATTTGATCCTGATAATTTAAATTTTATATTCTAGTTACCTGGCTTTGAATTATGTTGTATATATATGGTGTCTCAGTAATAACGTGCATTTTAAATAAACGAAGACACTTTAACTTATTATTTTTAACATTAACGACATTAAATATAAAATAAAATACTATTTAATTAACCACAGTTTGTCTGGCGGCAGCTATGTATTCTTATGACAAAATTTCGCAGTAGGTTTTGGAGTAACCGTACAATTGTTTCTTCGAGTTCTTGAATTGCAATTTCCTGGCGGCCAGAACGAGAGATAACACGCCATGGGAACTAGGTTTGCAACAATGCTATTGTTTTGCAGGAGGTGTGGCAGAAGGAGCCATCCTGTTTAAGCCACATCTCATTTATGTCCATTTTATCGAATTCTTGCAAAAAAAAAGTTGGTTAACATGTTACGGTAACGATCACCATTGACTATTATGATTCATCATTTCGAAAGCTGTACAGTCCGATTACTCCTCCTGCCCCCATGGCACATCAAACTGTAACTTTTTGAGGATATATCAGAAATACAGATTAAAAATCGGTAACACCAACACCAAAACATTTAATTTATTATTTGAGACACGTTTGTGTGGTGTTATCGATTTTTTATCTGTATTTTACGAGCCCACAGTCCGTCAAATCACATTGATGTATCAGAAGTGCTTGCTAGGCATGTGGATTTTTTCTTACTGAGATCCGAGAATTTTGCTTGTCAATGAAGCTGCTAAAATGTAATGATGATGAATAAATCGTCAGTTTGCAGTTGTTCCAGGATCCTGCAAAGCTTCTACGTTGTCTATAGTCGGTAGACCGCAGCCGTTGCGCAGCAGCTAGATCTTGTAAGCATTCAGGCACAAATCTTTTGTCATAATTCATTTGAAGTGTTTTACGGTGGATAACTAATATATGTAGTATTAAGATGAACAGGTCTAGGTTTTTTTGATTAAGTTCTTTAATTCCCATTCAAAGTCTTGGGAAATACATCGCCAAAATAATTGTTTAAGGGTCAGAGACAGTTTCGAATTTGCAAAAAAGATCAATAACTTTCAATTGCCACCTGGCTGTGTACTACTTTTGATGTTATCTTTTTATTCACGAACACACCTCTAAACCTTGTGATTGATATTCTTGCCTAAAATTACTCCATTTTGCAATATACCTCTATACCCCAAGATTTGTTTACGCACATAATCACTTTTCTCTTCTGTGCTACCTATTTCTGCTATGACAAAACCTTTTATTCACAAATCAAAGGGGAAGGTTCCATCAGCCCTTCCATGGCAGAAATAGTTATGAACACTATTTTACATCATGTTCAAACCAATGTTGAGTTTCAGTTTCCATTTATATATCAATACGTTGATGACCTACTCTTGTCTCTTCCAGAAGCAAAGCTTGATCATGTATCCTTGGTAATGGTACCCTTTTTGGATTCCTCTGTGATAAGAGATCATAACAACATAATCAAACTTCATTGGTACCGTAAACCTACTAATTCTAGAAGATTCCTTCACTTTATGTCAAAGCACCCTTTAAAGTACAAAATTAATTTGATTCATGCTCTTAAATACAGAATTCTTAATATTTCACGCTCCGATTTTCACTCCAACAATCTCAACCGTCTAAAAAAGATACTTAAATCTAATTCCTATCCTAAATCGCTCCTTGACAAAGTTCTCTTTTGCGAGACTAAATCTACCCCTCTGAACATGCAACCCACTATATATAGATATATTATCTCCAATAAGCGCCCCAACCTTAACATTAAATTTACAGAAAATTACAATACATTTCCAGGCCTTACTGACAAAATTCTGAATCTGTTTCGTCACTATGAAAATATGCATATTTGCACTTACCCCATCAGGAAAATTCAAAGATTTTATTCTCAACTCAAACACGAGACTCCCATGCTACAACAGTCTAACCTTATTTATAGAATCAACTGTCGTGATTAAACCTTTAATTGTTTATCAATTGGCAATGATAAATTTAAACCAAAGATTATTTTGTAATTAATTTTAGCAGCTGCTGGACAAAGAAACAATTGGTAACTGAAACGAAGGTAACTAGTTCCTCACGTAATATGTACCTTGCAGCTGTAAAAACACGTTGGTGAAGTTCTTCTTCGGTATCAATTTCCATGGTTTATATCCTCCAGGACCAATTCATTGAGGATATATGAAACAAAGATCTCTTCTAAATTGGCGCGGCCCAGATCTTCGAGGTACCTCCTTAACCCATTCTGCAAAAATTCTAAATAGCTCTCATCACTTCAATGTTGAGTGTTACTGGAGTTTAAGACGTCATTTTGTGTGAAGCAACACTTATCTCTGAACAATATACTGCTAGAAAAGTTCACATCTCTCGCTTGCTTTTAACGGAAACAGGTCCAGAATCTAATACGTGCAGGACGGCTAAATCGAATTTTCCGATTTTAAAACATATCTCTTTACTCTAGAGAAGATTCATACAACAAACAATTCAATCATGAAACTGGTAACACAAATGAAATTGATAAATCTTTGTAAAAAGAAATTACAAATGTAAAATTGCTGTATAATATGCATATGTAGAAGAATAAAATGATTTGCAACTATAAACTCTTATCTTTCATTTATTTGAATTAATACCAATACTTATCTAAATACGTTCAAGCTATTACAGGACTAATCTTCATCATTTTCAGGAAGAAACCCGTATTAAAATGTGTGGCAGAATTGAAACAATATCAAGAATCAACAGAACCTACTATTAACATTCACCATGAAGAAATTAAGCAGGAAGCAATTTCCATCAAGAATAGTGATTCGGAAATGGAGGATAACGACCAGTCAGAGTCTTGGGTTTGTTTTTGTAGTATATGTGCGGAATTCTTCGATACCACCGAACTCCTGGAAACTCATAAAATAGAGGCCCATTATCACCAAGATTTAGATAATTACTCAGACATCAAAGAAAGCCATCCAGAAATAATTGTAGAAGAAAGAAAGCCTCTACGTAAAAAAGACAAAATCTACGCTTGTCAACTCTGTGATAAGCGTTTCGCAATCAAATCGAAGCTGGTTCGTCATAAAAGAACCCATACTGGTGAGAAACCTTTTAAATGCGAATTCTGTTATAAGCGGTTTACACGGAGTGCACATCTGATCGAGCATAATCGATCGCATACAGGTGAGAAGCCTTATAAGTGTGAACAATGTGATAGGTGCTTCGCAGCTAAATCGAAGCTAGTTCGTCATAACGCAATACACGCAAGCGAGAAACCTCACGAATGCGAATTCTGTGACAAGAGCTTCGCAACTAAATCCAAGCTGGCTATTCATAGCAAAACGCACAGCGATGACAAACCTTACGCATGCGAATTCTGTGATAAGCGGTTTATACGCAGTGCGCATCTGGTCGAGCATAATAAAACGCATACAGGTGAGAAGCCTTATAAGTGCGAGCAATGTGATAAATGCTTTCCAACTAAAGCAAAATTAGATCGTCATAGCAGAACGCATACAGGTGAGAAGCCTTATAGATGCGAAGTCTGCGATAAGCGGTTTGTACATAGACTAAATCTGGTCGAACATAATAGAACGCATACAGGTGAGAAACCTTACAAATGCAATTGGTGCGATAACAGCTTTGTATCTAGTTCACAGCTGACGAGACATAGTAGAACACATACAGGTGAGAAACCTTACAGTTGCGTAGTATGTAATAAGCGTTTCACACGTAAAGAAAATCTGGTTGATCATAACAGAACGCATACGGGTGAGAAACCTTATAAGTGCGAATTCTGTGATAAAGTTTTTGCAACTAAATCGAAACTAGTTCGTCATAGCAAAATACATCAATAAAGAATTCTCATTTTTATTTTATTTTATGTCACATTTATGTATGATTATGTAAAATATGTTAGATCTGTGGAAATTATATTAATGCAATGATTTTAAAATTAATTAATTTATTTAAGGCAAGCTAGCTGAATAGATCACAATTTGTATGATTGAGCATGATTTAAAATGAATAAAGTATATTAAAGATGAGTAGCTTTTGTTAGTTACTTTTCCAAATTACTAAAATGAACTTTAGCATAAGAGGGTTACGTTTAAATGCAACACTCTATACCCTGTGGGCTCTAAGAATCCTTGTTTATATGGTTTAACTTCTGCATTAAAGTTAATTTCAAGTCTCTACATACTCTACTCACCTACCGAGTTTAATTATGATCTGAAATTGACACCCAGGAGCCTTCCGTTGGTACTTCAAATGAATTAAATTGTATTACGAGTAAATGTTTTTTTCTGTTTATTTATTAGATGCAGTTATTGTGGGTGGTGCAACCAAGATTGGGTGGACGATTATAATTAAACGGTGAGGGGTTTCGAAAAACCTTTTTGGGTTTTGATTGAGGGCTACATGAACTACGTTTTAAAAATATTTTTGTTACAGAGGGTGGTCGAAACGGTTGGTGACGAACCAAACTTCTGTTTTTTTTTTAATGGAACATCGGTATTAAAATATTACAATCGATTCTGCTAATTACCACAAACAATTTGGTATAACATTATTTGGGTCTAAAACCCATAGCTACGGAGAACCGGAAATGAATACTAAGAAACTAAGTGCATCACTAAATGTGCTAACTTGTGGAGTAAAATAATGGCCTATACTCAACTTGAAATTATTCGCCTTTATATAGGGTGATCGAGTTTTGTAAATCCACTTCGGACTTAGTTTTTTCAAATGGAACACCCTGTATATTATTTTCGTATGTTAAAGAGAATTTCATTAGCTTTCTAAAAATACCATACACGTTACCCTTTTGACTGACGGTTTTTAAGCACATTTACTACAAATGCAATATTTTGAGATTTGTTACATTTACAGATTTACAATCATCATGCAATGACGCATGTAATTAATAATAAGCAAAACATAAAAAAATATTTAGTATGCAATAAGAACTTTGCACCGATTTAACGACAAAGAAAAAGATTGGTAATCCAAAATTGTTAAGTGTATTATTACAATAGATGTTCAAATAATGCTCCTTGTAAATGAAGACACATTTAGAGCCGATAGGTAAATTATAGTTTAACTTTTTGTGAACTACGTGCCACAATATTATCAAAACTGCGTTTTTTTTAACAAATTTTTCGTCATTGTAATTTTCTGCGATTTGCTATGAATAGTTAAGAAAGATGCTGTAAAACTTAACAAGTGAGCAGCAACTGTCATTTCTGTCAAAACGTTAACTTTTGTCTTGATGTCTTGGCATTGTTTTGTGTTCGTGGTTTCGGGAAGTATCTACTCTACTAGTCAATATTTTTGACACTCGTCCAGTATCAACACCATACTAACCAATTCTTCTATACTAAAGTAATTTCTATTGCAAAATTAATAGCAAATCAAGAATGAATTTTACAAATACAAATGTTAACGATTTGACAGGAATGACAGTTACTATCCACTTGTTAACTTTTACAGCATCTTTATTAAAATACTCTAACTGGATGAGTTTAATTATTCGTAGAAAATCCCAGAAAATTGCATTTATGAAAAATTTATTCAAAGAAGCGCAGTTTTGACAATATTCCGGAACGAACTTCAGAAAAGATTAAATTATAATTTACGATCGGCCTTAAATGTGTCTTCGTTTACACAGAGCTTTATTTGAACATCTATTTGTAGCAACCCGTAACAATTTTGGAATACCAATATATTTTAAATCGGTGTAAAATTCTTATATTCTTTGCGGACGGAATATTTTTTTATGTTTTGCCTATTATTAATTACGTGCGTCATTGCATGATGACTTTAAATCTTTAAATGTAACAAATCTCAAAATATTGTACTTGCAGTGAATTTACTTAAAAACCGACGGTCAAAAGATAACGTGTATGATATTTTTAGAAAGCTGATGAAGTTCTCTTTAACATACGAAAATAATATACAGGGTGTACCATTTGAAAAGACTAAGTTCAAAGTGGATTTACAAAACTCGCTGTATAATGGCGAATAATTATTTTGCTCCACAAGTTAGCGCATTTAGCGATGCACTTAGTATTCATTTCCGGTTCTTATAAAAAATGGACGACATTAGAGCGTTTTTTCAATTTTAATCGCGTTTCTCTCCGTAGCTATGGGTTTTAGACCAAACTAATTTTATACCAAATTGTTTGTAATAATTAGCAGAATCGATTGTAATATTGAATAACGAGTGTTCCATTTTTTAAAAACAGAAGTTTGGTTCGTCACCGACCGCTGCTATCACCCTGTATAAGAAAAATATTTTTAAAACGGAGTTTATGCAGCCCTCAATCAAATTACAATAAGGTTTTTCGAAATTCCTCTCTGTTTAATTATAATCGTCCACCCCATCTTGCTTGGACACCCTGTATGTGTGTTTATTATTATAAAGGAGGGTGGCCGGTTTTGTGGTAAAGGATTTAACTTCTAACTTGTAATGATAGCAGAAGTCAAAGCATGTAAGGACAAGGCTAGAGAAACGTCAGTCTCTGCTACTTTTTATCATGAAGTACTACAGTACAGTAATGTCTGTAAAAACTGTGTTGTGCAGCTGGATGAACACACAAGAATTATGTCATGGTTGTTGCAAATTCCAACATTTCAACGATATTACAATGGGATCCGTGTCCATAATAATAATAATATATGTTTATTTTCCAAACTCATACATACATATGTATAATTTACAGACAAAAAATATAAAGATATATATAATCCAAACTCAATCCTGAAAACAATATACATGAAAATAAACAAAGGAGAATAACTCATGAAAATACAAGTATTTTGTTATGAGTATCTAGTTACATATATTATTTCAAAGCTCGTGTGCATGGTTACAAGTGTAAGTGTCTCTTTCGGTTATATTGTCATGATAGTTGGTATAGATGCTATATCAAGTTCTTTTAATTACATTGGCAGGTAAGTATCCTTTCCGGTTATAATGTCGTGACAAAACTTTCTTTGCTTACCAAAAATCCATGTTTTAATTCTCTTTTTCCAGACGTATGAGAATGGTATATGTTTAAGCTCTTCTGGAATTTGATCATATAGTCTCAATGAGAGGTAGGTGAAACTTTTTGGCCAATTGATTTTAACTGTCGAGGTTTTGCTGTAATGGCAAGCTTATTTCTTGTACTATAATCATGGTTGAGTAATGGTATTCTAATTTTCCTACTTTTGAGGTATGACAGTGTTTCCAAGCAGTATATCTGTCGGACATCCATTACGCCAGCCTCACTGAAAAGGATGTCACTGGGGTAAGTTCGATCTTTTTTCAACATAATTTTCAATATGTATTTTTGAATAACTGCTAAACTCTTTAAGTGGCAATCTGCTACACCACCCCATCCAACAATGCCATATCGTATATGTGATTGTACTAAAGCAAAATATAATATTTTCATCTGTTGTTGACTTAACAACTCTCTTAGATATTTGAATTTATATAACAAACCTCTGATTTTTTTGACAATGTTGTATATATGTATATTCCATCGCAAATGCCTATCAATTGTTATTCCAAGATATTTTGTGTATTCTACTTCATCAATACTGATTCCTTCATCAATAACAAGTGATCTCATGCCAGGCAGGTTTGCTTCATATGAGGTGTATGTCATATATTTTGTTTTAGAAGTATTCATTGTAAGTAAGTTATAATCCAAATGCCTCTTAATCTTCTTCATATTTTCTTGTACTTTATTTTTTAGTTTTTTCCAGCTATCGGCCCTAAAAATTACTGCAGTGTCATCTGCGTAACTTATTATGTCACCATCAATGTCCGTGAGTAGTAGGTCATTAATATATAAAGTAAACAATATAGGACCTAAGACAGTCCCCTGGGGAACACCACATACTATGTCCTCCATATCACTAAGCTTATCGCCCATTTTCGTAAGCTGCTTTCTACCAGTCAAGTAACTTTTTAGTAAAGTATGAGCTGTTCCTCTTATACCATACTTTTCTAACTTCTGCAGTAACTTTGCATGGCATACTGTATCAAATGCTTTTGTCAGGTCTACGAAAACACATATGCAGGGACAGGTTTCGTCAATTGCCTTATATATCTTTGAAGTTAAGTATGCTATTGCATCTTGTGTAGATTTCGTTTGGCGGAAACCAAATTGATTATCCGAAAGCACGTGATATTTTTCAAAGAAGTTAACGAGCCGTATTGATATTACTTTTTCCAGTATCTTTGCAACACTAGAGATAAGTGATATGGGTCTATAGTTATTTATTTCTGATCTACTTCCTTCTTTATAAAGTGGTTTCACAACTGATATCTTTAGTTCTGCGGGGAATATTCCATTCTTGAGACAGTTATTAATTATGTGAGCGAGTGGTTCTGCAATTTGGTCAGCAATTTGCTTTAATGTTTCTGATGTAATATTGTCTATACCCGGTGCTTTTTTATTTTTTAACTCTGCTATATATTTTTTAATTTCTGCTTCATTTGTAGGGACAAGAAAAATTGTATGTTCTATTTCATTATCAATGGGTTTATATTTTTTAGGAATCTTAATTGCTTGTGCTAGTTTGTGTCCTATACTCGAGAAATATTTATTAAACACATTTGCCATGTCTTGATGATCATCTATTACATCATCAGCGACTTTTATATGATCTAAGTCCCCTCTTTGCTCATTTTTGTTACATATTTCATTTACTGTTTTCCAAAGTGTTTTAGAGTTCTGACCTCCCTTAGATATTTTTGAACTATAATATTCTTTTTTTCTTTTGTTTTATTAATGTAGATAAACAATTTTTATATTCTTTGTATCTTTGTTGCAGCAGTTCATTGTCCGGATATTTTTTAGCCTGCATATACATGTGATTTTTACTATTGATGGATTTCAAAAGTCCGGGTGTAAACCAAGGCTTTCTTCCAGTGGTTTTTCTTATTGCTTTAACATATCTGGTGTTTTTGGCAATGAAGTATTTTATTTTTTGAATAAAGATACTCATACTGTCTTCAACATTCTGAGCATTATACACATCATCCCAATTTTCTGAACTTAATTGATTGTTGATTGCCCGATAGTCCACATATCGTTTGTATTGGTCCAAATCAGAAGTCAGATTATTTTGTTGATTCATTTCAATATTGACATGCAATATTATCGGAAAATGATCAGTAATTCCGTCTTCTACAATTATTGGAGTTAGTTTACTTTGCTTAATATATGTTTTTGTGAAAATATGATCCAAACATGATCTTTGGGTTTTCTGCACTCTTGTATGTTTATTTACCTGTGATGTAAATCCCTCCTTCGATAACATATTCAAATATTCTTGTGCATAATTGGTTTCCTGAAGAATATTTATATTGATATCACCCACTATGACGTGCAGAACAAAATTCTTTTGAATAGCTTTTAAGTAGTTTTCCAGTTCTTGAACAAACAGTAATGGACAAGTACTTGGTGATCTATATATTGCTGTTATGCAAATTTTCTCCTCTAGTCCACTTAGTTCCAAATGGATAGCTTTTATGTCTCCTATCTGAACTACATTATAGGTAAATTCAATGTTCTTTTTGAGATACACTATAATACCGTCGTTTTGATTCAAGTCGCCATAGTTGTATATCATTTTGTATCCCTCAATATCAAATAAATCCACCTGCTGTACTTCCCATGTCTCCGACAACACTATAATATCGAACGAGCGTTTGATTGCAGATATGAACACAAGGAATTCATCGAAATTTTTAAGAATACTACGTATGTTAGTATGCAATATTGAAAAGTCTTTGTTTGTTTCGCTTAAACTAACAGCATATTCATCAGTACTATTACATATCACGGTATCTATAGAATTATTTAGATAGTCTCTAATATAGGAGTCCATAGCAAAATTTTAAATATAGCAAAACACGCGAGCGAAGAAAGGAATCTGAATGCATTTATTACATTTTATTATTTAGACTTAAAACTACTTACAGATCTATTACTTCTAATTTATTTATTTTCTTTTCCAGATTTTGTGGCAGCAATTTGTTTCTTGACACTTCCAGAACGATCAGCGACCAAGGGTCTTGTTTGCATGGATTCTGAAGCGGATGCAGATCTCAGTTTTCTAGGTTTATCAGTACTTTGTGTCGCGTTTTCTTCATGGATATCACGTAGTTTTATCGGTGTGAAAGTAGATGTATTGGTACTACTTTGTTCTTCAGTACTATTTCGTTCTTCGGTAGGAGAAGGTATTGTCTCCGCAATTGCCTTCTGAATGGTTGGAGTTGGTGGGGCACTACTTGATAATTGCTTTGGAATTATAATTTCATTATTCTCGCCTTCCTTTCCTTCTAGCTGTTCAGCATTATAGACATCTCCATTAATATAAAGTCTATTATTTTTTATGTAGGCATTCAACTTTTTCTCACGTGCTATATGTAAATGTTTTCTCAATATTTTATTTCTAACACGCTCTTCTACTGTTAGATCCTCAGATATAACAATGTTAGTTCCTTTTAATCCTCTAGCATTGTTTAATACTTGTTTCTTTTTTAGAAATGATACAAATTTAACGACAACCGGTCTCTTATCTTTATTTTTACCTATACTGTAAATATCACTAATATCATTTTCCGTTATATCGATTTTTAGATGACTTTTGAAAATGTTTAAGGTATACTTCAATAGGTTATTGTCGGTTACTTCTAGACCAAAGATTATGATGTTGTTTTTCTTTAATGATTTTTCTAAGTATTCGTATTTTTCCTTCAACTTGTATATCTCTCCCTGTATTTGTTCTTTATCTATGTTTATCCTTATTTTTATATCCCTAATTTCGTTTTTTAATATTTCAGTTTGCTTATTTGTTAAATCCGTAATTGTTCGAATTATTATATTCTGAGAAACATCGTCCGGAATATTTTCAATTTTATTCATAATAAAAGATGTGATATGTTGAGAGAAAGAAAAAAAAACCACGTTTTTCTTTCCAGTATTTTTGTATGGGCGTTTACTGCTGTATCGATATGTATCTATGTACATATATTATATATGCATATGCATGTATAATAGTATATATCTTATCACAAATTTATCTTCGAAATTTATCTTCAGCAAATTAGAATAGCCCTCCTAAACTTCAGCTATGATTTCTAGAGAACGGCTCACACACGTGCACACACTTGTACTTGCTAAACTATGTACTATGTACTCCATCAAGTAAAAGAATTACCTTTCCATAAGGTTTTCTTGCTAGAATTATTTGTTTCAACCACTTAAAAAAAAACGCCATTAATATAAGCCGACTTCTCATTCATGCACACTACGGATCTCGGCAGTAAACCATCTTCGTCTTTTTGAGTGCCATGTTGACTCACAAATCGCTCCCCAATGCGTAGAAACATGTGAATCGCTCAGGTTATAGGCCGATAAGTATTTCTTCGAAAATCACCGAAGCAGTTATTTTGTTCAGGCTTCGGGGACGACGATAAAATTCTACCTACTGTATTGTATTGCATTATTGCTGGATAGTTCAGATTACAAGCACCTCTTCTCACTGCGACCTATTGTTCTATTGTAGTTACCCTATCCCATCAGTGCCCTTGTATTCCTACGTTCTTGTCGATTCACAGGATTAGGTTAGGTGCCAAGGCTTTGATCTGTTCAGATGTTAGGGTTGTCTGTCCTAGTTACTGAAACCTTTGCCGGCTTAATCAACTTTGCCCAACTGAGATCAAGTAGTTTTTTATTGCTATTTGTCGGGAGTTAATCAATTTCTTCGCTTGCGTTTATTCGGGTGCTTTTCTCTCTCATTCTTGAACTTCCTTCTTGAGCTGACTTTTAGAAACGCCAAAGAAGGGTTCCATGCCATTTCCTTTGGTATTGGTGTGCCCAGATACCCACAACAGGGATACTCTATTTGTTGTGGCTAGTCTCGTCACATTCATTCGATATTCCTAGACCAATGTAGATTCACAGATATGAGAGGCTAGAACTTTTAAAGCGGCCTGACTCGATGCATATACAGGGTGTTCCCTGAGGTAACCGGAAAAATTATATTATGTGTTCCAGAGATAATTCTGATCAAAAAAGTTCATATGCACCATAGGTCAATTCCGTTTCGTTTTCGAGATATCGATAGAAGAAGAAATGTTTACCAATAGACATTTTATTAAGAAACGTGATTAACCCAGTCCTCTGGTAGTAAATGATGAACTTTCTGAAGATGGCAAGGATAAAGTCCATTGAGATGTAAAATTCGTCAAAACTGAGTATGATGATATTTGTTATATGTAGATGTTTGCGACGCTGAGGTTTCTGTAAAGGTCTTTCGCGTGTATTTCCCCCTGAAAAATAGTGGGGATGATCCTAGGGTGCTAGAGAGTTTAGTCTTAGGTCCATAAACCCCAAACCCTACCCCTTTGTTTGTCTTGGATCCGTCTGTATACCAGACAAGCGATCCATTTTCGAATTTAGGTCCACCAGAACTCCAATCCTCGCAATTCGGAATTCTGCCTAAAGAACAATTTAATTTTTGAGAGGGCTTTTCGGCAGGTTTCGAACTTCTAAGAATTAGCCGGAAGCCTATGCGAAATTGCCAACTTTCCCAAATAAATAATCAAATCATCTAATTCTACTCTAGTCTGTATTCCTAATTACCTTCATTCTAAATTTACTATATAATTGAAGTGGGGAACAAATCACAGTATAATTCTAATATTGTATAAGATATTTTTTATTGTGCAGCATTGTTCTGTATTAATATTAAATATTTTCAGGAATCACAACATATTACCAAAAACAGAAATTTTGGAACAACACCCAGAAAAACTGAAAGCTTTTAAATGTGAACTGTGTAAGAAGAGGTTCGCTCGAAAAGATACTCTAATCACTCACATCAGAACACACACAGGAGATAAACCTTTTAAATGCGAGCTGTGTAAGAAGCGATTCGCTGTGAAAAATAACCTGGTCACTCATATCAGAACGCATACAGGAGACAAGCCATGTAAATGCGAGCTGTGTCATAAAAGCTTTGCTAAAAGGAGTTCCCTAACCGCTCACACCAGACTACATACAGGAGAAAAACCTTATCAATGCGAAATGTGTAGAAAGCGTTTCACACAGAAAAACATCCTACTCACTCACATCATAACGCATACAGGAGGCAAGCCTTACAAATGTGAACTATGCAAGAAGAGTTTTGCTCGGAAAAATACATTAATGACTCACGTCAGAACACATACAGGAGATAAACCGTTTACCTGTGAACTGTGTGACAAACATTTTACTCAAAGGGGTTCCCTAATCGCTCACTCCAGGCTGCATACAGGAGAGAAACCTTATAAATGCGAGATGTGTAGGAAGCGGTTCACTCAGAAAAATATGCTAGTTACTCATATTAGAACACACACGGGAGATAAGCCTTATAAATGCGAACTGTGTAAGAAGTGTTTTACACGAAAAAATAATCTTGTCACTCACTCTAGAACGCATATAAGGAACAAGCCGTTAAAATGAAATCTTTATTATATCCGTGTAAATGGGTGTACATAAATGGAAGGAATTATTACATTCTGGAATATTCTGATGTATTTTTCTGGAAAATTTTTAATATTATTTTAGAGTATTCCATGATTTTTTTAATATATATTTAAGAGAAGTATGTGTGTTTTATTATGTTAACTTGTAAGCTGCTCCCGTACTTAAACTTGTCCAATAAATATCATGGAGAAACAGGAAAACATGTTTTCCATTACTATCTTCATAATTTGGTTTCCTTCAGTTTCGTTTTAATAGCTTAATTTTAAGCAAATTCTCATCAAATCCTTTATTTCCTCATCAACTTGATATCGAAGTTTTTGACAGTATCTATTGCAATCATTGTCTTGCCAAGCTTTCGTCCTTTTTTGATATCCTTTCTTGGTAGAGCTTTCATAAATAGTCGATCCACGCTTTTCTGAAGCAACACTTTCAACCTGTCTGACACCTCGTGGTACAACAATTTTAGACTGGTGGTAACTCATTTTGGCCACAATTCCAAATGTGTTCAGAAAATATTGGACCGCCTCTTCGATGCACAATTTCGATACTTTCAACTAGAACTAATTATTATTCATAAAACTCCTTATCCATTCCTCTGGAGCGATTTTGTCATCATCTGATTTTTTAAGATATGTTTTTATTGCTAGCAGTGGTAAACTGGAAGATTAATTCGCCCTCTTCCCCATTTTTTGTTAAACCGTGATTTGAGAGATCTTTTCAAATGTGCCAGCGAAGTTCTTCACTGGATCTCTTGGTGCAGAAGTAGAACACTAAACCCTTTAACCCACTGAACACCAAACAAGTTTTAACTAAAACACCGACGCGTTTCAACAGCAATGCTGCCATTATCAAGGCGATAATAAAACTAAATTAAAATAAAATCTACGAAAACAGGTAACCTAAATGTTATGCACGGTCAATCCGATACGCATCATTAATTTCCGATTAACGAAAACAATGACGAATGCGGTATAGGTCTATTGTCACAGTTCATTACACATGACTTATTTTTATACATTTCTAAACTTTCGAAAACATTTAGAAACTTACAATTGTTTATTTGTCTATTTAATTTAACATTCGTATGATCGATGTTGTGATCTGTTTCAAAAATGTGTTGGGCAACGCTCGATTTCTCAATTCTATTAAATCTAAGTTTTCTTTTATAATTTGTTGGGTAATGACAATAAATTATACAAGAAAATTATACCTAACACGGTCGACAAATAGGACAAAATATAAAAAAATTAAATCTAAGATTAGCCATATGCTCTAGTTGAGACTGCTCTTCTGGTTTGCCCAATATATTTTTGATTACAATCTTTACAATTGATTTCGTAAATACCTGACTTTTCTAGAGGTTGTATTTTATCTTTAGGGTTACCGATGAAACTTCGTAAACTAGTCCCAGAACTGTAAACTATTCTGAGATCTAGCTCTTTAAAGATTTTACTCAAACCTTTAGTGATAAAGGGAGCGTAAGGGAGGGTCACAACGGGTGAAGCTTTAACATCCTCTCGAAAACTCGTAGATTCTTTCACAGTTTTCTTATAATTAAACTTCCTAATTAACTTATATATATGCTGAGGCTGGAAACCATTACACTTGGCCGCATCTTTTATAATTTTAAGCTCTTTCTCATACCTCGCCTTGTTCAAGGGAAAAGTGAGAAGTCTGTGGACCAAAAAATTCAGGCTTGCCATTTTGTATTGAACACAATGATGGGAATCTGATGGAATGTAGCGAAGTGCACTGGTTTCCTTTCTATACACGTCAAACTCTAATCTATTGTTATTTCTAATTACTAAAGTATCTAGAAAGGGTAGCTGACCGTTTTCTTCTCTTTCACAAGTGAACTTTATAGTTTCGAACCGATTATTTAATCTATTGAGAAAATCGTCAATATTACATTTTTTAGTGTCAAATATAGCGAAAATATCATCCACATACCTCAACCAAACCCTAGGAAAGTATTCGCTATCAGATTCTAAGTCCTTTTCAAAACGGCTCATGAAAAGGTTAGCCAAAAAGGGCGACAAGGAGTTACCCATTGCCGTTCCTTCCAGCTGTTCATAAAAGCTCCCGTTGAACTGAAAAATGTTCTGTTTCATACAGATGTCAGTTAAGCGAACATATTCCTGGACACATTGTTGACTCAGACTATTTTGAAGCAACAAGTCCTCGAGGTATGTCAAGGTGTCAATATTTCACCCTCCAGCAACTGAATATTTTCAATTTCTTTAATAAATTCTTTCTAATTTTTTTACTGCAAAACTAGATTGCTGTATTGGCAAATTATTAAATTCATTGGTCAGCCATTTGGAAACCTTATAAGTCGGTGCGTCAATTGCCGAAACAATTGGCCTTACTGACTTGCCCGGTTTGTGAATTTTAGGTAAACAATATAATTTAGGGATAACAGGATTGGAAACATATAGCTTACGTCTAACATCGGCAGTAACAAGGTGCCAGCGTCAAAACTCCAAAATGTTGATACATACGACGACGTGACAGAGTTGCGACCTTGACATTGTAAACAGCACATGGCTCTCTCATAGTAAACTTCTTAATAATTCATGCCATAGTATCCCCCAACAGCTTGTGCCAATTACATACAGGTAGTATCGCCTGGCCATGAGTTATTAATAATAATAACAGGGTTGGCTATTTAAGGTTGCGATTTTTGAAGTCACATTAAACATACAAAACATTAATAAAAAAGAGATTTATATATGCAATGAAACAACAAGATCTGCGGTTTAATAAATCAGGTTTTCAAAGTGAGATCCTCGAGCAACGATAACATTTCGCATCCTCTTCTCAAATTCTCCAGAAACTGCCTGAAGTGTGGCGTGCGGTATCGCTTCTATTCGCTGCCGTATTACCATTTCAAGGTCATCCAGGGTGTCTATACCATCCCGATATACCGTATCTTTTAATGATCCCCACAGGTAGAAATCGCAAGAATTGAGGTCTGGACTATATGGTGGCCATGTTATCCCTCCACCTGTAAACTGTTGAGCGTCAAGACCAATGATTCTGTTACCGAAATGTTCAAGAAATCTTCAAGAATGTTGAAAACTTCTTCCGTGGGATGCGGACGAGTCCCGTCTTGCATAAACCATGCATTCCACCATATTTAATCCATGCGCCACGGGAATAAAAGACTTATTAAGCATTTCACAATATTTTTGCGAAGTAACGGTTCCAGTGACAATCACGGGACCGATAATTCCTGCCGACGACACACCATTAGTCAACCGTCGATTAAGTCAACAATTGCTGGATGTGGATTTGCTGCCCCAATGTCTCCAATTTTGCTTATTCACATAACAGGATACATCGAAATGTGACTCATCCGACCACCACACTCGTTCCAATGACATGCTGCCATTTTCAATGCGTTCGATGATTTCATTCGCAAAATCGAAGCATCGCTCCATATCAAACGGTCTCAACGGCTGATTGATCTGGATTTTGTAATGGTTTCATCTTTAGATCTTGCTTCAGGATCCGCCTTAGTCTAGTACGGGGTATTTCAAGTTCTTGAGATGCTCTTGAGATCGATGTGAAAGGTTGAGCTGTAAAGTGCTCCCGTACTCGTTCTATGGTTTCCGGTACCTGGATGGTTTTTTGACAGTTGATCTTCGTCTGCCGCAGATGCTGTTGCTTCAAATTTAACTACAATCCTAAGATATTGACGGATTAGTAGACATGGAAGCACGATAACGAATACTGTTTTAGTTTTCTAAATTTATCTTTGTTTCCTTACCGCGCTGAACCCTCTAGTGTCAAAACTATATATTATATTAATTTCTACTTATACAAGGGAATAGCGCGATTTTTAAAACCGTCACATTAAATGGCCAGCCCGTTATTTACTACTTCAAAATAACAAAGGTATTCTAAGAAAGTCACAAGAATGAATGTAAATGAAAGAAAATAAAAAATTTAAAAAGTAAATAATAATACGAATAACTGAATACAAAGTAAAGAATACAACAACTAGTATGCTAAGGAAATAAAAATAATCAAAAATAATCCTCAAATTTGCTTATAGGTAATATAAAAAGCGTTTTGTAAAAATATAATATTATAAAATGATGCATAGTATAAAGCGAATGTAGTTTTTATATCGGCCAGTTTTTGCATTTTTCTTATTTGATAAATGGAAGAATTCAATCTAGTACACAAAATGTTCGTGTGTTCTTTCCAGATTAAACCAGAATCAAATGTTACTCCCGAAACCCGTGCTGATTGCTAGGATTCTGGTCGAGGCGTAAAGTAAATTCGTTGAGTTTTCTCGGCATTGATCTTTAATCGATTAGCAGCGAACCATTCTTCAGGCTCCAGTAAGCTGCTACTTTCGAAGTCAATCAAACCAGTTTCTGTACCATGTTTGCTACATATAGTTGTATCATCCGCAAAAAATATAGCATCACTGAGGTTGATGTTGCTCGACAAATCATTAATATATATCAAAAATAAAATAGGTCTTGGGATCGATCCTTGAGGTACTCCACAATCAGTTGCTAGTTCTTCTAATATCATATTATCAATCTCAACAACTTGCTTTCTATTGATTAAGTACGATTGAAACAGTTGTAGTTGGCAGTTACGTACTTCGTAATACTCTAATTTATTTAGTAATATGTTATGATCGGCATAATCGAAAGACTTGGACAAATCTAACATTAATGTCGACGGTTTTAAAAAATTGTTAAAGTCGATATTTATATTTTCAAGTGCTATGAGTGCCTTTATAGTTGACCTGTTTTCTAAGTAGCCATATTGTTCTGCACAAAATAAAGAGAATTTATGAACATAATTTACTAATCTAGAATGCAGAATGTACTCAAAAATCTTGGATATTACAGGTAGAATATCAAAAGGACGGTAATTACTGAGTTCTTCTATGTTGCCTTTCTTAAATAGTGAAATCACTTTACTTAATTTTAGTTGATCTGGAAAATAACCTTTTTCTAAACATTTATTAAAAATCACAGCCAGTGGCTCGGTAATTGTCGGAGCGACATGTTTTTAACACTATTAACTAAAACTAAAACAATAATCCTTCCTAACATCTATTATTTTCAGGAGCGACCACATATCGACGCCAACTGCACGGTACAGAAGAATAAAAGCAATTAAAGACGAAATTCCGTTTACAAATGACACCATTTCAGAAATTAATGATTCTAAAACATTCTGGATCTGTACTTGTACTGAGTGTAATGAGCACTTTGATAATAAAACACTTTTAGACAGACATCAAATAAACGTTCATCGCCAAGTGCATGACATCTGTAATGGGAAATCTGAAATGCTGGGACACTCTTGGGACAAGAAAGAACAATTTAAATGCAGTTATTGCCATGAATCTTTTTCTTTGAGACGCGCACTTGCGCAACATTTAAGATCCCACAAGCACGAGAAGCCTTACACCTCCAAATTATGCGAAAAAAGCTTCACGCAGAAGATACGCCTAACCAATCATGATAAAGAACACGCAAATGATAAACCGTTTAAATGCAATCAATGTGAGCAAGCGTTTTCTCGTAAGTACACTCTCGTAACGCATCAACGT
Source organism: Holotrichia oblita (assembly GCA_023690525.1). Taxonomy (NCBI): domain Eukaryota; kingdom Metazoa; phylum Arthropoda; class Insecta; order Coleoptera; family Scarabaeidae; genus Holotrichia; species Holotrichia oblita. Next base: position 200,891,069 of record CM043015.1, on the reverse strand, counting down.
AAGCATACTGGTGATAAACCTTTCAAATGCAACTACTGTAATCAAGCTTTCTCTCAAAAATGCACATTGATAAATCACAATCGATTGCATACAGGTGAGAAACCTTACAGGTGTGAGCAATGTGGAAAATCTTTCACACAAAAAACACACCTAACAAGTCACAATAATGCAGTACATACGCGAGATAAACCGTTCAAATGCAATTATTGTGAGCTGCAGTTTGCTCGGAAATACACGCTTATACTGCATGAACGAGTGCATAAAGGTGAGATGCCTTACAGATGCGAAATCTGCGGTAAGAATTTTAGATTTCGAGCAAGCTTTACAGTTCACGTCAAACTTCATACGAATGATGACTCGCTTAAGTGTAATCGTTGTCAACGAGTTTTTAGTCGAAAGTATGATCTTCAAAGGCATGAAGTAATTCATGTAAATGAAACTAGTTCAGATCAATCAATTGGTTGATGTAATACTGATTGCCAAGCAGGTCCCTATACAAAATTTCATGTTCATGTAATTACTTTTAATTTATTAATAAATTTCATATACTATTGTATTACTTTTATACCACCAGTTTATTTTTCTGATACCTGTATATAATTTCTTTATACGTAAATATTATATTGATACAAATACATTCTTTGAATATGTATTATCTAATAAATTATGATTGTTAGATGCTAGTTTATTATTATACTTTATTCTTGGTACCTAGAAGTCTAGTCCAAAATTTATATTATCTGATCTATATCCGAAACTCCGCCCATAGTGCTGCGTTTTTATGCATTTTGAATGGAGAAGTGGTACATTGGGTACTAGATAAATAAATAAGGAACAACTCTTTTCAATGAAACAGTTTTTGTTGTTGTTAATATAAAAGTTCACAATAAAATGTCGCTTGACAATTGCTACTTATTTGGGTACTTAGCAAATAATTCAATTATATCAAATAATAGACTAATGCAGCTAGGTAATGGAGCACAGTGGTGTTTTAGAGGTGATTCACACATTTTTAGAGCTAGTATGAATGGAAAAATAAGGGAAGTACCAACCATTCTAAAATTCTTCACCAGCTGCTCGTTAACTTGACAAGAAATTTAATTATGGAGCAAAATGTGTAGGTACCGAAAATGTTGATACCAGAGAAAAAGCACATTCGCCAGTCACTTCAGAGATGAATCTGGACATCACTAAGCGAGATCCTGAATACTTCCTAGCAAGATTCGTTACTGTCAAATCAAAAAAGGCAAAGCATGGAGTGGAGGCACAAGGGTTCACCACCTCCTCAAAAGTTTCGTGCAACAGCATCTGCGGGGAAGATCATGGCCACAGCTTTTTGGAATGCGGAAGTTATTATCCGTGTACACTTTTTACCACGTACTCAGACTATGACTCAGCAATATTATGCTGCTTTATTTTCTCCTGCCCACAAAGGCTGTGTTTCAATGGCAGCAATTCATAATCGCAATTCATATCAACTTCCATGTATTCCCCAAACTCACAGAACACTCTCGTGGAATTCACTTTCTGAACAATAAGTTAATGATGATAGAGGTTTGCATCGCAAAACAAAACCATCGTGTTTATCATCGTTAAATCAAGCCTGGCAACGTCTTAGGGGGTGAAAAATAGATTATTTTACACATACAAATATAAGCCAATCAGATTCGCGTATTACTGAAGCAACTCGAAATTACAGCGATTATACAACTGATAATGTATTAATTCCCTATACCTCTACTGGACTAATAAGTGATAATCAAGCACCGTGCTTTTTCATTAATAAGCGATAATGACCTTTGTTGATTTACCATAGCAACCGGTTTTAATCGTTGACTGTTCATTGCAAATTGCTTGTCAGTTACATTTTCTACCTGTCATAATTTGATTGAAAATGTCGCCAGACGGCGAAATTATGTTAGAAAATATTGATCAGACAGTTGAAAATAATAAACCTCTTAATATAGTGCGATCTGAAAACTACATATGGACACAATTTATGGAATTTTGTAAAGTTCAATCATATATATGTATTATTAATTCCTGTTTTTTGCTTTATTATGCATTGTTATTAGGCAGCTCATAATGCTTGTCAGTGATGACAGTTCCTATATGTATTAGTACCCGTTAAAAATTAACCTCAAAATGTCGTACCTAATTTAGTGAAGGTGCTTTATTCGTTGTATAATCTAAAGAATACAACTCTTGGTTTTGTGATTATCTGCAATCGCCGGATTGACACTCGTCTTCGTCGCTATGCAACAAGCATTCGTGAAATTATCGATAAATTCATAGCTCTTATGGTATTTACTACAGAAAATTCCACCCTTGTTGTTTCATTTTACGTCAGGGACAATAAGATCTGAATCGTCCTTCTGTATCATACCTCTGCGAAGTTTTCCATTTTTTGAAGTATTGAAAATTGTTTCAGATTGTTCTTTCGGTTTTTTCTGTAGAACTTTGTAAAATAATATTAGAAATTATCGAAGAAAATGGAGAGAAAAACACATCTTTTTTTGACCGCCTCCTCCGCTGTTTTTTGAAATTCGAAATTTTGGTTATTGCTCCAGATTATTCTAGTAGTCTAAATTTTTATTTTCCATCATAGTTCACGAAATTGTTTTGAAAAACAAAATTTCACCAGTTCCCCTCCCCCATCGAAGACAAATTCGAGACTTATTGAAAGTTGTTCCAGATTTTTCCGGTTGATCTAAACAACATTCAACAATTGTAATTATTACGTACAGGACTCCCATTTTTTGAGGTTCGATATTTTGAAAATTATTCTGAATTATTCTAGATCAGTACTAGACTGTTTTGGCTTTATATCATGCATACTATGCGAAATAGTTAAGAAAAGCAGTTGGATAAATGAAGCTAACCCTCACTTTTCCGAAACCACAAAGCAACTTTTGTGAGCTAACCCTTTTCAACAATAAATTTAAAGTTGGTTACTTTCTTGTTTCAAAGGTGGTATATTAGGTGATATTTTTTGTCAAAGAAGAAATATAGAACAAATAATAACCAGTGATCATAGATTATATAATATATATATATATATATACTATTGGATCGCGCTTATGACTCAATAAAATAAGTTGGATTTCCGAAAATGTAATTCATTTATTAAAGGCCAAATTTTCGCCGAATAAAATTTTAATAATAAACACCAGTAAAATTACTTACATAATGTGAATTAATAGAACCTCATTGATGTTGAAAATTTACAATCAAAGAGCATGCTGATAAGTTAACATGAATGATTATATTTAAATCGTTTTCAATTTTATTACAAAACTATTAAGAAAGAGGCGTAAAATATTTATAAAGAAAAAAGGGAAAAACACAAAAAACATTTTTAAAATAAACTGCAATGAACATACAAGGTACATCCAAAAAGTTAATCAAAAAGTAAATTACCTATTGATTAAGTTAATATATATATTACTGAGATCTTCAACATCCCTTCTAGAACAAATTTTTTGATATAACATATTTCTAGGAAATTCCTCTTAAAGGGCGATCCAATAGTATATAGTTATTTATATCTGGTTTATATATATATATATATATATATATGTAAAACAAAACTAATTGTTAGGAGTGTTATTCCTCTATGATAGTTTCACCGGCCATTTTTCAATAATATCTTCATAAGAGTCACATTCTTGTGAACGAACTTCATTTACTTCTTCATATGAACTACTACTATTTTTTAATGCGTTCTAATCGTTTCTTCGATAGAGCATGTAAATTTATAAATGCTGTCTAACAAACTTTAGTTTTCCATCCTACTGTTACATGATGCTCAAAACTCCTCCCTCTATAAGCTTTATTGTCCTCTTCCTTCCGTAGACGCCTTTGTTTTACTGGCGTTACCTGAATTTGGTCTCGTACGTAAATATCTTGCTCTGTTTTTATATAGAATTCGTTGTAAAACTGATGAAAAATGTTATTTCGTTCTTGGTTGGTAAGCTTCGTAAAATATTTCATATTACATCTATGCAAACACAAAAATTTATTTGAAAACGCGTCAGTAAAAACAGTTACTATTTCTTACTTACATGAGGGACATATTTTACTTTCGGTAACATTTGCCACCATAGTTTGTATAAGCACTGCCAGTTAATCTCTTTCGCTTTACGATATTTCTAAAATAACGGTCATCATGTCTAACACCCCTTTTTCGCTTTTTACCTTGTTTAACCGAATTTTCTGGCTGAGTAGCACTCATTTTTACACGTATGTTCGCTGCCATCTCAGTGTTGACTGACATGTCAGATACCTGAACGGTATTGCGCATATGAAAATTACCCGCCTTTGTTGTTGAAAGGCGCTAAGTCACTGACATACCCCGTTTCAACATTAAACACAAATTTAGAACTAGAAATAAACGTGTAACCGTAAAGGTGAGCGGACCGTTTTCAACACCACATGATGCGTACAGTCATTAACAATATGTTTTTCTGGTTAACTCAAAATAGCCGATAAGTGACTTAACCCCCTTCACCAATAAACGATTCAATTATTTCACGAACAATATATGATAAAAACTTAATATCTTAGAACAATATAGAGCAGAAAAATTATCAAAAATTCAAATTTCTAAAATGCGGTGTGGAGGGTGGAGGGGTTAAATTATTTCGTAAACTGTACATAGCAGAAACCTAAAATTTTGAACAATATTCGAAACAATTAGGACAATCTGGAATATCTGTCAAAGTTGCGAAATAGGAAATTCGGTATTTTTTCCACAATTGTTTACATCAACTAACTTAAATTCACATCCTTTCATTTCGCGTTCCAAAGACCTTACCACCCTCCTCATCTTGCACAATGGCAACGTGTTGAATTTACAAGACAGCATTCTTTGGAGGTGTTGGTATAAAGAATATTGAAATCATCGTCATTAACAGCGACCAAAATGGAGTATAAGAGGAGTACAAGATGCTGATATATTTGACAAACATTCCAAAGCTGACAACAGAACACCGGTAGGCAGGTTTTTAGCACTGGAATCGCCAAATCTTGAGCCACAACCCTCTTCGAATTACAACTGTCATTAAAAATCTCCAAAACTACAAAAGATACTAACATAAGTGACAACATATTACAGGGTCTGAAGGATGACGCAACATATCCTTGCAACAAATTAATAACGTGGGGCCGACTACTCCATACCGTTCCATTTTTTTTTATTAATCCTTTGACAAAACAAAAATTTTTTCAACAAAATAATATTAAAATAAGAATTAAAATGGGAAAGAAATAAATTTATCTACGGATATAAATCAAATAATAAAATATTATTAAGTGCATTTATTAGATGAGTTCTTTGACTTGAGTTTGATATGTTTTTTCCTATTCAATGTTCTAGCATATACATACATACAACTGTCGTGTTGGCAAAAAAAATATGCTACAATAACTTTCTATAAAAAAAATTGAATCAATTCTGCCACTAACATTGCTATTTTTAGGACGAAAATCACGTCGAGTAAGCAACGCAAATTTGACGAAAAAAGATCTCCAACCGAAGAAGAAATAAAAAAGAACGAGAAGTCCTTCTGGTTCTGTGTCTGCAGCAACTGTCACCAATGCTTCAAATCCGAAAAACTCCTTGTGATCCATAAAATGAATCGTTGTTGTGATCAGCCAAATAATGCCATAATTAAACGCGACGAACGCCGTCTTGAAAACAATCTGGTTTCATGTATAGTTTGTCGAAAAACTTACCTAACCAGGAACGAGTTAATTAAGCACCAAATAATTTACCACGAGGTAATCACTAATGATTTATTACTGAAGAATCAGTGCCATCTTTGCAAGAAAGTGTATTCGACATATCGCGTTTTAGAGATGCACCTTTCAAGCCATGAAAAAGATACTGTCAAGGACGAACAACAGAAGCCACAGGTAATCAGTTCTATCAGAGATAAACCCCACACATGTAGTTTTTGCCACAAAAATCTTACCTCCAAAACCAGTCTTTTGCGACACGAAGAAACGCATGCAGATTTAAAGCAATATTCTTGCGAAATATGTGATAAACGTTTCAGCCAAAAAGCTCAACTAATAAATCATAGCAAGACACATATAGGAAATAAGCCATTTAAATGCGATTTTTGCCAGAAAAGATTTACCCGTAAAGCTAGTCTTGTTCAGCACGAACGGATACATACAGGAGACAAACCATATTGCTGCGAATTATGCGGTAAACGTTTTGTCCAGAAAATACAACTAATCTCCCATGAGAGGGTGCACACGGGAGATAAGCCATACAAATGTAGTATTTGCCAAAAAACTTTCTCATCGCATTTAGGTTTCGTCCTGCACGAACGAACCCATACCGGTGAAAAATTCTATTGTTGCGAGCTCTGTGGTAAACGTTTCAACCAGATGACGCAGCTGAATACTCATCAGAGGATACATACGGGAGATAAGCCGTATAAATGTAGTTTGTGTCAGAAAACTTTCGCCAAGAAAATAGGTCTTGTGCAACACGAACGAACCCATACAGGTGAGAAGCCCTTTTGCTGCGAACATTGTGGTAAACGTTTTAGTCAAAAAGTGCAACTAGTCAAGCACCAACGAATACACACTGATGAGAAGCCTTACTGTTGTACCCATTGTGGGAGACAATTTAAGTGCGAAGAAACTTATCACGCACATGTGAAGCTCCACACTGGTGAACGATATCATTGTCACTTCTGTAATAAAGGGTTTACGTGGAAGCAGGTGTTGAAAAGACACCTTGCGTCTTGTTCTGGTAAACGGTAAAGGTGAATATAGAATTACAAGCGCTGTAAAAGTGTAATAAATGTTTATGTCTGGAGATGTTTATATTTTCTCCCTAACCTACATCTTTAAAATGTCTTTGATTTAATCATCGATGAGATTAGTGGGAAATTTTTATATTGTTATATCTACGTATTGTTTTACGGGTTCTACTCATTTAGACAAAACTATTCTGAGGTTGGTATCCCAAGTTTCATTAATTAATTCAGAAAAGAAGAAATTCAAAATGTCGTTTTTCTCAATTCAATCTCCTGGAATATAAATGGTATAAAGCTAAAATTTTGGAAAAATTTAGACCAAACCTAAAACAAGAGGCTAGCAAAATTTCAGAATTAAAACAATAAAAATTATTTTAATTTCAGACAGGTGTCGAGATATCGAGTATCGATAATTCGAAGCTAAATTCTCTGCTTTTTATTACAAAACGCAAGCAGTTTGAGTTTAATCTTATTGCTCATAGATGGCGCAAATTCCTATTTTTGCGTGGTGTCTACATTGCCAATCCAAAATATGTCTCAACATAAATAATTTTCATCAAAATTTTTAGGTGATTAAAACTCTTTTACTGACATTTACCATTTACCAAAACTGACATTACCAATAGGTGGACATGTTGTCAGGGCATTGGACAATATCATGTTTTTGACTGGAACAAGTAATATCTAAGAATATTTGGTTGGATAATAATTGTGCCATAACAGGTCGATGAAGGCAAACACGAGTAACAACATGAATAGAAAACAATGAACGTTTCCATAAAGAATATCCAAGATTATATGATCAAAACAAAGTTGGAATATTTTTTCATTTGTTGGGGATAAATGTACTTTAAAGTATGACACGATAACATGGACATCAAACCTGTACTGCTCAAAGAAAATTGTATGCAAAAATAGCTAAATTTGAAAAAACAAAAAATACTTTTCCTGACGAAAACAAATTTATTGTTACTGTTTGAAATCGCAAGAAATGGAGATATTTTTGTGGCAAATGGTGTAGTTAACTTATCTTTCAAGGTATAATGGATAAATATGTATATTTGAATATTTTGTAAGAAAATTTAAAACAGAAGAAAAAATTAAATTTAAACAATCGTCTCCATTTTCAATATGATAACAATCCTAAACATACATCGAAGTGAGTGAAGAATGGTAGTTGTTAAATAATATGCCCTGTGAGAATTTCTAGTATGTATATGTATCAATAACGACAAATAACTACTTTAACTGGGCCAAAATCCAAATTTTGTCTAAAATAAATTAAATTAAATTAACTTAAATTTGTGTGTGTGTATGTTAATGTGTGTGCCTGTGTATGATGAAAGCTTCTCTGCGATCTTTGCTCGAGTTACTGGACGTCCTCTCTGTTTTCTTTTTCTATAGGTTGTTAATAATGTTCTTGATATCATATTAGACATTGTTTGCTTCTCAACGGTGGACCGTTAAGGTCTAAACACAGTTAGAAAACTTCTTACGAAGTAACGCTCTAGATGTGTGCTTATAATTAAAGAGCTAATCCTCTAAAATACGTTTGTAATAACCGTCTTCATTAACTTCTATTCGGCCAAAACTCGCTATTACGGCGATTTTAAAAAATTCCCTGCCACACTACCACCTACGTGTTTTCTTAAAATCCCTTTAACTGAACTTGTTTCTTCGTAGTTTGTCGTTAGTTAATTGTGTAAATTTATGTTTATTAATGTCACCACTGAATTAGTATGCAAGTACATTTTTTAGATATTATAATATGAACTTGGACGCCACTTTAAAAAACCCGAAATTTTGAAGCTTATTCTTTATTATTCCATAACTCTAGTTTTCTATGACGTATAGTTTGTGAAATAATTAAGGCAAAGGAAAATTTGTTAGCCTCCTTCTCTCCTCCTTTTTTTTTGAAATTTGATGTTTTGACAGTTTTTTCAGTTTATTCTTGGTTGATTCTATATTGTTGCCAAAAATTTTTACTTTCTATCATATGATATCTAGTTCGTGTAATAATTTTTTTTCTTGTCCATCCCCTTTTTGCTTTTTTTTTCTCAATTATTTCATTACAGAAAATAATTTTGAAATGATAAACAAATCCAGAATAATTTAGAACAACTTTCCAAATTTCAAATTATTTTAGTATTGTAGGTAACAATTTATTGATGCACTGTAGTGTAGACGTCAACAACAGCAGTTTTTATACATCATTTATTATAGATGTTTTATCTTCTAGAAAATAAAATCACAAGTTTAGACATCTAGAAAAATATCTTTAGCTTACCAAACAACTTAAAGGTTATTTGACAGACTCGAAAAATACACGACTTTATCCAAATTTAAAAATCATATTTGTGCTAGTTGTTGATCCAGAAGAATCTTCAGAAAAATCTGAAATATTTTTACTATTTTAGTCCAAGCTTCATGATAACACTGTATGTAGTGAGATATTTAGTCATCTTCATTAACGAATTTTAAGAGAATCAACAACAAACTCTAAACTAAACACCAATAAAATTGTTAATTGATAAGAAAAACAATCAAATAAAAATATTTCGGACATAACTTTTTATCCGCAATTAACAACCGATTCTTTAGAAACATATCTTCGCAAAAGTGCGAACACACTCCTTAAACGCAATGGTGAAGCTATTCGGTTACTCGTTCAACGCACCGGCACATCTAGAATTTACCCTGATGCGTCATAAAAACCTGCGCACAATTATAAATAGCGCGGTTGCATCGTGTACTCGCCCTACAAATTGGCAACCTCGCACGAAGCCGGCCAAGCTTCTAGACGAGACGGGAAAGGAGAGACGCCTCGAACATTACTAGCCGAGGAAAACCAGTCACTCTAAACAACGTTCTTTAGGCGTGTATACGGAAGTGCTGTGAAACACATTAGCGCTGTTTTATTGTTTTGAATAAATAATATGTTAAGGTACTCGTTGTGGTTTGATACGTTAAATAAAATAAATGAAAAAGGAATCGACGATATGCAGGAACGACAAGGTTATCGAATTAATGTATTACGTTCTGCGAGCGGATGTAATACCGAAGTTGAGCGGTAAGTTCTAGATGCTGGCCCCCGATCCACGCGTCGACATTCGGACTACAGTCGATATCACGTAAAACGAGCCTTACGTCATTTTAAATAAAGCGAGGCAACGCCGAGATCGCAGTTGTATTTATATATTTATGTACACAACGAGAATGAGCGTATCTAGATCTATGGAAAGCGTAATTTAAATAATAACATGAGATCGTTGCACAACAATTATGTATGTTTTTCTTTTATGTACTTATGGATTGATTTTTTTTTGCTACCTATTTATAATAATGTATACTTGTTATTAAACCAGTAATTTGTACTGGCGATATAATAAATTTGTTTGAAGTTAAATGTCTAATGATGTGATAAATATAAATAACAAATATAAAACTGTTGGTTTTAGGTTATATACCGTATGCATCGTATCGAACAAACATTTGCGAAACGTTATCGTTTCAAATGGGCTTTTAAAAAGCTGGAATTTAAACAGTATCAAACTCGAATATAATATTATAATTTTGTTGATTATTTTTTTTAGAATAAAATACAGATAGGGGAAAAGAACTACATCATGTTAAAGTTACTAACATTATTCAAACAAAGTAGATAGTGGATGTGATTATTTCTTTTGAAAATTTGAGAGACGAGAGAGAGGAATCCCTAATTTCGACAAGAGTTTTGTTGTTATTAATTTTATGAATAAAGATTTAGTTCAAGTTTGGTATCGTTTTTTTTTTATTTTAAAGTATCTTGGTAGTAAATTTATTGTAAGTCTAGGTAAAATATTAGTTTTATTCAGACGATTTGTGTCGATTTTATATAGATTTAAAAATAAATAAACAGTACTAGTACTACAACAATGATAGTAATAGTAATTTGTGTTATACTCGAATGATTTTATAATGTTGTTTTTGGAAATAAATCCTTGAAATGTCATACAATAATCTTTAATTTCTAATATCAAATTCCACTTACTTAAGTTATCAATTGCTGTAATATGAGTGTGTGTGAACAGCACATCTAACTACTGCTACAACTGTTGCTAATCTACTGTAAACTCTTCGGTAACTTTTTTGTGAAATAAATCATCCTAATCCTCTATTGTTCCTTGCAGTTCCTGAAATAACTTAGACGTAGAATTAAGCGGTGCCTAACATACTTTTAAGATTTACTAAGCAATGCCGTTAGTATCTTTTGAAATACATATGGAGTAAAATTAGGAACTCTCAAATACACTGCTTAAAAAAATTAGAGGAACTCTTTTTTCAATATATGTACAGAGTGGACTAAATTCGATACTTTTAATAGGGAACTTATGTTTCTGAAAGAATTAGAGAAAAACTAACCCATGTTTCTGGAGCTCAACTTTAAAGAGAAATCGATTTGTCTAATCCATATTTTTATATCTTCCTTAATTTAAGCCATACAGAGTGTTTTATAAAAATATGCAATTCTTAAAAGCCCTTGTAACTTTTTTATTTGTGAAAATGCTTGATTTATATAAAAAGCTTTATTAGGGCAGTTTATGACGCAGAATTTTATGATCTCAATTATTTTTCTTTTAAACTCGTATTTTTTTAAATATTATCAAGACTTGTTTTTTTTTATATGGATCACCCTATATATTTTTACAGTATTGAAAAGAACATAAAATTGCCTTTAAAATGATATAGCCACACTTGATATTTTATTTAAACAGTTTATTTTAAGATGGCTATGGATGGTAACTAAGCATCAATGTGCTCTGCATTTATTTTATATTGTCAATATCAATTTTCAAACGTCAGTTTGCATTAATATTACCGCTTTGTTATCTTATAATTGAAAAATGTATGAAAATTATGAAAAGTACGACATGTTAAAGTGTTTTATAGAAGCAGGTGAAAATGAAGATGCTGCATTTAACATTTATCGAGATCGATATCCCGAAAGACAACCACTATTCAGAGACATTTTCTCCAGATTAAAGAAAATTTTTTTAAATATTGGATCCTTTCAAAAGCTGGGACCGAGAAACTATGTAACTCAAAATAGAGACAAAGAAAATTGCTGTTTTAGGGGAAATTGAAAATAATCCAGAACAACAGGTTTGGGGAGAACTTCGGCAAGGTGCATTTAAAAAATGCATAAAATGAAACCCTATCGAACAAGAAAAATGCAAAACCTTTTTACCGCCGATTTGGGGTGGTTTTTGAGAAAATGTGAAGAAAACCAGAATTTTGCTCTAAATTGTATATGGACGTATGAAAGTAACGTAAGCAGTGCGGGAATTTTCAACAGGTATAATTCTTATACTTGGTTGTGTGAATCCCAATATTACTGTTGAGACAAGAAACCAAGGACGATATAATTCCAATGAGTGGGTGGGAATTTTCCGTGGGAGGATAATTGGGCCCTATATATATAACGGAATTATTCGAGCTCCGAAAGCTATTTGCAAATTTTGCGACAATTGAACCTTTGGTAGATGAAATACCTCTAAATCAATTGCAATTCGTTTACTTCCAACCTGACGGAGCGCCTCCTCACAAAGCTTTCCGGATTAATAAGTTTCTAATTCAACAATTCGGTAACAATTGGGTCGGGAATCAAGGACCAATACATTGTCCGGCAAGGTCACCAAATTTAACCCCATTGGACCCTTTGGGGAAGAATTAAAAATCTTGCTTTTAAGAATTCTGCCAATTCAAGACAGGAATTAGAAGCTGCAGTTTTGCAAGCTTTCGACTCCCTATCTCCGCTCGAGTTGGTGAACTCAGTACAGAACGTAAAAAAACCGTGTCGATTGTGTTTAGAACAGAACGGAGGACATTTCGAACAGTTGTTGTAATTTGTAATGATTATACATTTTTTAGGATATAAAGGTATATTCCGAAAACATTTCGTTTAAAAATGTCGATAAGAATTTTGGAAACCAGCCTGTTTTAGTTCTAACCATTAATTAATTTCAAAATTTCAGTATACATAAATATTATGAATTTTCACAGTGTAAACTCTCTTAATTCTCTAGTTACATTATCAGTAATCCTATTAATGGTTTCGTTAGTTTAGTTTTGTTTGAATTGTTATTTGTAGTACTTAATAAACATTTTTCTCTGCCTTGTTGAAAGCTTTTATTTGTTTATTCACCAGCATCCATAGCCATCTTAGAATGCTATGAAATTGCAAACACAAAATCAAATAATGTAAAAACTGTTTAATTAAAATATCGAGTGTGCTATATCATTTTAAAGGAAATTTTATATCCTTTTCAATATTGTAAAAATATATAGGGTGTTCCATAGAAAAGACACAAGTCTATATAAATCAAGCATTTTCACAAATAAAAATGTTACAAGTTGTACAATATTTTTAAAAATTGCATGTTTTTATAAAACACTCTGTATGGCTTAAATTAAGGAAGATGTAAAAATATGGATTACACCAATCGATTTATCCTATTGGGACACTATCCGGCTATGAATTATCAGGGTTTCCACGGCCAAGTGGGACATAGGCAGAATACATGTAAAATCGGTTTTCGGTGAATATTATCTCCCTAATACTACTTCATTCAAAATTAAGGGCCGCATATTATAACTGCGTTAACAATGAACATCTCCACAATCATAGTACAAAGAAAGTCATTTTTAATAAAGCCAAAAAATTATTATTTTTAAATCTATTGTTCGTGAATTCTAATAAGGCTTTTAATACGTGACTTAGTTCAAGCGTCCATGGCGCAATGGTTCGCGCGACGGCTTAATAACGCAAATGCACGGATTGTTTAGGGTTCGAATCCCGGCAGATTAGTTTTATTTTTTATCTCCAACAATAATGCTACAAATTCAATAACACTACAAAAATCAGAGATTTTGAAGACTATAAAATCGATTTTTTGAGGATTAAGGTAAATAATGAATAATTTTTACAATAACAAAAATGATCACGTGCTATTATATTATTCGATTTTTAATTGTTACTAACGACGAATCATTTGTCAAAATAAACAACAAAACTTAATCAAGATTTAAAAAAAATAAAAAATAAAATTCATTTCTCGGATTCGAAAACCAAACAATCTGTGTCTTACGTTATTAAGGCGTCACGTGAACGTCTGCGCCACGACCACTAGCACTAACTAACGTGTTTTTTTTTTTTTTTTAATGTGTGGTGGGTGCTTAGTTGCAGTGACTCCGTAAGCTGTATTACTTGTCTGGCTATCACTGCAACTCTTGCGGTGTAGTTTAGTGTGTGTAAGTTGTGTTTAAATGGCTTTGTGACAGCATCATATCGCCTTTTATGATGCCGCGCTGTTAATCACTTTGCTCCCAACAGCGAATGGCAAGTCGATCCGGGATTAAACTCTCTGAAAAAATGTCACCGTTCCTCCAGAGAATTGAACCCCGGCACCTATCGTTCTCTCACAACAATAGTCAGCCGCCTAACCACTGCGGCCATCGACCCGATAAAAGCCTTATTAGGAATTCACGTACAATAGGTTTAAAAATAATAATTTTTTTGGCTTTATTAAAATGACTTTCTTTGTAAATTGTAAATATTCATTGTTAACCCAGTTATAATATTCGGCACTTAAATTTGGATGAAGTAGTATTCGGGAGATAATATTCACCGAAAACCGATTTTACATGTATTTTCCCTATGTACCACTCGGCCGTGGAAACCCTGTATGTATGCTATATGTATACTTCAACGGCATCTATTTAACTCGAGAAAATTATCAAAACAATTTTACAACTCTTAGTTAGTTCTAAATTATTGAGTTGAAAATGTAAATTAATAACGCAAAACAAAACGGAAATAACTGTCGCAGTATCGATGAAACTAAGGTTTTCCTTGGATTGGTGAGATTCGCACTAGTTTGCGAAGATATTTCTGGAGTATGCTTTCCCATTCGTCAATCAGGGCTTGTGTCAGTTCCTGTATGGTTAGTGGTGGATTGGGGCGCTTGTGAACACATTGATCAAGCTGATTCTCCACGTGTTCAATAAAATTCAGGTCAGGACTTAACTGTGGCCATTCCATTAGGCTTATTGTCCTGCATTAGGATGGAAATTGGGCCCGATGCCAATGAAAGGCACCACATGGTCCTCCAAGATTTTCGATCTAATTAATTGCACTTAGTCTATTAGGAACCTTGTTTTGAACAAGATCAGTTGTGTTGTCTGGAGAAATAGAGTGACCGTGGTGAATAAGGGCGACATTACGAGCAACTTGCACTTCACTAAGATGCCTCATTTTACTTCTAATCAACGAAGATTGACAACTGAATTCATCTGTCATCTTTCCTGCGTCATTTCAAAGCATACTTAAAATCTTTTCCATTTTGTTTTGCGTTATTAATTTACATTTTTAATTGCAACTTAGAAGTAACTAAGAGTTGTAAAATTGTTTTTGTAATTTTCTTTAGTTAAATATATGCCGTTGAAGCATACCAAATTTGATTTGCCTAAAACAATTATTTTGAAAGTTACAGATTTCGAAAAGAGTGTTCCCCTCATTTTTTGAGCAATATATTTCGAAGGAAAACACTGAATCCCTCCTAATCGGTTGGTTACAACAACAGCAACACAGACAAATGCAACTAATCATGAAACTAACAATTTAATAAACTTTAATTTGTTTTTGATTATTATTTTCAATTATCACACTTTGCTGATATGTAATAGCATGCATATTTTACTGATTAAAGCTTTATTTAGCCGCCAGAGACATTAGCTTTCATTCTTGTCTGTCCTATTACATACATATATATTACAAATATGTAGACAGTATAATAAATGATTGTATGTCACGTCATGCAATATTTTCAGTTCGGATTATTAGCAACTTGAAAATTTCAGGCATACCCACAGCGTACCATTTAACTTTTGTTTAAGGTCAATATAACAAGATTTGTTTTAAAATATAAATACTTATTAAAGATCAAGCTTTTGCGATAAATTTTACTGTTTCGTAGAAAATAAGTAAATAAGACAAATGAAAAAATTCCTTTTCCTTTCATATCGTCAAACAGACGATGTCGTTTTTTTTTGTTGTGATTTGTTACGTCTTTTGCTCAGTAGCTTCTATATACATATAATTGTATTTACATAGATTTTGTAGCCGTTTTCTGTAAATGTCGGCCTTCAATTTGTCATAACAGTAAAGTGATGTTAATTCAGCATCGTACATTTGGCCAATGAACATGCTTTTCCAAAATTAAGTGCAGTCAATCTGTCAAACGTTTTGTAATAAATATTTATAACAAGAAAATCTTTATTAAATTGATCGGAACAAATTTCCACAATCTAAAAACACATTCACTCCGTATTTTACATTCTTCTACGGTAGTGTGTATGTAACGAAACAATATTGTGTTTATACAAAAATTATAAATATGTGCATCATTGTAATGTGTTGACAGTTACGCCAGAGAATAATTTCTGTAAAATTGAGTGACTTTAGACATGAGGTCACCTAAAATCATTTACGTATACTCTCTGCTAGCATACAGGATTATAACATTTATTGAAAACAACACCTGTATTGTTATTACATAAAAATTTTGTGGAATCCTCATAAGAATCTAAACAAAAAACTTAAGATAGTATCCATGCAAAGCCTCTGATAACCTTTTCATAAATTACGCAATATCACCTTAAAAAGTCAACACAATGGTAACATGCTTCAGCAGCGTAGCTGTCAGTATAAAACAAATTCATCATTTTTAATTTTGGTGATTAGCCGTTGAAAAAAGGACGCCTCGGTGTTTTCCAAGTTTTCAAAGTGCGAGGTTTGTTTTGTATCCTATCCTCTGTTGGAAAAGCTCTCTGAGCTTAAATCTGAAGTTTTAAAATCGCGTCACACACATCATTATCGCAGCTCGATGGTTTGTATCCAACGCACAAATTCATCGAGATTTAGACATTCCAAAGGATGCTGGCCAGATCTACCCTAGATAGGACCCATCGGTCTTAGAAACAGTTAATTCAACACCTTAAGGAGTTAAATTGTGACAGGCCGCCGCCACTTGTGGTGGAACCATAATAGCGCAAAATCACGACCTAATCTCCACCTCTGCAGACAAATTCTTTCAATATTTAATACTAGATATAAACATCCTGTATAACTGAATCTAATCTTACATTAGAAGCTTAATATTGTAGCCTTATCTATTTTGTTACATAATCGAAATTAATTGAATCGCATATTCTAATATCTTGATGTTTTAGGAAGAAATTCAAGTCATCTCGGACGGCTAGATTGAAAGCACGACAGAAGAAAATGAAGACACGTCTAATAGTTCCAGGAACATTAAATCTTAAAAGGGAAGCCGGAGATTTGATTAAGGAAGAAAATACTAAATGGTTCTGCAAGAAATGCAACCAATTCTTCGAAACTAGGAAGCTGTTAAGAACCCACCGGAAAGTTGTACATCTAGAACCGCATCGCGAACAATTATATGATTACACTTATAATATTGCAACCAACACCTATAGTTGTAAGGTCTGCAATATGGAGTTTGCGAAAAGGCAAAAGATGCGTGAACATTTCTTGATACACGAAGAGAAATTCACTTGCGAAGTTTGTAGTGAAGTTCAATAC
Source organism: Holotrichia oblita (assembly GCA_023690525.1). NCBI lineage: Eukaryota > Metazoa > Arthropoda > Insecta > Coleoptera > Scarabaeidae > Holotrichia > Holotrichia oblita. Next base: position 200,873,651 of record CM043015.1, on the reverse strand, counting down.
TCCGCTTATAGATATTCTTTACATTTGAGCGAACACAGTGAAGACGGCAAATATATCTGCCCGATTTGCAAATATGTAACTATGAGGAAGCATTCGATAGCCAAACATATTAACACTATTCATCTGCGGAAGTACTTATATTACTGTAGGCATTGTGGTAAAGGATTCCATGATGTCGTCACTTATACGGAGCACGAAAATTTGCACGTTGGAACTAACTCCGTAACATGTGTAGTGTGCCAAAAATCGTTCTCTTACACCAGGAATTTAACCCTGCACCAAACACGTTACCACAGGGTAACAACGATAGATGTCCGCTTAGAAAATCAGTGCCATATCTGCAAAAAGAGTTATTCCAAATCAAGCACTTTAAAAAATCATATGCGAAGTCACGAAGTCAATACTTCTAAAGCAAGACCACATTTGTGCGAATGGTGTGGTAAGCATTTCAACGATAAAGGCACGCTGAATCACCACAATCGAATCCATACAGGATACAAACCGTATAAATGCAGTTATTGCGAGAAAGCTTTCTCGAGGAAAGGTTATCTTGTACTGCATGAACGGACACATAGTGGCGAGAAACCTTATTGCTGCGATCATTGCGGAAAACGCTTTAATCAACCGACATCTTTAAGGGTCCACGTGAGAAGTCATACTGGGGAAAGACCTTACAGCTGTCATTTGTGTCATAATGGGTTTACTTCGAAATCGACGCTAAAGAATCATGTTATATCTTGTTCTGGATAATGTAATTGTATTTTAGATTAAGATGAAATTAATTCCTTATTTTATTGGATAAAATTGTAAAATAAATTTTAATTACTTAAAATGTTGTTTTTTTTTGTTTACTGAAAATAAATTATTAATTTCAGTACCTTCGTATTTGGTGTACCTCCGCCTTTATGCAGAACATAAAAGAACGTTAACAATATGTTATACTGAATAATAGGACAGTTTGCACGAAAAAGATTTGTATTTAAGTGTTGATGCCGATTGGGTAAGTTGATAATCTCGATGAGTCTCCACATTATCCTCGACACCGTCGGAGAAAGCTCGGTGCTCTTCTGCGGAGCTCCTGCATTCTTCTGTGGACCACTGGCGTTCTCAAGTGGTGTGCAAGAAGTGCAAGAAATACAGGCAGACAAATTTTTAGGGCGACCAAATTTAGGAAATTGTATATTTTTTAAAATTTAAATTAAATAAATGTTTATTAATTCTTAAATTCCATAAAGAATTTAGGAGAACATTGGTGTCCGATTTCAACAAGCCCGTCGAATTTCTATACTCTGTATCACGAACAAATTTATTATAAATTTCGAACAAACTAGCCTTCATTATTATTATTATAACATACAGGGTGTCTCAGCGAGACCGTTCATTAGAAGTTTATAGGGTTCTAATTTAATCAATTACATATGTGGTGAATGAGTCAGTTTGACCTATTATTTTTATTCTCGCAAATAAACTCATACTGATTGTGAACAAAAGTATTATTGGCGCTCAGAACTTCCCTTTATTTTATGTATTGGTGTTTGGTATATTTAGAGGATTGGGGGATATAGGTAGGTGCAAAAAGGAACCAAGAGGGCCAGTATGCCTTTTTTATAATATGCTAGGTTTGACCGGTATAATTGCACATGTGTTGTGTAGACTAGTGCATCCAAATTATAATTCCAGGAAGTTGCACAACAGGCGTTTACTTTTGAAGGAATTAGGATATGAGTTCAAAGAGGCACTTCGTCAAGAAACAAGTACTTAAGCGGCCCCCTAGACAATCAATATTTTCGTCATTATACTGCACAATAATTGATATTGTACAACAATATTGACCGTTTGTAGATCATATTGAAAGTTGGTACAATATATTGAGTCAATTAAAACCAGTTTGATATTTATTATGCAACTTGATAAATATTGTTTCGTCTGTATGCAATATTGTGCAATATCGGTTTAGTTTGAATGTTGCAATCGTACAGTGCGCCTCAATCTATTATTTGAAATGGCTACAAACAAAGAAAAGGCAAATAAAGAGGGAGAAAGAAAATTCATTGTAGAATGCATGAAACTTTACCAGCTTTGTGGAATATAAAAAACAAATAATATGGGTAGTAATAAAAAATTTTCATGAGTGTATTCGTTTCTTTTTTTAAACCAATCCTTCGTCCAACTAACATTTCTTTTTCTCCTTTTTTTCTTCAGTTATAATTACAGCAATGGCTACACAACGGCAAAAGTGTCTGTCATAAACTAATTTATTGGGCAATAATATTACACCGTGTGGGTCCGCGTAGGTAAAATATTGTGCAATACATTATGCAATATATTGACGAAAATATTGATCGTCTAAGGGCCGCTTAAGAACATACGCCACAAAGTAAAAAAGAAACTTGATGCAGTTGCTGAATCAAATACTTCAACGAGTTAATTGAAGCGAGGAAGGTGTAAACAATATAAGTATAAACAGGATCGAAAATCAAGCAAGAAATGTAAATCCTGTAACATGTTTGTCTGTCAAGAACACGGCAATAAATTCTGTAATAGTTGCATTGAATAATGTAATCCTTTCTATTTGTTTACTGTAAGTTTAGTTTCCTTTGTATTTTTGAAATAAATAAAACATATTTTTGTTTATTTTTCTGTGTCCTTTTAATCGGTAATCAATACAGTATAAATGTAATAAACTAATTTTTGGTAATAAAACTTACATTCGCAGTTAATAAAGACAGTAAAACATCTTATTATTAGTATGGATCGTTCTGACCCATTTACCAAATTCATGACGTCTACTTCTGGATAATAGGAAGGTTAAGCATATTGTGAATTCTAAATTGATATCTGAAAAATCGAGTGCTCTCGGATTTTTTTAATAAATGTCCGCTATAGCAAACGTCAGAATCAAATTGAAAATACTAAAAGTATTTATGAAGCTTAAAAATAGGTAAATCCAAATATGTAAAAATATACAGGATGTTCCATTTAAAATAACAAAATAGATGGCGACTTCCGGTATAACTGAAAGGGTTAGAACTCTAATAATATGTTAATTTAAGAGAACATAATCGACTACTGAGACACCCTGTATTTATAATATATTTATAATTATTCATATTTTTTTGTACAATTTACAATACACAATTTGTTTTTGGTTTCTCCCTGGAAATGGGCAAATGGGGCGGCCAAGACACCTCTTGCACACGGTCCTTGCAACTAGGCGAACCCCGACGCTTTTGGGGTAAAACCCAGTGCCCTTCAGGGGGACTCCTACGATCCTTAGTGAGTCTCTAGGCTATTAGGTGATCTTCGATGCCTTCTAGGGAAGCTCGGTGCGCTTCAGGGGAGCCCCTACATTCTTAGGTGAATCCCTACATCAGATAACAGATTATTTCCTCTTTAGCTTTAGGAACACATTGATGCCCTTTAGAGTTTATCCTAGAATATTCTGTATTGAACTTTAGAATCCTAGCTTAGGGTTAGGATAGGAAATAAATTGTTTAGTGTATTTAATAGTAAGAGATGTTCGATAAGACAACAAAAAATTATAACTTGAGGTCAGCAATAAGTAGCGACAAAGCCGAATATGATCTTGAAATTAATTTATACGAGAATGTATTTCAAAGAAATAGTCGTAGAACACGGACTCCTCCACCCTCCTGATCCTTCCAAATTCTTACTGTAGCCTTACCGTAGCATTATAGAATGTGCTTTTGCTAAAACAAACTTAAATAATTATAATCAGAATAGAGAGTTTAATTTATTATTCTAGTTAGTTGTTCCTTTTTTTCGCCTTCTATTTGTAATAGTGCAAACATGTTTATCCCTTAGCGGGAAGATTTGCAGGGAAATTACATCCATACAAGATAATTGTGACTGATTTAAATGCATAATTATTTATAATGCTTGTGTTTAAAATATATTTTATTAATAACGATGCGGATTCTTTTTCAGCAATAAAATGAAGACTGATCTCATTAAATACGACTCCGACAAAGATTCTAAATATCTACTAGATTCAATTAAAACTGAAGCGTACATACTGACGCCATCCACAGAAGAATCCAGCTTAAAGAGGGAAGTTAGTACAGGGAGAGAATCAGCTAGCACAGGTATCAATTTGGCGATATTAGACGGAAAATTCTACAAAGTATTGAAATCAGACGCGACCAATATCGAAGCGTTATGTCAAATTTGTTTACCGAAACAGAAAACGATAAGGGGGCGAAAAATACAACGTCGAATTTCCGTAAACATCTTCAAAGGGTGCACAGGAATGCGTTTACGGAATATATGACGAAGCACAAGAAAAAAGGCAAGTAATGAGTTTACTTCGAAATCGACGCTGAAGAATCATGTTATATCTTGTTCTGGATAGTGTAATTGTATTTTAGATTAAGATGAAATTAATTCCTTATTTTATTGGATAAAATTGTAAAATAAATTTTAATTACTTAAAATGTTGTTTTTCTTATTTATTGAAAATAAATTATTAATTTCAGTACCTTCGTATTTGGTGTACCTCCACCTTTATGCAGAACATAAAAGAACGTTAACAATATGTTATACTGAATAATAGGACAGTTTGAACGAAAAAGATTTGTATTTAAGTGTTGATGCCGATTGGGTAAGTTGACAATCTTGATGAGTCTCCACACTATCCTCGACACCCTCGGGGTGCCCTTCTGAGGAACCCCTGCATTCTTCGTGGACCACTGGCGTTCTCAAGTGGTGTGCAAGAAGTGCAAGAAATTTAGGCAGCCAAATTTTTAGGGCGGCCAAATTTAGAGAAATTGTATATTTTTTACTCTGTAAAAAATTTAAATTAAATAAATGTTTATTAATTCTTAAATTCCATAAAGAATTTAGGAGAACATTGGTGTCCGATTTCAACAAGCCCGTCGAATTTCTATACTCTGTATCACGAACAAATTTATTATAAATTTAAAACAAACTACTCTTCATTGTTATTATTATAACATACAAGGTGTCTCAGCGAAACCGTTAGTTTAGGAGATAATTAGATTTTTTGAAAAATGCGCACATAACTCATCCATACTTATCCAGTGTGCCATGGAAGATAAGCGTTCGTTGTGACATAAAAGATGTATAAACTGTAGAATAAAAATAATCCTCTATTCCTTACAAAATATTTAATTTACTCCAGATACATATTTCGGCAATTAGCCATCATCAGTCTAGAATCTACAAATTATATTTCAGAAAATTTTTATAAATTAAAATAAGTATGATTAAAGTACTTACAGTCAAATAGAAACCAAAATGTACAACATGTTTTTAAATGTCCAGAAGACGGTTTTTAATCACAAATTTAAAACGGATATTATTAAAAATATTTGAAATGTCGTAATGACGTGGTTAATTATTATAAAATTTACATTTAAAAATGAGACAAACCGTCAATATTTAAAGGATTAAGGGAGATTAAAGTGGGACTTTAAGTTAAGACAAGGGGAAAGGAATAAAAAACACAGAACGTTGAAGACGTCTGGTTACGTTAACATGTATAGACAAACTGAACTCAAGAAGAACATCTATGCAACGAATGAATTTCTTTTTTTAAAAAACATCAAAAAACCTACAAAAAGAAGAAATGTTAAGAAGATTGGAAAATCATCAAAAACATCAAACTTAAATTAGATTCCAATAATGCTGTTTTTACTAAGGCAGACAAAGGTGCAGGTACTGTAATCATTGATAAGTTTATTTATATTGACAAAACTCTAGAATTTCTATTAAACTATAACTATACTTTACTAGGCAAAAACCCTTTAAATCAATTTATAACAAGCACAAAATCAGTGATTAATGATCATAAAGATTTCTTACTAGAATACGTCAATCCGCATCAAAAACTCATCCCCATGAAACTTCAAATAAACTTAACACACCCATTCGGCCCATTATTACCTTTTACTCATCTCCAACCATAAACATTTCCAGAATTTTACTCAAAATTTTAGACAATATCCCATTTCCAAATAAATTTTTTATTAAAAACACTACCGAAATGTTTAATAAACTTAATAACTTATCTCAAAATATTAACTTCAAACTTATTTCATTTGATATTGTTAATTTATACTCAAATATTCCTATCAACGATACCATTAATATACTTGAACAATTACTTTCAATTCATTTCGATCCCACAAAAACTAATACTATAATTACTTTAATTTCCCATATTGTCAATAATAATTTTTGCTTCTTCCATAATCATCCCTTCTGAATCGCACCATCATCATTCCCACAAATTAGCTTCCTTTCGTTATTAGTTACCCGTCAAGAATTAATGAACTAAACTATATTTATGATCTAGCCAATTCGAATAATTTCATATCTAAAACCATTAATAAAATATTAAAACACTCAAAATTGATCCTTTATTTACTAAACCCACTGAATTAACGTGCCATAGTGAAGTAACCACGCAATGTAGACAGCCGTTTTCGGCGCTAAAATATACTCCAACCTGCTTTTTAAGCTTCCTATTAGCTATGGGTCAAAATTACCCATTCTTGTGTTGTTAATAGATATATCGTTGAAACTGTTAAACATATTAATATTGACTTTATATTACAAGTAATCCTCAAATACATTCTACAGTGTATCTCTATCAAGTTTCATATCACTTCTTTCATTTTTTTTTGATAAATTTAAACAATTACATATGTGGTGAATGAGTCAGTTTGACCTATTATTTTTACTCTCGCAAATAAACTCATACTGATTGTGAACAAAAGTATTATTGGCGCTCAGAACTTCCCTTTATTTTATGTATTGGTGTTTGGTATATTTAGAGGATTAGGGGATATAGGTAGGTACGTGCAAAAAGGAACCAAGAGGGCCAGTATGCCTTTTTTATAATATGCTAGGTTGGACCGGTATAATTGCACATGTGTTGTGTAGCCTAGTGCATCCAAATTATAATTCCAGGAAGTTGCACAACAGGCGTTTACTTTTGAAGGAATTAGGATATGAGTTAAAAGAGGCACTTCGTCAAGAAACAAGTACTTAAGCGGCCCCCTAGACAATCAATATTTTCGTCAATATACTGCACAATAATTGATATTGTACAACAATATTGACCGTTTGTAGATCATATTGAAAGTTGGTACAATATATTGAGTCAATTAAAACCAGTTTGATATTTATTATGCAACTTGATAAATATTGTTTCGTCTGTATGCAATATTGTGCAATATCGGTTTAGTTTGAATGTTGCAGTCGTACAGTGCACCTCAATCTCTATTATTTGAAATTTCTACAAACAAAGAAAAGGCAAATAAAGAGGAAGAAAGAAAATTCATTGTAGAATGCATGAAACTTTACCAGCTTTGTGGAATATAAAAAACAAATATTATGGGTAGTAATAAAAAATTTTCATGAGTGTATTCGTTTTTTTTTTTAAACCAATCCTTCGTCCAACTAACATTTCTTTTTCTCATTTTTTTCTTCAGTTATAATTACAGCAATGGCTACACAACGGCAAAAGTGTCTGTCATAAACTAATTTATTGGGCAATAATATTGCACCGTGTGGGTCCTCGTAGGTGAAATATTGTGCAATACATTATGCAATATATTGACGAAAATATTGATCGTCTAAGAGCCGCTTAAGAACATACGACTCAACGTAAAAAAGAAACTTGATGCAGTTGCTGGATCAAATACTTCAACGAGTTAATTGAAGCGAGGAAGGTGTAAACAATATAAGTATAAACAGGATCGAAAATCAAGCAAGAAATGTAAATCCTGTAACATGTTTGTCTGTCAAGAACACGGCAATATATTCTGTAATAGTTGCATTGAATAATGTAATCCTTTCTATTTGTTTACTGTAAGTTTAGTTTCCTTTGTATTTTTGAAATAAATAAAACATATTTTTGTTTATTTTTCTGTGTCCTTTTAATCGGTAATCAATACAGTATAAATGTAATAAACTAATTTTTGGTAATAAAACTTACATTCGCAGTTAATAAAGACAGTAAAACATCTTATTATTAGTATAGATCGTTCTGACCCATTTACCAAATTCATTACGTCTACTTCTGGATAATAGGAAGGTTAAGCATATTGTGAATTCTAAATTGATATCTGAAAAATCGAGTGTTCTCTGATTTTTTAAAAGTATTTATGAAGCTTAAAAATAGGTAAATCCAAATATGTAAAAATATACAGGATGTTCCATTTAAAATAATAAATGTCCGCTATAGCAAATTTTTTTAGAAAAACTCGAATAACTACCAAACGTCCGAATCAAATTGAAAAAACTAAAGGTATTTATGAAGCTTAAAAATAGGTAAATCCAAATATGTAAGAATATACAGGATGTTCCATTTAAAATAACAAAATAGATGGCGACTTCCTGTATAACCGAAAGGGCTAGAAATCTAATAATATTTTAATTTAAGAGAACATAATCGACTATATATAATTCTAAATTTACTAATTTATATTTTGCCCAGAACTCCATAAACTTCTAATGAACTTATTCATATTTTTGTGTACAATTTACAATAAACCATTTGTTTTTGGTTTCTCCCGGGAAATGGGCAAATGGGGCGGCCAAGACACCTCTAACACACGGGCCTTGCAATTAGGCGAACTCCTCCGCTTTTGGGGTAAAACCCTTCAGGGGGACTCCTACGATCCTTAGTGAGTCTCTACGCTATTAGGTGATCTTCGATGCCTTCTAGGGAAGCTCGGTGCGCTTCCGGGGAGCCCCTACATTCTTAGGTGAATCCATACATCAGATAACAGATTATTTCGATGCAAATTTTGTGTACAGTCTCTGCCTCTTTAGCTTTAGGGACAAATAGAGTTTATCCTACAATGTACGACACGACTTTTCAGATTTTCTATATTGAACTTTAGAATCCTATCTTAGGGTTAGGACAGGAAATAAATTGTTTAGTGTATTTAATAGTAAGAGATGTTCGATAAGACAAAAAATTATAACTTGAGGTCAGCAAAAAGTTGCGACAAAGCCGAATATGATCTTGAAATTAATTTATATCAGAGTATATTTCAAAGAAATAGTCGTAGAACACGGACATCTCCTCCACCCTCCTGATCCTTCCAAATTCTTACTGTAGTAATATAGAATGTGCGTTTGCAAAAACAAACCTAAATAATTACAGTCAGAATAGAGAGTTTAGTTTATTATTCTAGTTAGTTGTTCCTTTTTTTATTGTCACTTTTAACTACCATAAAATATTGTATAAAAATTCTTTCTCCTTCTATTTTTAATAGGGCAAACATGTTTATCGCTTAGCGGGAAGATTTGCAGGGAAATTACATCCATACAAGATAATTGTGACTGATTTAAATACATAATAATTTATAATGCTTGTGTTTAAAATATATTTTATTAATAACGATGCGGTTTCTTTTTCAGCAATAAAATGAAGACTGACCTCATTAAATACGACTCCGACAAAGATTCTAAATATCTACTAGATTCAATTAAAACTGAAGCGTACATACTGACGCCATCCACAGAAGAACCCAGCTTAAAGAGGGAAGTTAGTACAGGGAGAGAATCAGCTAGCACAGGTATCAATTTGGCGATATTAGACGGAAAATACTACAAAGTATTGAAATCAGACGCGACCAATATTGAAGCGTTATGCCAAATTTGTTTACCGAAACAGAAAACGATAAGGGGAGCGAAAAATACGACGTCGAATTTCCGTAAACATCTTCAAAGGGTGCACAGAAATGCGTTTACGGAATATATGACGAAGCACAAGAAAACAAGGCAAGTTAGCAAACGAAGATCTGAAGACGAGGAAATCTTCGCCATAGCAAAAAAGCGCAAACCGTACTTCACTCAAGAGGAATTCGATGAAAAAATATTACAGTTTATTATAAATACAATGAGTCCTTTATATATTATTGAAGATAACAGTTTTATAGATTTATTTCAAGGACTGGATGTAAATGTTATGGGGCAAAAGGCGGCTATAAATCGTTTAAATGATATGTATGCAGCACATATTAATAAAATAATTAAGGATATTAAAAAGCAGAAATATATCTGCTTAACTTCTGATGTATGGTCAGCGAAGCGACGCAGTTTTATTGGTGTTACGGCACATTGGGTCGATGAAAATTACCAGAGAATCTCCGTGGCGTTATCTTGTCAACGATTTACTGGAAAACACAATTATGAAGACATTTCCAAAACATTAAACGCAATCGCTAATCAATTTAGACTTGATGAAAAGAAGATTGTTAGTACAACAACTGATAATGGCACAATCTTTAGTATTGATGACTGTCGTGATATTGCTGAAAATGTTAATACTGCTGAGGAAGAAATAAATTTTACGTCAATGGAAATAATTTCTGACGAAACAGAATCTAATTTTATTTTATCGAAACATAAACGTTGCCCTAGCTACACTCTAAATTTAATAGCTACCGACGATATTAAGAGGGCATTTTCGTCTAATCTTTCGATTAGAAATAAACAAACGCACGCAATAAACAAATGCAAAAAACTATGGAAGAAGGCAAATTACCCGAAGTCGGCAAAAATTATTGCGTCTGTTTTAGATCAGACCTTAAATGTCCCCATCATTACAAAATGGAATTCGTATTACGACAGTATTCGACAAATTATAACAGAAAAAGATAAATTAAGCGATTTGTGCTTCAAATTGAAATTAGACTCGTTTTCTGAAACTGAACTGCATTATCTGGAAGAATATTGCGTGGTAATGAAGCCCCTAGCGCAAATTTTCGACATCTTATGCAGTGAAAAAAATATCTATTACGGAATTTTACTCCCTAGTATAGTGTCACTAAAAAATAAATGGGAGAAAATGGCTTCGCGCGGGTTTAAACAAGCTGGGGAATTTTTAAGAAAAACTTGTCTCGATGCGTTGAATATTAGATTTTCCGATATTTTACATTTAAGGAATGACGATGAAATTCTCGCTGCGGTAAGTTATCCGCGCTTTAAACTGAGATGGTACAATGTGATACAGAACGGTGAAATTACAGAAGATGTTATAAAAAAAACTTAGATTAGCATGTCAGGAATTCGTCGATAGCGATAAATACACGGATAATGATATGATGGAAACTAGATCTGACGATGATTATTTCGATTTTAACGAGCCGCAAAGTCGTCCTTCAACGCGAACCTCGGTGTCTATGTCTAAAATTGATTTAGAAGTTTTGCAATATCTAGACGATAAAAGAACGGATTTAAATATGCTCGACAATTATAAACATATCAAAGAAGTTTTTATCAAATACAACACAACGTTACCGTCCTCTGCACCGGTTGAAAAGTTATTCTCATTTACAAGTATTGTAAATGCTCCGCGTAGAAGTGCTTTAAGTGACGAGAATTTTCAAAAATTAGTACTCCTTAAGGCAAACAAAGTCGGGTAAACTTAGTTTCTCCCACACAATTTATTCCCCGTATTCGTTAACATGCCAAATTTTGTTTTGGAACTTGTCACTTGTTACTGCTCTAAAAATTACAAAGTATATACATACACTGTATTATTAATATTATATTATGTTACATTATCTTATATACATTACATTATATACCTATATTATTTTAGTGTAATTTTTTTATAATAAATGTTTCCTCTTAAAATGTGCAATTAGTTTATTCGAAGTTATACTTCCATTCTATAGGTACTGTTTCCGAAATACCCATGCAGTTCAAAAATTTAAGACTTAGAGGAAATTTAAGACTTAGTGGAAAGGGTGGGCAAAGCGGAAAGTGGTCATTTTAACAAGTTTCTAGTGAACTGTCATCTATTTGAGTGGATAGCCTAGTGCATGTTCTTAACGCTAGATGTGACATGAAGTTTAATTCTAGAAAGCTGCGGCATTTAAGATAACTGCGTTTGTTAATTTATTGTGAACGTTTAAAAATATTTAGGTAGGTTGAAAATTAATATTATATTGCTAATTCAAATTAATTCCTCAATGTTATATTAGCAAGTTATACATTGATAAGTCTCTAATAATCTACCGTAATGATAACTAGATTTGGTTAGAATGCTTACTGCTTAATCCAAAAAAAAAAGAAGATGTCTCATTACGGGCAAACTGGAAAGAAGCGAATAAAGGCAAATAAAAGCCGAAATTAAATATTTCCTTAGTAAAGCAAAAATATTGTAAACAAAAGGACAACGAAACATCCAAGGATTCAGAAGACTCCCACTCTACATTTTGTTTGTTTTGCGGCGAAAGATATGTTAGTCCACCTGTTGAAACATGGATTGAGGAATGGGCTCATGAAATGTCCGCAGATCTTACTAGCATGGATCAGCTTTACTATTGTGACACCTGCAAATAATAATAATAATATTAAAGTAATGAGAATTAAACATATTTGTGAACTAATCACGAGCTTTTCTTTCTTTCCACTTTACCCTTTCGAATTTTTCACTTTGCCAAGGGCTAGTATGAGTTTTCTAGTAAAACTTTTTTTCCACGAAAATCTCTTATTGTGTTGTACTATAAACATATGTAGTAAATGGCCAACGTTGTTGTCAGTACTTCCGCAAAATTTTGCATCTCTAAAAGCCACCATAAAGTAATTAGAACCAAAATGGTTAAGCCTTTCCACTTTGCCCTCTCTTCCCCTATTTCACCTTTTTAAAAATGCTTGATACTGCAGACTTCCCAATGCCAAAATCCCTAGATAATCCTCGCACGGTACAGTGTGGATTTTCTACTGCCGACAAAATTATGTCTTGTTGAATATTTTCGTTAATTTTTGGTCTACTTTGCTTTGTTGCATCCCTCACATGCCCTAATTCTGTGCACGTATTTTCGCTCTATCCTGCTTACCGTAGATTGTGAAATAGATTCACGATCTGGCTGCATTTCATGAAATAATCTTCATACCTGTTGAGTCCGCATCCTGTCGCCAATACCAATCATCATTAATATTTCAATCCTCTCACTTTCGGTTAAAGGTATTTTGTAAAAAAAGTTACAAAGTATGATAGGATAAATTGCTTAGATAATTTTCACATAAACGTACCTTCTTTTTAAAGCGTTAATAATACAGAAATGTAATTTAATGTATCTGACAGTTTTTAACGTCAAATGGAAAAAAAACTTACAAACAATAAAAATATACCGCTTGGATCACTAATAAAATCTGTTACATACAGTGTTAAAAATTATACGCGGTGATTTTTAATAGTTTAGCAAAGTAGTTGTAGAACAATACGTAATTTCATTTAGTGTGTGTGTTACGTTTATTTTTTACTCCTATTATTTTGTAAGTAACTTCAAATTTTTGTATTTTTGCCCACCCTGTATCAATTTCAAGCAACGTGTTATACATTTTTGGAATCAGCTCATCAAGGGAAATCCGAAAATTAAAAAAAAATGGGGTGTTATATTTTAAAGAAATGGTGATGACGTCATCACACCAAGGTGGATCACCCTGTATATTAGATTATAATTTGAAGAAACAGTAAATTAAAATCAAAAGTCGAACTGTTTCTGGAATTTCTAATATTAGTGTTAATTTAGCTAATGATCAATTTAATTTAAATGTTTGCATATTAACAATAGGTCGTACCTACATGTAAAAGAGACATGCAAGTTTGTCTAATACATTTACTAAAATAAAGTAATATCAAACTTTAAAAACAGATTTTAAAAACACCAGAGATGTGTAGTATAAAAAATGACTTTATATTGCAGATTATATATAAGGTGCAAGAAAAAGCATTCAATTCCAGAATAATAGAAAGATATAATCTAGTTTTTATGTGTAGATATTAAGTAATTATAGTTACTGCTAATAGTTGGTTTATTTTTCTAAAAGGGTGAATTTATCATAATCAAAGTTGTGACCTCGATCTAATGCGTGTTTAGTTAGTGTTGTTGAATTGTAATTGTGTATTCGAGTATTGTAAGAGTGTGCTTATATTCTTTTATCTAAATGCTATTTTGTATTATTATATATTATTTTATTTTAAAGTTAATTTGGTAAATTAAATTTGTTTGTTTATTTTGATTAAAGAAATGCTTTATATTAAAAAAGACAAAAATGCTATCGACGACCGAAGTGATATTCAATATCTTAGCAGCAACTATAATTACCTAATATCTACACATAGAAACTAAATTATATCTTTCTATTATTCTGGAATTGAATTCTTTTTCTTGCACCTTATATATAATCTGTAATATAAAGATAAGACAAATTTTTTATACTACACATCTCTGAGTTTTTTTTAACTGTTTTTAAAGTTTGTTATTATTTTATTTGAGTAAATGTATTATTTGCTTTTTTTTTGCTGCAGCAAAAAACCTATTACAAGAAATAAAACTATACAAATTAGATATATTAGCAGTACAAGAGACACATCTAAAAGAAGTAAATATACAAGAGTTAGAGGGGTATGTGTTTTACAACAGTGGGGGAAAGCATAGGAGGTTTGGGACAGGATTTTTAGTAAAGAAAAACTTAGTAGAGAAGATAAAGAAATTTGAAGCTGTATCGGAGAAACTGTGTTACCTAACAATCCAAACGGAAAACAAGAAGCTAACAATTATAAATATACCTGCACCAACGGAAGAGAAGAAAGAGGAAGAAAAAGAAATGTTCTATGAAGAATTAGAAAGAGTAGTAAATATAATACCCAAAAATAATATTAAAATCGTGATAGGGGATGCAAATGCAAAAGTTGGGAAAGAAGACATATACCGGTGGGTAGTAGGAACCGAAAGCAAACACCAAGTTAGCAATGACAACGGCCTGAGATTGATAAGTTTTGCAGCGGAAATGAAAATGAAAATCATGAGCACCCATTTTGCGAGGAAGGATATATATAAAGGAACGTGGATAATACCAGGACGTAATGAAACTAATCAAATTGACCATGTGCTGATACAGGAACAATATGCGTACTTAATAAAAAACGTTAGAACATACCGAGGAGCCGACATCAACTCCGACCATTTTTTAGTAGGGGTGAAACTGCGGGAGATCAAAATAGACAGAAAGCAGAACAGAAAAAAGATAGAAGCAAAATACAACATGGAGGATTTAAAAAATGAAACCATAGCAAGGAAATATAGACAAGAAATAATTCATAGAAGCAGTAACATGGAAACTGGCGAAGGTAATGATATAGATAGCAAATGGGAAAAAATAGAAAACGCGATAAAAGACGCTACAAGAAAACATTTATCAAACCATGCAAGGCGAAGCGGGAAAGAATGGCTGGATCAAGAGTGTAGAAAAGAAATCGAGAAACGGAAAATACTGAGACATAAATTACTACAATCTGGCAAAGAAGCGGATAAAATAAACTACCAAGAGCAAAGAAGAAAGACAAAGAAGTTGTGCAGAGAGAAGAAAAGAGCAGCCGCAGAAAACAAGATTAAGGCAATAGAAGGAAAATACAAAAACAAAGAAATCAGAAACTTTTATAGAGATGTTAAGGAAATGAGGAGAGGCTATCAAGCAAGAACAGTTCACTACAAAAACAAAGAAGGAAATTTAATCAGTAATGAGGAAGAAGTAGTGGAGAGATGGAAGGAATATTTTGACGAGTTATTGAATGAAGGAGCCGAAGGAATGGAAGAGGGTTCACAGCAGGACGAAATTGAAACAGTAAAAGAAGAAATAGAACAGCCCACTAAGGAAGAAATATATAATATAATAGAAACGCTGAAAAACAACAAAAGTCCAGGACATAACGGAATAACAGCCGAGAATATCAAAGCGGGAGGGAAGCTATTAAAGGAAAAAATATACGAACTCATGAGGGATATCTATACACAAGAAGCTATGCCACAAGCCTGGAATAAAGCAACGATTGTGCCACTATATAAAAAAGGAGACAAATCTAACTGCCATAATTATAGAGGAATCGCCTTATTAGACGTAGCATATAAAGTACTATCCACATGGATAAAACAGAAAATAGAGGTAATAGCAGAAAAATTAATAGGGGAATACCAGGCCGGGTTTCGAAAAGGTCGATCAACAACGGATCAGGTCTTTACCTTAAAACAAACATTGACAGCATGTTATGAATATGAAATACCAATACACCTACTATTTGTCGACTTCAAAAAAGCGTATGATTCGGTAAAACGAAAGGAGGTAATAACATCAATGCAAAAGATGAAGATCCCAGAAAAATTAATAAGACTGACAAAGATGACACTACAGAAAACAATGAATGTAGTCAAAGTAAACGGAAGAATATCAGACGCTTTTGAGGTGGGGACAGGTTTGAGACAAGGGGATCCATTGTCAGCCCTGTTATTCAATATAATCTTGGAAGACACAATAAGGGACAGTGGAATCAATAGGAATGGAACAATTTTCACAAGAAATCACCAATGTCTAGCGTATGCAGATGATGTAGTATTATTTAGTAGAGGGAAGAAGGAATTAATAGACGTAACAAGAAAACTAATAGTAGCGGCCAAAAAGAAAGGATTATACATAAATGAAGACAAAAGCAATTACATACAACTAAGGGTTAACCATGGAAGAAGGGAAGAAGAGCTACAGGTGAAAATCAACGATGAGGAAGGCCTGACATTCAAAAAAGTGGACAGTAGCATGTACCTCGGAACGTTGATAGACGACAAATGCAACGAGGAAACTGAAATAGAGCTAAGAATGATGAGAAGTAACAGATGCGCTAGCGGATTACACAGCATTTTAAGATCAAAAGAAGTGTCAAAAAAACCAAAATAAGGGTATATAAATCTGTTTTAAGACCTACCTTACTATACGGATCCGAAACATGGGTAATGAACAAAAGAACTCAAACGAAGATAGAAGCATGGGAAAGGAAAATACTACGTAGGATCTACGGGGCCAAAAGAACGGAAGAAGGATGGGAAAGGCGAACAAACGCGGAAGTATACGGACTATTTAGCGAACCGATAATTAGCGATGTTGTACGATCAAGGCGACTGCAATGGGCAGGGCATCTGGAGAGAATGGGGAGCGAGAGACTAGTGAAGACGATAGCATGGAGAGAACCTGAAGGGAAAAGGAGAAGAGGACGACCCAGAAGAAAGTGGAGAGAAGCTGTGGAGGAGGATATAAGAGAGAAGCAGATAGAGAACTGGAGAAGAAAAGCAGCGGATAGAAAGAAATGGAAAGAGGTCACACAGCTATGGGCCTAAAGGCCTGCAAATGCTATACTACAAATGTATTATATTAGACATTAGACAAACTTGCATATATCTTTTACATGTAGGTACGACCTATTTTTAACACGCAAACGTTTAAATTGCCATTACATATACAGGGTCATTCACAGAACTGGTTCGTTAGAACTTTTTGATGTTCCTGAAATTCAACATTTCTGAAAACTTGTAATTATAACTGATATCATCTGGATTCATCAGCAAAATTATTTACGCCATTGTACCACTTCCGGTTTACCGGAAGTTGACGTCAACTTTCTAAATTTAAATAGCATGGTATATTTTTTGTGTTTTTGTTGTGTCGGGCATACAATTCTGCATCAAAACTTACTAAGACACCATCAAAAATCAGCCGTTTTTGAGTTATTCAATTTTTTTCAAATTGCAAGTTGCCGATTGCAACGTTATGTTCAAAATTCTGTATTTCTCAAGGCATTACAGCTAAAGACCTCATATTTGGCATGTTATTAGCCGAAATAGCATACATCAAATTTACGTCCTAAAATTTATCATAATTTATACAGGGTCGTCCAAAATTAACGTTCATTTCAACCAAGTTCACATCGATGAAAGTCGCTTTTTTTAAACAGAACATCCTATATGTTATTGCATTAACAATGAAACCTATCCTTGTTACGCGGATGATACGCAATTATACTTGTCTTTTGATCCTAAAGAGCTGAAAAGCGCTGAAATACAGATTAGGTCAGATTTAGAACGATTACATACTGTCTCGACCAGGCATTGTCTGGTAGTTCATCCAGAAAAATCTAGGGTTATTCTATTCGGTTCTAAGGATGCTTGCAATTTTGTATCGCGGACAATGGATATTATTGTGAACAATATCAAATTACCAATTGTTAACAAGGCGAAAACTTTAGGGGTAATTATAGGATGTTTGAAGAACTGTTCTTGGGTAAGTATTGGCGACTAACTCGAAGAATTAGAATCGCTCTAGTGACGAGACGTTAGCAAAAGTCACAAAAGCGCAATGCCGGTCCAGGTCTAGAAACAATTTTGAAATGACAAAAGCTGCAATTTTCCAACAAATGAACTGTTAGATTTGTTGACTGCATTTGATGGGCGATAGAAGGATCTCATTGTTATTTATATTTCTTCTTTTGTAATTAAACCTTTTTTACTTGTCCCCGCAGATTTTAAATTTTAGTCGTTAGAAATATAAATAATTTTTGAAATTTGTTGGTGTTTCTTTTTATTTCTTGTTGAACCTGTTCAATTTAGGTGATACCACATAATTGCCTCTATCAAGTGCTCAGAATACGCGAGGACGCCCTTGGAAAAAGATTTGATCTAGTTGGTAGGTAGCCAAGCATGTAGATTTGACAGATTTTTTGTTTGACTTTGGCAAAATGTTGATAATAAATGTCCTTGTCATCTCTAAGATCTCACAGATTCAATGCATTGTGTTTTAGATAAAATTGATTTATTTTTTAATTCTATTATCTATCTATTTATATTAGCACCTGAAATAAAGCAGCTGTATGAATCAGCATTTAAAATACTATTGTTTCTATATCTTTCGTAACTAATAAATAATATTTCTGTAACTAATCTTTTTATTTTTTAGGCACAAAAGACGACCAGCAGCGACTACCACAACAAAACAAGACGAAATCTCATCTAAGGACAAGGGAACAGATGAAAATTGTAAGTGGATCTGTA
The DNA here is from genome assembly GCA_023690525.1 of Holotrichia oblita. Lineage (NCBI taxonomy): Eukaryota > Metazoa > Arthropoda > Insecta > Coleoptera > Scarabaeidae > Holotrichia > Holotrichia oblita. The sequence goes on along the minus strand of CM043015.1, from coordinate 200,854,767 downwards.
GGAAATGCAAACAGAGCTTTAGAACGAGCAGACTGCTGAGAGCCCACAGAAAACAAGCTCATTTTGCAGCACCAAGCGGACAATATCATAATTACGCTTACGATGATCAAACGAAAATGTACATCTGTCAGGTGTGCAATATGTCGTTTGCAAACAGGAAGAAAGCACGGGAACACTCCTTCATACACGAAGAGAAATTCACGTGTGAAGTTTGTAACGAAATACAATACTCAGCATATAGATATTCTTTACATTTAAACCAGCATAGAGGAGATGGTAAATATATCTGCCCTATTTGCGAATACGTAGCGACTAGACGACATTCTGTGGCTAATCATATCAATACGATCCATTTAAGGAAATACTTATATTGTTGTAAGTTTTGCGGGAAAGGTTATCACGACGTAGTTACTTACAACGAACATGAAAAATTACATGTTAGCACTAATTCTCTGATATGCGTAGTATGCCAAAAAGAATTCTCTTATACAAGAAATTTAACTTTACACCAAACACGAGCTCATCGAGTAACAACCAAAGATTTAACTTTGGAAAATCAATGCCATATTTGTCAGAAGAGCTATTCGACCCCAACAACTTTAAAGAAGCATTTACGAACTCACGAATTGAACGCCTCGAACGCCAGACCTAACCTTTGCGAATGGTGTGGTAAACATTTCAACGATAATGGTGCTTTGAACCATCATAAGAGAATCCATACAGGATATAAGCCTTACAAATGTCTTTATTGTCAGAAAAGTTTTTCGAGGAAAGGTTACCTCGTCTTGCATGCACGTACTCATAGCGGCGAGAAACCTTACTGCTGTAGTTATTGTGGGAAACGGTTTAATCAGCCGACGTCGTTAAAAGTTCATGTTAGAAGTCATACTGGGGAAAGACCCTATACTTGTCGCGTGTGTAATAATGGATTTACTTCTAAATCGACTTTGAAGAATCACACTAGATCTTGTTCTGGATAACCTCATTTCGTTTCGTTGTGAATACTTACTTTTTCGTGTTCTAGTTCTAAATAAACTTTAAATACTTATATGATGGTTTTATTGCTTTATGGAGCTTCCCATAACAAACTAACAATATTTGTATACATCAGGAAAAGAACACAATAGCAAAATAACTTAGAATACAAACAAACAGGACTACATATTGACAGACCCTTAATACATTGCGAAAAGCAAGCAGAAATTTGTATACAGGGTGTCTAAAGAAAAACATGTGCACACACCCTGTACACACTTTTCTTATGTCAAAAAATTTGAAACTAAAAATACTAATCGACATGTCCGAGCGTTTTTCTGCGAAATAATTAACTGAATTTAAACGAATTCGTTCCTTTCGTCATGAACACACTGTATATATTTATATTAGCTCTGTCTGTAGGAGGTCTCTTAACCACTTTGTTTATGTGAGGTTTAGAACAAAATTTTCTTATGCAACTCCTAGAAAAACAGAAATTCAAGAACTATACACAGGGTGTGGCATCTTCCTGGGATCGGCCGATTGTGACTTGGCTATTTATTTTAGCAAAAAGTGTTCTGAGTAAATGTCTAGAATGAAGTTCTCAGCAAGAAAATATTTTCTTATATACATACATGGTGTTCAGTTTTGTCTGTACGATAGATTACTTTGTTTTTTTTTAATGGAACACCCTATATATTATTCCATTTGTGGATTCCTTGATGTAATATGTATAACATAATTTTAATTAACAACTCTGCACTAAAACCCAACAATTTTCGAAATATTCTGGTTCGAAAGGAAAAATCATTTTTTTAAAGTACTTAAAAAATGAATCTAATCTTTCCTAATAATCGTTTTGAAACAAATCGTGGGAGTTATTATAATGATGCTTCAAGCTTTATTTTCCATACTAGACATTCATATTATATTATACTGGGTGTTTAATAATCGAACTCGAAATTAAATACCTTCAAATGACTAAAACTCATTTATTTCAAATGTAACACCCTGTATATTTTTATACTAACTATTGCAGATTTTCTCTCTTTCGATTCCCTATAACATTCCTTATACCCAAAGTTTATACATTTGAAGTTCTAAGTAATTTTGTACAGAAATCTAAAATTTGGTATATGACACGTGGATCAATGCACTGTAATATCATGTTTGTCCTTATTTATTGAGATTGTTGCTGATTATTGTTTTTGTTTGTATTTTATATATGAATAAACTATTGATATAACATACATTAACCAACAAGGAAGTTTATACGTATAGTATCAAATTAAATAAAAATGAATTAAATCTAGTAATCTATGTTTTGAATAATAATTGAAGTGAATTTAGTTATTTGTCAAATTCTGTAGCTGATTGCTGTAATCATCGTATTTACCTACTCTAATATTTACTCTCTCTATTAATATTAACCCTGAAACACTTTCTATTATAGCTTCGGCAGCGTTTAGAATGTGCGTTGACAGAGAGGGTGCATTGAACAACTTTTATAATAATTTCACCTTCTTAAATAAATTAATACAAAAAAATATTTTAATCATTGTCTCTATTTATCATGTTTCACTTAAAATGAAAATTATGATTTTTATCGATTTAAAGCGACTTGTAATACGAGGGAGCGTTTTTATATTCGCGGAATGAGCGGGTTGTAGGGGGTGATTAGGCGCATTGGGGGCGTGGCCTGTGCAGCGACTCATAATTAGTATAAATACGAAGTTTCATTGTTATTAGACAGTTAGTCTTTGAGCTATCGTCAACCAAGTAACATAATCAGGAGTGAAAAGTGAAATATGGAAAAAATCGAATATCGTGCCGTTATAAAGTTCCTTACCAGGCAAGGAAAATCAGTCGCGACCATAATGAATGAGATGTCATTGGTTTAGGGCGACTCTTGTCCAGGAAAAACCATGGTGTACAAGTGGCATAGTTTATTTAAACAAGGAAGGGTATCCCTTGAAGACGACCCGAGGCCGGGCAGGAGCATTGAGGTGACCACGCCAGCACTTATCCAAAAAGTTGAAAAAATTGTACTCGAAGATGCTCGACTAAAGAAGAAACGACTCGCAGAAATGGTTGAAGTATCCGATACAAAAATTTTTAAAATCCTACACGATCATCTCGCCATGTCTAAGGTCAGCGCAAGATGGGTGCCGAGAATGCTCGCGCCGCCGCAAAAACAACAGCGCGTAGAGTGTTCGCGTGCATTTTTGGACCTCTGTAATGAAGACAAGGATGGTGTCGATGAGTCGAATTGTTACCGGAGACGAAATTTGGGTTCATCATTATGAACCTGAGTCCAAACAAGACTCCATGCAGTGGCATAAAAAGGGCACAGCATCTCCCAAGAAATTTAAAGTGTCACAATCAGCTGGGAAACTCATGGCAACGGTATTTTGGGACTCGGAAGGAATATTGTTGATTGATTATAAAGATAAAGGTGTTTCTATAACCGAAAATATTACGCTTCAATGTTAGAGCGACTAAAAGAAGCCATTAGAGAGAAAAGACGGGGAAAATTGACGAAAGGTGTGCTGCTTTTGCATGACAACGCGCCCCGTCCACAAGAGCCGCGTTGCGTTAGCTGCCCTGCATAAGGTGGGCTTCGAAATTGTGAATCACCCACCCTACAGCCCAGACCTGGCCCCGAGTGATTATTACCTGTTTCCGAAAATGAAAAAAGAGCTGCGGGCTAAAAAATTTACTGCCGAAGATGAAGTCAAGGAGGCAGTTTGGGCATATTTTGCAGATAAAGAGAAATCATTTTTTTATGAGGGTATAAATAAATTAATTGAAAGATGTGAAAAATGTATCCGTCTTGCAGGTGAATATATTGAAAAAGAAAAATAATTTGGTTTTTTTATTTCCACCCCTTATCCCCCATTCCGCGAATATAAAAACGCTCCCTCGTAAATATAGTGTTATATAATGTAGTTTCAATATATTAAGTCATTATTCTATTACTAAAACTACTATTTCTTACAAAAAATTCTAAATAAGGAGGACCGAAATGAAATTATAACCCTACTTTTATGTCAAATTTTAAATTTTTTTATGAAAATAATTAGAGCTCCAAATGTATAAACTTTAGGTATAGGGAATGTTATACGGAATCGAAAGAGAGGAAAAATATGCAATAGTTAGCATGAAAGTATACAGGGTGTTCTATTTTAAATAAACAAGTTTTAGTCGTTTGAAGGTATTTAATTTCGAGTTCGATTATTAAACACCCAGTATAATATAATATGAATGTTTAGTATGGAAAATAAAGCTTGAAATATCATTATAATAATACCCACGATTTGTTTCAAAACGATTATTAGGAAAGGCTAGATTTATTTTTTAAGTACTCTGTGTAAATGCATTTTTTGTAACCTGTTGTATAGACAAAACTGAACACCCTGCAAATAAGAAAATATTTTCCTGCTGTAGAGAACTTCATTTTAGACATCTTTTACTAAGAACATTTTTCGATAAAATAAATAGCAAAGCCACAATCAGCCGATCCCAGGAAGGTGCCACACCCTGTAGAATGTTAATTTAATAAAAATTTTATAAATGATCTAAAATTAGCAAAATGTTAGTAATTATATTACCGTAAAGGTATTAGATAGAGATAACAAATATTGCATCCACTGATAATTCTTTAATTTTGCATTTAACTTTAATATATTGTTATTTATATTGTAATTAGGCCTGCAATTAGTGAAATCAGTTACGAGTAAATTTCAACTATTGGTAATCGGTTTATCAGTTACAAAGGATAAACATAAAGTAGCTTTAATAAATAACATCCGATAGTGATATTAAGTAAATTAATGTTTTTATTTTTTTATTGTAATTGTCTTTTATTGCAATCAGTAAAAATAGTTATACACAATAGTTATTTAATCTGAATTAGAATCTTCAGCAGAATCACTAACACCTTCATTGGAATCGCTAACATCTTCATCGGATGAAGGTTCGTCAGAGTCGTCGGTACTGTCAGTTGACCATACGGCTGCTGGAGGCGACAATAACTCCAAAACGGCAGAATGAAGTGAAATTTCTTTTCCTTTTGTGTAATAGCCGCAGGAAGATATAACGGTGTCGGTGTTTAGTAAAAAACGATTGAAAACGTCTTCCATTGTGTTCTGCTGTAAGCATTTTCTGGCAAATCCTTCCCGAAATTTCTTAATTTCTTTATTTAATGCTTCCTTCGGCGCCCAACTGGCAATATTGTCGAAGCGATTACATCAGAGCCATGGATAAAGATTTATCTATCGCGTGGTTTTGAAATTTCTCTATATCAATACTTAAATCACTTGAAATCGTTTGTAGAGGACTCTGCAGCATTCTCAAAAAATCGCCGAATTCATCCTGTATCCTTTCATTTGTTGCTTCAAACAATATTGTCCACCCTTTTACTTCCAAAAGGTAATCTGTACGCCACATGTAAAAGGCGAAAAACGAAAAACGTATTCGAGCGTGCAAAGGAAATAAACCAATCGTAAATTTTACAGGATCTACTGTAGTTTTCTGTATCAGCACTAAATCTATTTCATTGAAATTTTTGTAGTGGCACCACAAATGTAACATTTCTGCATTGATGCTGTCGCATTGCATACTTTTCCATCAACCATGGTAAACATCAAAATATGTTTAATAAAAATTCGTCTGCTTTCTATCTTGATGCAAGAGGGAATCAAGTTATCTACTTGTTTTTGTATATAATCTCTTTCTTGTTGTCTTATGGTAGCAGTTTCTTATGGCAGAAACGTCGAGAAGAGGGCCGGATTCTAGATCACCACACACAAGTTTTAATGGTACGAATGATGTAGCGAACATAAATGAATCTGAAATACCTTCATTCCCAAATTTCTGTTTGTACTGACTTTGTCCAGAACTACCATCACACCCCACCCACTTTGACAATAGCACTACATCATTTAAGTTTTCCTGTTTTATCACTTCCAAAACATCTTTTTACAGTTGCATAATATGTCCAACCGTGTGATCCAATGCAGGACAACCCTAATAAGCACAGGAAATCATATGTGAGGCCCGTCTAACCTGATACATCGGCTCCAAAGTCGAATATCTATGGTTCGAATGTGATCCAGTGTACTTGGTGAGATCAGAAGGATGTCGTGTATTATGAGCTGCTAACACTAAGTGAACCCATTACTGGAGAACGATACCGACATCAAGCTCGAATGTTGAAAAATGTTCTATAGGTACATACATAAAAGAACCTCCAAAAAAATTTTGCTTTATGTATGTTGTGTAGTTTGTGTTTTAAATTTTGAAATGTTAATAAAAGATGAAAGTATTAATTAACTACAGAAATGAAGCACTACTCTTTACTATTAAAACGTTAACTGTTACATTTTTCCTCATTTTAATAATTAAATTCAAAATTGCAGAGATATTTGACAATTTGACATATTACGGCTTTCGTATATGTGGATTACGCAGATGCATACGATATCTATATGCTGTTCCATTTGTGTTCATTGGTGTAAATGAGAAGCAGAGTAGAGTAGGAGTATTTCAGGTGTGATTACAAACAAATGGAAAGCAATGGAAGTAGGAACATTATTCTACTTATGTCACGTCAAGTTTTTGTCAAACTACAATTTAGTATCTAGGTTTATAGAAGAATGATGTGTATTGGGTGGCATTTAAAACTTAATTCAATGCAATTGCAATAAATTACTCAGGTTTGTAAGCCATAACAGCATATAACGACTACTATCAACATCTTTAATTTGTAGTACAGCCAAAACTTTAGAAGCTAACCTAACCAAACAAAGTTATTCAGAACAAACAGATGGATTGTAAATGGTCTTGTAAAAAACACGGGGAATCTTTCCAAACGAGAACACATTCCGAGAAACACAAACGAGATAAACATTTTGTGCCTTTTCAAATTAAACAAGAAAAATTCTCTTGCGAAATATGTAACATAATCTCAGATTCTGCTTATAAACACTCTGTACATTTAAGCAAACACACAGAAGATGGTAAATACAATTGCCCGTTATGTGCATATATCACGAAGAAAAAATGTTCTATGCTCATACATATTAAGACCTTCCATTTGAAAAGATTTGCGTATTATTGCACATATTGCGGGAAAGGCTACAATGATATTGCAGCACATATTAATCATGAAAAATTACATCTTGAAAACTATTGTGTGTCATGTCCGGTGTGCCAGAAGAAGTTGAATGGCACCAGATTGTTTAGTCACGATCAAATGCGCCACCACAGCGAATCGTTTGGTAAATATCTCAACTACAAATCTGGATTAAATAAGCACACTGGAATCTATAAGGGGTATAAGCCATATAACTGTAGTTACTGCCAGAAAGCATTTTCCAAAAAAAGTTATCTCGTCTTACATGAACGAAATCACAGCGCTGAAACGCCGTATTGCTGTAATAATTGCGGAAAATGCTTTAACCAGCCAGCTTCATTGAGAACTCATATAAGAAGCCATACTGGGGAGCGATCAGATAGCTGTCAAATTTGTCATAATAAATTTATCTACAAATCAGCGTTGAAAAATCACACATCTTCATGTGATTGTATGAATGATGATGATTGTATAAAATCTTAAAGTGTCAACAACTATCAAAAAGCATAATAAAACTAGAAAAATTACAATAATTCCTTTTCTGTTATATTTTACAAAGCTTAACTTAACTGATCTTCCCTGAAGTTAGAATACTCATGTCCGTAGGAATAAATACCATGTTCTAAAACAAAAATAATTTAAAATATTGTAACACATCATACGCAATCATCTCCATAAACTGCATGAAAATATACGGCCAAAAGAAAGACTAAGGTATAAGGTTCGCATTTAAGGTTGTGTCGATGCTTGAGTACGCGATTTTGACACACTTGTAATGACATATACGTCAAAAACGTCTGCTCAAGCGTCGACACAACCTCAAGCACGGACTATAAATATGACCCCTATTGTGCCTTCATGCCGTTTTAGTCCTCTCAACTATATTGCGCCCGGACAAAGAAGAACTTTATACTAACTTGTCAGCTATTTCGTTGCCTCTGATTCCAAAATGGCTTGGCACCCATCTCAGCGGCTAGTTTAAAATCCCTTCTACGCAGGTTTGGATAGCTATTATTTCGGCCTGAAAGATAAATGGGAAGCTGCACAAGCTGATGGTTTCGCCATCGGGTTCTCCTTCTCGCCCAATTCCACTTTTCGTGCCTTTCGGAGTTTTAGAAACATCTACGAACCAGCAAGAAAATCCTCGCCTCAATTAGCGAACGAAAGTTCTTGCATCAGTCTCTCTGTTGGAGATGCTTATATTATATCCCCCACTGGAACTGAAAACGGGCGAGATCTTATCCGCCCTTATTAACAGTCGTACCGCTTGTTCGATGTGGTTGCACATGCTGGTATGGTTTCCCGTTTTACCGGAGAAGCCCCTGGACCCACTATATTTTGCTCTATAGGCTCCACAACACGAAATGCGGCAGAGGAAGCCCAAGGATCATCTCCATTGCTGCTGTCGGCGTCGAAGACAAGGCTCCCGTGATGCCTAGACAGGCAATCATCTAGGCCTTGCTAAGTACGTTGGTCCCATAACAGAAACTGACTTCGTGCCACCAGACCAGCGGCGTATATGTTATAGAAAGTAATGTAACTCTCGTGTACACCAGCCGGTACACCAGCAGAGGTTTTAGCCCCCACGTTTTACCAAACATTTCTCTACAGTCTCAAAAGGCCCTCATGACTTTATTCGTCACACGTTGCAAATATGACTTGTACTTCACTTTAGCATTCAAGATCACCCCTGGATATTTGACCTCAATTGGTACAAATCTCTTAAAGCCGAAGATGACCCAACACTGGAGTTTGGAGAGCTTCCTCCTGCATTGAACGGAACCATACTCGTTTTTCTAGAGGTAATGTTTAATCGTTCTCGTTTGCGTCATCTCTCCGCAAGTCTGAATGAAACTAAATAAATTGTACTTGCGTTATCTGAAATAAATATGAAACTGTTAGTAACTTTTTTAATTTTTAGGTACACAACATCAATGGAAACAATATATCTAAAACAAACGATCATAGAGGAAATTCCATCACCCGCCCAGAACGAATCCAACAATGAAGAAATGAGGGAATGGTTCTGTAAGAAATGTAACCAATCCTTCGAATCGCGGACATCTCTAAAGAAACACAGGAAGGAATCACATCCCACGGCCTCTCCCAGACAATACATCAATTACACATACAATAACGAAAGCAACACTTACATTTGTAAAGTGTGCGATATGGAAATCACCGATATACGCGAGATAAGGAAACACTTCTTGATACACGAAGAAAAATTCACGTGTAACGTCTGTAATGAATTACAGGATTCTGCATATATTTACTCTGTACATTTAAACAAACATATTGGTGACGACAATTACCCGTGCCCGTTGTGCAAATTCGTATCCAAAAGGAAACCATCCATAGCCTCACATCTTAACACTGTCCATTTCAAGAGATACAGCCATCGTTGCAAACATTGTGGTATGGAATTTCGTGACAGGAAAATTTTTATCGAACATGAGAAGGCCCACGTCAAAAAAAACGCTATCATTTGCGTGGTATGCCAGGAAAGATTCACTTATAGTAGCGGTTTAAGATACCACCAAATACGGTACCACGCCGTAACAACGGATATAAAAGAGTTGAAATACCAATGTGAGGTTTGCAAGAAAACTTATCATTCGGTTTTCGCTCTCCAGAGGCATATGCCGATTCATGAGGAGGATACTTCAGTTGCGAAACCCCATCTTTGCGAATGGTGTGGTAAAAATTTTAAAGAGAAAACCGTGTTAAATAATCATATCAAGCGGCATACGGGACATAAGCCTTTCAAATGTAGTTATTGCGATAAAGTTTTCTCTAGGAAATGTTATGTTGTACTGCATGAACGAATTCATACTGGTGAGAAGCCATATGTTTGCGATCATTGCGGTAAACGCTTTAATCAAGGGGCTTCTTTGAGGACACACATGAGATGTCATACTGGTGAAAGACCCTACAGTTGTCACTTGTGTAACGATAGCTTTATGTCAAAGTCCACGTTGAAGTCACATATTACATCTTGTTCTGGTTGTAAATAATGTAATTTTTACTCATAATAATTCATAAATATTTGACTAATCTGTTGCCTATTATTATTCTTCCTAACCTAAAACAGTACCATTGATCCAAATGACTCCATTCAGCAGAAGCTAACAGTTGGGAGCTGTTACTTTGCGATGATTGGCTGAAAATTAATTTTTTACCAATCATAGTCGCCTTCAACTATTGTCTTCTGTTGAATGTATTCAAAGAAATTGCGGCATTCAGTGATATCCACAGAGATCAATTGTACAAGTTGGCTGTAGAGCTAAATTTATTGTCTTCTTACGCCTTCAATAAATGAGGGTACAGAGTGTTTCATTTGACAGCTGATGATGTCATCCAATTAGTGAGTGAAGGCATAAAAATATAATATAATTTTAGTAAGAGAGATTGTTGAATACCAGAATCACCTTTCGTTCTCTTGTAATTAAGCTCATTTTACTTAGCCCTGTATATATGATTGTCCAATGAAGCAGATCAATACACACTGGTTATTGAATCGGATAGAACGCGTTTCTAAATAGTGGAAAGTGGTTTGTCATGATGATCGTTGAGGTTCTGAATTCATCATCGTCTCTCGATTGCTTCCACCGAAATTACTGTTCATTTAAAAAATCGTATCTATTCAATCCTTGACTGGAGAGTGACCAAATTCGAGATTATCATAAACTAGAATGTGCTTTAATTTTCTGTAGGTTGAGTTTTAACCAAATTTATTTTAGAGGCACTTTATTTATATTTCTTTGACAGCCGCAGAAAAATTGGAAAACTGTTTTTTTAATGGAACACCCTGTATATTTTATCGCGCATGAACTCCTTTACATGTTTACTATGATTTTTGTTACTATGATTTTTGTGGTGATTGTGGCTGTTCATAAACCCGTCATTATGAAACGTGGGTTCGTCGATCGCTAATTTTGCGTTGCCCCAACGACAAAAATATCATCTCCAATCAGTTTCTGGTGCTTTTGAAACCGATATGCTAAAAAGCAAGATTATAAGGATCTCATAAATAAAACGAAAAAGTCATTCTACGAAAATAAAATTATTAATTCTAGTAACAAGAGTAAGACTGCATGGAATGTGATTAATCAAATAACTAATTCATCGAATAACGATTCTAAGTTTTTAACTCTGCATGATGGAGGTGGTAATGCCATAACTAATCCTCACTCACTTTGTAAAACGTTTGCCGAAACTTTCTATTATTCTAGCAATATTATGACAGGAACTGTTGATGTTGAACAGGAAATACCATCAGTTAGTGAGGGATTCTATCTTAATCCTACCGATGAAAATGAAATTGAGCGTATCTTATTTGAGACAGGTAATAAGCATTCTTCTGGTATGGATGGTGTGCCTTGCTTCGTTCTGAGGTCTGTCGCACCAGAATATCTAGACCACTAGCTAATATAATTAACAATGGTCTTGTAACGGGTATCTCTCCGAACAAATTAAAAATTAGCAAGGTAATACCGGTATATAAGAAGGGAAACAAGTTCCACGCCAGCAATTACAGACCTATTGCTATTCAAAATGCAATTACAACAATTTTTGAAAAAATTATTAATAACAGACTTGTTAATTATCTTAGGGATATGAACATTATTTTAGAACATCAGCTTGGATATGTGCAGGAGAGATCAACTTCCGATGCTACATAAACAAATGCAAATAGCAGCCCTTATATTAAATACAAAGGTAAATCTATTCCTGAGAGCAATTATGTTAAATTTTTGGGATTATTTGTGTATTCTCACCTTCGCTTCAAGCAGCACTGCTCTATGCTCCAGAAGAAATTATCTTCTGCATATTTTGGTATGAGAAATTTAAGGACCACTCTTAACATCGATACTCTTCGAATATTTTACTTCTCCTATGTAGAGTCCAGGCTTCGTTACAGAATAATTTTTTGAGGACGTGCAAGATCCGTTAATCGACCTTTTATATATCAGAAAAAAATTCTAAGACGCATGGTGGGGTACGAGCTCGAGATTCTTGTCGTCCCGTATTTAAGGCACTAAGAATTCTGCTCTTATGGTCGCTGTACTTGTATGAAATATAAATATTTTATAAACGAAATGAAAGTAAAATGTACATACCTCTCCACAGGACTAGCCTCTATGAGCATAGTCCGAATTATACTTGCATCATTTATTTTAATGCTTTACCCGCCGAAATAAGAAATGCGACTACCTTTTATTCATTTAAAAGTCTTGTAAGGTCATATATTAATACTCACTTTTTTTGCAATGCTGACGAATACTTGGCTCGGAGCCTTCCGTAAATGGTTTAGAAATTTTAATTCCCTAATGTAATTTTATTGATATTAATATTCTTATTTATATAACAGGTGTATTTTGATTTTACTAGTTTAAAATGTGCAGCTTCAATCTGTCTTATGTATTATTGACAATGTCTATGTTGCATATGTAATTTGAGACAGTAAATATATTATTATTATTATTATTATTATATGGGCGTGCAATTTTTCACTATTAATGGTACGCCAAACTGATGTTCTGCTAACATCTGCAATTTCCTCAATTTGCTTACCACTTCTTCTTGGGTCTTGAACAAAGGCTGTCATTATTATTGCTTTATTATTCTCGTTTAGGACTGATTTGTCACGGTTAGGTTTAGAATATGCCACATTGCCGCCAGATTTAACGAATCTTTCAAGAAGATTCTCAAATGCTAATGCGTCTGGATGGCGTCAATCGGGATACTTCTTTTTGTAAACACGCGAAGCCGGCAACGGATTCCTTAAACATTCACCAAAAATGAAATCCATATCTACTAATTCATTATTTAGAAAACGTGACATTTTCTATTAGACTTTGGGTTTTTTGGGCAGATCGAATACGATAATTTGTCAATATAAATTGTAACTAAACTGACTGATATGTAGCAATCTAAGTATGATTTAAAAGAACGGCAAACTTTCTGAGTAACATGATAATAATGTTAATTATCTCAGAAACTATTGTCTTCTGGTATAGGACATGTTTAACAAAAATCATAGAAAACCTGTAAAGGAGTTAGTGCGTGATAAAATATACAGGGTGTTCCATAAAAAAGAAATTCCAATTTTTCTGCGGTTGTCAAAGAAATATCAATAAAGTCCCTCTGCAATACATTTGGTTAAAACTCAACCTATAAAAAATTAAAACACATTCTAGTTTATGATAATCTCAAATTTGGTCACTCTCCAGTCAAGGATTGAATAGATAGAATTTTTTAAAAGAACAGTAATTTCGGTGGAAATTTAAGAAAAAACACGTTTTTTCTCCTAAAGGGGTAGACTTATGCGGATAGAAGTCTTAACAATGTTGACTTAAAATTCAATGTTCATATCAAAAATATAAAAATATATAGGGTGTTCCATTAAAAAAATAAGTACGGTCCTGTACAGATGAAACCGATGTCCTTAGGGAACTAAAAATATTTTTAAATTGTAAACGAGAATCGCCCGTATAAAATCTGTACTTAACATTTTCTGATAAAATCAATATTAAACGTACTATTTAAGAAAGAAGGCCATTATTATTATGTATTATTATTATCAATACTCACTGGTTATTGAAGCAGATAGAACCGTAGTCGTTTTTCTAGAGGTAACGTTTAATCATTCTCTTTTGCGCCATCTGTCCGCAAGTCTGAGTGCGACTAAATAAATTGTAAGTATACATATAATTGCGTTATATAAAATAAATATGAAATTGTTATTAACTTTTTTAATTTTTAGGCACACAGCATCAATGGAAACAATATATTTAAAACAAGCGATCATAAAGGAAATTCCATCACCCGGGCAAAACGAATCCGACAATGAAGAAAATAGGGAATGGTTCTGTAAGAAATGTAATCAATCCTTCAAATCGCGGACATCTCTAAGGAAGCACACGAAGGAACCACATCCCACGGCTCCACCCAGACAATACACCAATTACACATACAATAACGAAAGCAACACTTACATTTGTAAAATGTGCGATATGGAATTCACTGATAGACGCGAGATAAGGAAACACTTCTTGATACACGAAGAAAAATTCACGTGTAACGTCTGTAATGAATCACAGGATTCTGCATATATTTACTCCGTACATTTAAACAAACATATTGGTGACGACAATTACCCGTGCCCCTTGTGCAAATACGTATCCAAAAAGAAAACATCCATAGCCTCACATCTTAATACTGTCCATTTCAAGAGATACAGCCATCGTTGCAAACATTGTGGTATGGGATTTCGTGACAGGAAAATTTTTATCGAACATGAGAAGTCTCACGTCAAAAAAAACGCTATCATTTGCGTGGTATGCCAGGAAAGATTCACTTATAGTAGAAATTTAAGATACCATCAAATACGGCACCACGCTGTAACAACGGATATAAAAGAGTTGAAATACCAATGTGAGGTTTGCAAGAAAACTTATCTATCGGTTTGCACTCTCCAGCGACATATGCCGATTCACGAGGAGAATACTTTAGTTGCGAAATCCAACCTTTGCGAATGGTGTGGTAAAAATTTTAGAGAGAAAACCGCGTTGAATAATCATATCAAGCTGCATACGGGATATAAGCCTTTCAAATGTAGTTATTGCGATAAAGTTTTCTCTAGAAAAAGTTATGTTGTACTGCATGAACGAATTCATAGTGGTGAGAAACCATATGTTTGTGATCATTGTGGTAAACGCTTTAATCAATCGGCTCCTTTGAGGACACACATGAGATGTCATACTGGTGAAAGACCCTACAGTTGTCACTTGTGTAGCGATAGCTTTATGTCACAGTCCGCGTTAAACTCACATGTTACATCTTGTTCTGGTTGTAAATAATGTAATTTTTACTCATAATAATTCATAAATATTTGACTAATCTGTTGCCTATTATTATTCTTCCTAACCTAAAACAGTACCATTGATCCAATTGACTCCGTTCAACAGAAGCTAACAGTTCGGAACTGTTACTTTGCGATGATTGGTTGAAAATTAAATTTTTACCAATCATAGTCGCCTTCAACTATTGTCTTCTGTTAAATGTATGCAAAGAAATTGCGGCGTTCAGTGATATCCACAGAGATCCATTGTACAGCTAAATTTATTGTCTTCTTACGCCTTCAATAAATGAGGGTACAGAGTGTTTTGTTTGACAGCTGATGATGTCATCCAATTAGTGAGTGAAGGCATAAAAATGTAATATAATTTTAATAAGAGAGATTGTTGAATACCAGAATCGCCTTTCGTTCTCTTCTAATTAAACTCATTTTACTCAACGCTGTATATATGATTGTCCAATGAAGCAGATCAATACACAGTGGTTATTGAAGCGGATAGAACGCGTTTCTAAATAGTGGAAAATGGTTTATCATGATGACCTTTGAGGTTCTGAATATATCATCGTCTCTCGATTGCTTCCACCGCAATTACTATTCATTTAAAAAATCGTATCTATTCAATCCTTGACTGAAGAGTGGCCAAATTCGATATTATCATAAACTAGAATGTGCTTTAATTTTTTGTAGATTGAGTTTTAACCAAATTTATTGTAGAGGCACTTTATTGATATTTCTTTGACAGCCCCAGAAAAATTAGAAAATTTTCTTTTAATGGAGCGCCCTGTATATTTTATCGCGCATGAACTCCCTTACAAGTTTACTATGATTTTGGTGGTGATTGTGGCTGTTCATAAACCCGTCATTATGAAACGTGGGTTCAACCGCAAATAAAACAAAATTAAAAAGTCCCTGTCCATCGCTAATTTTGCGTTGGCCGAACGACAAAAAGATCATCTCCAATCAGTTTCTGGCAGTTTTGAAAACGATATGGGTGAAATTTTTCTCTATTAATGGTATGATAAACTGATGTTCTGCTAACATTTGCAATTTCCCCAATTTGCTTAGCACTTCTTCTTGGGTCTTGAACTAAGGCTGTCATTATTATTGCTTTATTATTCTCGTTTAAGACTGATTTGTCACGGTTAGGTTTAACATATGTCACATTCCCGCCAGATTTAACGAATCTTTCAAGAAGATTCTCAAATGCTAATGCGTCTGGATGGCGTCAATCCGGATACTCCATTTTATAAACACGCGAAGCCGGCAACGGATTCCTTAAACATTCACCAGAAATGAAATCCATATCTACTAATTGATTATTTAGAAAACGTGACATTTTCTATTAGACTTTGGGCTTTTTGGGCAGATCGAATACGATAATTTGTCAATATAAATTGTAACTAAACTGACATATGTAGCAATCTAATTATGATTTAAAAGAACGGCAAACTTTCTGTTTAACATGATATTAATGTTAATTATCTCAGAAACTATTGCCTTTGGGTATAGGACATGTTTAACAAAAATCATAGTAAACCTGTAAAGTTAGTACGTGATAAAATATACAGGATGTTCCATTAAATCAAAATTTTTGCAATTTTTCTGCGGTTGTCAAAGAAATATCAATAAAGTCCTTCTGCAATACATTTGGTTAAAACTCAACCTACAAAAAATTAAAACGCATTCTAGTTTATGATAATCTCAAATTTGGTCACTCTCCAGTCAAGGATTGAATAGATATGATTTTTTAAATGAACAGTAATTTCGGTGGAAATTAAAAAAAAACACGTTTTTTCTCCTAAAAGGGTAGTCTTATGCGGATAAAAGTCTGAACAATGTTGACTTAAAATTCGATGTTCACACCAAAAATATAAAAATATATAGGGTGTTCCATTAAAAAAAAGCTAAGTACGGTCCTGTACAGATGAAACCGATGTCCTTAGGGAACTAAAAATATTTTTAAATTGTAAACGAGAAACGCCTGAATATAATATGTACTTAACATTTTCTGATAAAATCAATATTAAACGTACTATTTAGGAAAGAAGGCCAACCCTGTATATTATTATTATTATTATTATGTAATATCAATACACACTAGTTATTGAAGCAGATAGAACCGTAGTCGTTTTTCTAGAGGTAACGTTTAATCCTGCTCTTTTGCGCCATCTCTCCGCAAGTCTAAGTGCGACTAAATAAATTGTAAGTATATAATTGCATATATGAAATAAATGTGAAATTGTTATTAACTTTTTTAATTTTTAGGTACACAACATCGATGGAAACAATATATCTAAAACAAACGATCATAAAGGAAACTCCATCACCCGCGCAGAACGAATCCAATAATGAAGAAAAGAGGAAATGGTTCTGCAAGAAATGTAATCAATCCTTCAAAACGCGGACATCTCTAAAGAAGCACACAAAGGAACCACATCCCACGGCCCCTCCCAAACAATACACCAATTACACATACAATAACGACAGCAACACTTACATTTGTAAGATGTGCGATATGGCATTCACCGATAGACGCGAGATATGGAAACACTTCTTGATACACGAAGAAAAATTCACGTGTAACGTTTGTAATGAATCACAGGATTCTGCATATATTTACTCCATACATTTAAACGAACATATTGGTGACGACAATTACCCGTGCCCGTTGTGCAAATTCGTGACCAAAAAGAAAACATCCATAGCCGCACATATTAACACTGTCCATTTCAAGAGATACGCCCATCATTGCAAACATTGTGGTATGGGATTTCGTAAAAGGAAAACATTTACTGAACATGAGAAGTCCCACGTCAAAAATAACGCTATCATTTGCGTGGTATGCCAAAAAAGATTCGCTTATAGTAGCAATTTAAGAGACCATCAAATACGGTACCACGCCGTAAGAACGGATATGAAGGAGTTGAAATACCAATGTGAGGTTTGCAAGAAAAGTTATCCTTCGCTTTACAATCTCCAGAGGCACATGCCGATTCATGAGAAGAATACTTTATTTTCGAAATCCAATCTTTGCGAATGGTGTGGTAAACATTTTAGAGAGAAAACCACGTTAACCAATCATATCAAGATGCACTTGGGATATAAGCCTTTCAAATGTAGTTATTGCGATAAAGTTTTCTCTAGGAAAGGTTATGTTGTACTGCACGAACGAACTCATAGTGGCGAGAAGCCATATGTTTGTGATCATTGTGGTAAACGGTTTAATCAACCGACTCCTTTGAAGACACACATGAGATGTCATACTGGTGAAAGACCCTACAGTTGTCACTTGTGTAACGATAGCTTTATGTCAAAGTCCGCGTTGAACTCACATATTACATCTTGTTCTGGTTGTAAATAATGTAATTTTTATTCATAATAATTCATAAATATTTGATTAATCTGTTGCCTAGTATTATTCTTCCTAACCTAAGACAGTCCCACTGTACAAATGACTTCATTCACCAAAAGCTAACAGTTGGCAGCTGTTACTGTGCGATGATTGGTCGAAAATTAAACTTTTACGGTTCATAATTGCCTTCAACTGTTGTACTATTGTTGGTTCTACTTTAGAGAAGCTCTACTGAGAAAGCTTAATAGAATAATATCTTTTTTTTAGATACCTTCTAGAAACCATCGAAAAATTTCAACCCTGGGTTAGTACTGTTATTGTTTTTTCTTTCTTTTTAGGCCAAGATCAATCAGTTGCGGATAATGTATTTGGCAGTTCCAAATGAAGGAAGAGAAGTTTCCTGAACACAAGATCTAATTCACGTCAGGAATATTTGATTCACAGACGGACGAGTACTAGACTGTCTCGACTTAAGATTGTGCAGTGTTATCTAACCAAGATACGCGAAAAGTGCTTCTTTTCAATTTATTACCAACAAACCTTTGAAGCCGTTATGGGTTTTCCTCTTTCTCCGGTTGTAGCTAATATTTTCATGGAGGCATTTGAGACCACAGTGGATTTAAAACCGAAAGTTTGATTGCGCTGCCTTAATGACATTCATTATCTGCTCCATGGTAAAAACATTCTATTAGCCTTTTATGCTTAACAATCAACATTCCAACCTCAGATTCATTAACGAGATTGAAACAAACGGTTCCGAGTACTCAACTTCTTTGTATAACAAACAATTTCAATTAATGATTTAAAATAGGCATAGACATTATAAAAGCTATAATTAGCTGTCCTTCTGCGTTTTAACTTATTTCCATGGGATCAATACTCCTTTGGGATAATAAAATAGTTATGCCCAGAAAGTTTCAAAGAAGTATTTGAGCTTACGCACAAAAGTCATCCAGGAGAAACAATAATGAAGGAGGAGGCTATTAAAAATTGTTTAACTGCATCCTAGTAGCGCAACGAAACTAAGGCAGTACCAATGATCAGACAGAAGCTTCGAGCTGGTCCACGGCAACGTTGGGCTCTTGATTATGGGCGATGAAAACCATGGCAACAATATTTATCAGTGGTAATCACCATTTATGTTTTGTATGTTCATTGAAGCTATTTGCACCAACTCCACTAGTTGAGAAGCTACTATTCGATCTTTAGCAGAGACGTTTTGCCAGATCTAACGTAGTCTACGGAAAGAAAGTCAACTTATAACATTCAGCCAGTCATGTCGATTAAGGTAGTCCACAACTGTGTCTTGCAATTCCTACTGATTTGCAAAGCGTTTCCCCGCCAAAAATTTCTTCAGGGGTCCGAATAAATAAAAATCGGAATGGGCCACATCGAGAGGCATCCACTTCACACTTGGAATACTCACGATTACACACGCCATGTTTGTATGCTTCCCGTTTGGTATTAAATTGAGTTTTACACACACCAACGCTCCAGACTCTACTACCACACTTCAACCTAGACATGTATATAACGGTAATATTGCGGTTACTCTTCTCTCGTCGAAATGAAATGGTGTAACGCTAAGTTACTAATTTCATAAAAACAAGACGGGCTGATCAATGAGATATATTGCTTTAACATTATGTTATTTCATCTGAAATCATGTGAAGTCGACAGTTATATCCAAACAAATTATTAATCTAGTCAATTTTTAGGTATGATCAAGAAATGACATCAATATATTTGAAAGAAGAGATAAAAATAGAACCGACAACAATCTCATATGGTGAACACATTCACTCCAACATCCGACAAATTACCAGTTTTAAATGGCGTTGCAAGCTCTGCCACCAATCCTTCCAAACCAGGGCAATTCTTAGAGACCACACGAGAGAAGCACACAACGCATCGCATTGCAAACAATTCGCCAATTACTCTTATAATACTCAAACTCAGCTTTACAGTTGTAAGATGTGCAAAGCAGAATTTAAAAAGAGGTCACTGATGTGGAAACACGTCTTAGTACACGAAGAAAAGTTCACATGCAAAATCTGCAATGAGGTACAGGATTCCGCGTACAAATTTTCCCTTCATTTGAACAAACATGCCGGCGATAATAACTATAAGTGCCCACTTTGTGAGTATGTGACGAAGATAACAAGTTCAATGAGCACCCATATTACTAGCGTCCATTTAAAACGATTTCCTTATTATTGTAAGCATTGCGGTAAGGGATATCACGACGCGGTAATGTGTACCGATCACGAACTAAAGCACCTCGGAAAACACTCAGTACCATGCGTCGTATGCCAGAAGAGTTTCGGCTACACCAGGAATCTAATTCACCATCAAATCAACTGCCATAAAGTACCAACTACAGATGCGTCTTTAAACAATCAATGCGATGTTTGCATGAAGCACTACAGCTCAAGCGCTTCCTTAAGGAAACATAAACGGATTCATCAAATAGATGCACCGGATGGTAAACCCAACGTTTGTGATTGGTGCGGTAAAGTTTTCAAGGATAACGGTGCACTGAAGCAACATGAGCGGATCCATACGGGATATAAACTTCATAAATGCAGATATTGCGAAAAAGTATTTTCCAGAACCACCTACCTTAGACATCACGAACTGACACATAGTGGTGAGAAGCCGTTATCCTGTGTTCATTGTGGGAAACGGTTCATTCAAGCTACATCTTTAAAGATTCATGTACGAACACATACTGGTGAAAGACCCTACAAATGTCATTTATGTAATAAGGGATACACTACCGGTACAGCTATGAAAACCCATATTGCTCGTTGTTCAGGTTTAAACTAAATACATAAAAATAATATTGTGTTTACTGATTTAGTATATAAAGTTATAAATAAATTCTTATTGATTAATTTTCTGATTAAATGATCCCTCTCCTTGAACCTAAGTAATTGTTTTCCTACAAATGAAGCTGTTTTCATGTCAGAAAGAAATGTGGTCCCAATAAAGACCCCTGAGGGACACCAGTCGTGATTGGGCTGAGTTAGATCGAAACAGTAACATTACCAGTTCATGGTTGAACCGACAGCTTCGATGAAGTACCGCAACTGCGAAGCGTTTCTTGTCTTTTCCGAGACTTACAGTAACTGAAAGTTTACCGATAGGCAAGTGCCGAATTGTTCGCCTACGTCCGTAATGTCATTTTGACACGTAGCTAAAGTCATTTTCGCTTATGAAGCATGATGATATTGACGTGTTTCCAACAGTTATGTTCGTTCTCTCCAAAATGATAGAAGTTCTGAAGAACCTGAAATAATAGGACATTTTAGAGCAAAAGTGTATAAGTTCTACGATAGAACAAGCTGATGTAACATCAAAATTAAAGACGTCTACATGATAATTACATTATATTTAGTTTTGCGTTGAAATTTCAATATTTTTTTAACTCTGAGGTATCTCATGGACTTTTAATTTTTCCAAAGTTTAAATCATTTGTATTGATGGAGTGTGCAATGCTGGAGGGACTCCTTATAAAAAAAGAAATAAAAACCGTTCTATTCAGAGAGAAGAGTGTGTGTGCTCCTATGACTGGAGAAAATTTGTCATTGACTTAACTGTTCGTCATGGAGTTGACGAACTCACAACCAAATTTTCGTTTCCTCTACATCTGATATTTCTGCTTACTATGCCAGATTCGATCGTAAAATATAAACAGAAAAAAAAACAGACGCAAAGAAGAAATAGATGCTGAAACACTTCTAAATTCGTTATCACTCTGCTCGGATACGGAGTAGACACATGTATTGTTGTCTGTTGTCTCTACAATATTTGCCTGTTTCTGAAATGCTCTGCACATTCTCTTAAATTTGTTAGAAATACGAGGGTGGTCCGATAAATACTTAGCCTACAAAAGGAAAACAAAAATTTTGGAAAAGTGGCGATTTATTTCTCAACATAATTTCCTTAAGTTCGATACGCTCGACCCAGCGATGCCCCAACTTCTTTAACCCATCTGAAAAATACGTTTTCTGAAGGGCTGCAAAATAGGCCTCCGTGGCGGCGAGAAGCTCGTTATTTGATTCAAGTTTCTGCCCGGCGAGTGATTTTTTCCAAACTTAGAAACAAAGAGAAGTCGCACGGGGCCAAATCCGGAGAATATGGTGGGTGGCGCAGCAGTTCGTAGTTTAATTCTACCAATTTGGCCGTGGCACCGGCGGAGGTGTGAGCCGATGCGTTGTCATAATGGAAGATCACTTTTTTCTTCGCCGAATGGGGCCGTTTTTTGTGCAATTTGGCGTCGAATCTACCCAATAATTCGACATAGTAGAACCCTCCCACGTAGATCAAATTGATTGGGCCAATATTAGTTAAAAATTGCAAAATATATTGGTGACACTTTTTTGTCAACATTTTGCAATATAGGTCCATCTTATATAAAATTATTGGCCCAATATTGTTTGTGTTATTGGTAAAATATTACTATGTCTACTCTTTATAATAAGCCAATAATTGTTGTTTAAGTCCGCTATTAGTAAATGGCATACTTTCCTGTAATATTAACAAATTTATTCTTGATGGAAAGGCAATTAAATTCCGAAGAAGAGGGTAGCATTTCGAGCTTGCACGTCATCTATCTTTTGGCAGGACGTCTAACACATCTCACCTGATTTAGTATTAAGATTATTATTAGAATTACGAGATTTAACAAAATAAACAGATGTGTAGTTTGACATATTTAGCTTTAACTAGAGTCTTATAGGGTTTCCTACTGGTTGCACTTTCATAAACTGAGTGCGAATGTTGTGTGCCACTAGCAATGTTCAGGCACAGTTTTAAAAAATTTTGCATTCCACTGGCAACTGGCACTGAAAAAGTTTGCAGTAGTTCAAGATTTATTGCGCTCATCTTGACAGTCAGTTTCGCCCAGTTCAAATATGGCGTCCAATAATAAGGTGTTCTTGACAATCATAATGGTGGTCTAGTGAAAATGAACAAGTAATGAAAATGCTATTAAAAAGAACGCGATAGAAAAAACAGTAATAATAATAAACGGATCTTGGATTGAGTCGGTCTTTACTTGATGTAAATCCATTTTCAATGTGAAATAAAACAAACAAATGTTTCAGATTTACACTGTATTTAATAATAACGACAGCTGTTTCGCTACACTGTAGCTTCTTCAGGTTGAAATATACAATAATAGGTATCCACATACTATTATTAGCCAATAGTGATTAATATAATACCTACTTTATTGTTTAGTCGTAGATAAAATATATAATTTAATATTATTATTAATGTACTCAATTTTTAGGAATAACCAAACAATAACAGCAATACATTCGAAAAGAAAAACCAAAAGAGGAACTATATTAGGAAACAACGGATTCAATACTGACAGCAGTACAAATAACTGGTGTTGCAGAATCTGCCAGAAATCTTTCAAAACGCGTACACTTCTCAGAAAGCACAAACTAGATACTCATACCACATCATTACACAAGCAATTCGCTAATTACACTTACAGCAAGGAAACCGACCTCTACACCTGTAAAGTCTGCAATATGGAATTCACAAGTAGGATAAGGGTGCAAAAGCATTTCTTAATACACGAAGAGAAATTTACGTGCGAAATATGCGGTGATGTGCAACAGTCGGCGTACAGATACGCTTTACACTTAAACCAACATGCTGGAGATGACAAATATAGTTGTCCTTGGTGTCAATATATTACGAAAAGGAAATCTTCAGTAGCGATCCATATCAATAGCGTCCATCTCAAGAGGTACCCGTATTATTGTAAACATTGCGGTAAAGGTTATTATGACGCGGTGGCCTACAACGATCACGAGAAAATGCATATCGATAATCACTTTTTGACATGCGTTGTATGTCAAAAAGAATTTAATTGCACCAAAAATTTAATCCAACATCAAATACGCATGCATAACGTATCAACTACGGATTTAAAGTTACAAAATCAATGTTATATTTGTAAGAAGAATTATTCTTGGCCGTCTGCCTTGCAGAGACACATGAAAATTCATGAAGGAACCGCATCAAGGACGAGCCCTAACCTGTGCGAATGGTGCGGTAAAAATTTTAAAGAGAAAACCGTGTTAAATAACCATATCAAGCGGCATACGGGCTATAAGCCTTTCAAATGTAGTTATTGCGATAAAGTTTTCTCTAGGAAAGGTTATGTTGTACTGCACGAACGAACTCATAGTGGCGAGAAGCCATATATTTGTGATCATTGTGGTAAATGCTTTAATCAACCGACTCCTTTGAAGACACACATGAGATGTCATACTGGTGAAAGACCCTACAGTTGTCACCTGTGTAACGATAGCTTTATGTCAAAGTCCGCGTTGAACTCACATATTACATCTTGTTCTGGTTGTAAATAATGTAATTTTTACTCGTAATAATTCATAAATATTTGATTAATCTGTTGCCTAGTATTATTCTTCCTAACCTAAGACAGTCCCACTGTACAAATGACTTCATTCACCAGAAGCTAACAGTTGGCAGCTGTTACTGTGCGATGATTGGTCGAAAATTAAATTTTTACCGATCATAATCGCCTTCAACTATTGTACTATTGTTGGTTCTACTTTAGAGAAGCTCTACTGAGAAAGCTTGATAGAATAACATCTTTTTTTTAGATACTTTCCAGAAACAATCGAAAAATTTCAACCCTGGGTTAGTACTGTTATTGTTTTTTCTTTCTTTTTAGGCCAAGACCAATCAGTTGCGGATAGTGTATTTGACAGTTCTAAATGAAGAAAGAGAAATTTTCTGGACGCAAGATTTAGTCGTCAGGAATATTTGATTCATAGACGGACGAGTACTAGACTGTCTCGCCTTAAGATTGTGCAGTGTTATCTAACCAAGATACGCGAAAAGTGCTTCATTTCAATTTATTACCAACAAACCTCTGAAGCCGTTATGGGTTTCCCCTTTCACCGGTTTTAGATAATGTTTTCATGGAGGCATTTGAGACCACAGCGAATTTAAAACCGAAAGTTAGATTGCGCTGCCTTAATGACATTCATTATCGGCCTCCGTGGTAAAAACATTCTACTAGCCTTCTATGCTTAATAATCGACATTCCAACCTCAGATTCATTAACGAGTTTGAAACAAACGGTTCCGAGTACTCAACTTCTTTGTATAAGAAACAATTTCAATTAATGATTTAAAATAGGCATAGAAATTATAAAAGCTGCAACATAATTAGCTGTCCTCCTGCGTTCTAACTTATTTCCATGGGATCGATGCTCCTTTGGGATGATAAAATAGTTATGCCCAGAAAGTTTCGAAGACGTATTTGAGCTTACGCACAAAAGTCATCCAGGAGAAACAATTATGAAGGAGGAGGCTGTTAAAAATTGTTTAACTGCATCCTAGTAGCGCAACGAAACTATGGCAGTACCACTGATGAGACAGAAGCTTCGAGCTGGTCCACAGCAACGTTTGGCTCTTGATTAAGGGCGATGAAAACCATGGCAACAATATTTATCAGTGGTAATCACTATTTATGTTTGGTATGTTCATTGAAGCTATTTTCGCCAACTCCACTAGTTAAGAAACTACTATTCGATCTTTAACAGAGATGTTTTGCCAGATCTAACGTAGTCTATGGAAAGAAAGTCAACTTATAACATTCAGCCAGTCGTGTCGATTAAAGTAGTCAACAACTGTGTCTTGCAATTCCTACTGATTTGCAAAGCGTTTTCCCGCCAAAAATTTCTTCAGGGGTCCGAATAAATAAAAATCGGAATGGGCCACATAGAGAATCATCCGCTTCACACTTGGAATACTCACGATTACACACGCCATGTGTGTATGCTTCCCGTTTCTTATTAATTTGAGTTTTACACAGAACAACGCTCCAGACTCTACTACCACACTTCAACCTAGACATGTATATAACGGTAATATTGCGGTTACTCTTCTCTCTTCTTCTCTCGTCGAAATAAAATGGTGTAACGCTAAATTACTAATTTCATAAAAACAAAACGGTCTGATCAATGAGATATATTGCTTTAACATTATGTTAGTTCATTTGAAATGATGTGAAGTCGATAGTTATATCCATACAAATTATTAATCTAGTCAATTTTTTGGTATGAACTCAGCTTTACAGTTGTAAGATGTGCAAAGCAGAATTTAAAAAGAGGTCACTGATGTGGAAACACGTCTTAGTACACGAAGAAAAGTTCACATGCAAAATCTGCAATGAGGTACAGGATTCCGCGTACAAATTTTCCCTTTATTTGAACAAACATGCCGGCGATAATAACTATAAGTCCCCACTTTGTGAGTATGTGACGAAGTTAACAAGTTCAATGAGCACCCATATTACTAGCGTCCATTTAAAACGATTCCCTTATTATTGTAGCATTGCGGTAAGGGATATCACGACGCGGTAATGTGTACCGACCACGAACTAAAGCACCTCGGAAAACACTCAGTACCATGCGTCGTATGCCAGAAGAGTTTCGGCTACACCAGGAATCTAATTCACCATCAAATCAACTGCCATAAAGTACCAACTACAGATGCATCTTTAAACAATCAATGCGATGTTTGCATGAAGCACTACAGCTCAAGCGCGTCCTTAAGGAAACACAGACGGATTCATCAAATAGATGCACCGGATGGTAAACCCAACGTTTGTAATTGGTGCGGTAAAGTTTTCAAAGATAACGGTGCACTGAAGCAACATGAGCGGATCCATACAGGATATAAACTTCATAAATGCAGATATTGCGAAAAAGTATTTTCCAGAACCACCTACCTTAGACATCACGAACTGACACATAGTGGTGAGAAGCCGTTATCCTGTGTTCATTGTGGGAAACGGTTCATTCAAGCTACATCTTTAAAGATTCACGTACGACCACATACTGGTGAAAGACCCTACAAATGTCATTTATGTAATAAGGGATACACTACCGGTACAGCTATGAAAACCCATATTGCTCGTTGTTCAGGTTTAAGCTAAATACATAAAAATAGTATTGTGTTTACTAATTTAGTATATAAAGTTATAAATAAATTCTTATTGATTAGTTTTTCTTATTATATGATCCCTCTCCTTGACCTTAAGTAATTGTTTTCCTACAAATCAAGCTGTTTTCATGTCAGAAAGAAATGTGGGCCCAATAAAGACCCCTGAGGGACACCAGCCCTGATTGGGCTGAATTAGATCGAAACAGTAACATTACCAGTTCATGGTTGAACAGCCAGCTTCGACGAAGTGCCGCAACTGCAAAGCGTTTCGTGTCTTAATTAATTTTTTCAAAGGCTTTTAATTTTTTCAAAGTTTAAATCATTTGTGTTGATGGAGTGTGCAATGCTGGAGGGACTCCCTATAAAAAAGAAATAAAAACAGACTCTTACACCATTCTATCGAGAGAGAGGAGTGTGTCAAAAGCTCTATCAGGAATCTTCGCGATCGCAAAATACTCCTATGACTGACGAAAATTTGTCATCGACCATTTAACTTGAATGTTCGTCAACTCGATACGTTCTAGAAACAAAGACCCGAAGGCAATCAGGTGATATTCCGAATGTTCCAACGTTTCTTCACAACCAAATTTTCGTTTCATCTACAACTGATATTTCTGCTTACTGTGCCAGATTCGATCGTAAATCGTAAATATAAACAGAAAAAAAAACTGACGCAAACAAGAAGCAGATGCTGATAAGTGAACATGAACCATAACGTTGTCTATGACTTCGCTAAAGAAACACATCTAAATTCATTATCACTCTGCTGGGATATGGAGTAGACATATGTATTGTTGTCTGTTGTCTCTACAATATTTGCCTGTTTCTGAAATGCTCTGCACATTCTCTTAAATTTGTTAGAAATACGAGGGTGGTCCGATAAATACTTACCCTACAAAAGAAAAACAAAAATTTGGGAAAAGTGGCGATTTATTTCTCAATATAATCTCCTTTGAGTTCGATACGCTCGACCCAGCGATGCCCCAACTTCTTGAACCCGTCTGAAAAATACGTTTTCTGGAGGTCTGCAAAGTTGGCCTCCGTGGCGGCGAGAAGCTCGTTATTTGATTCAAGTTTCTGCCCGGCGAGTGATTTTTTCCAAACTTAGAAACAAAGAGAAGTCGCACGGGGCCAAATCCGGAGAATATGGTGGGTGGCGCAGCAGTTCGTAGTTTAATTCTACCAATTTGGCCGTGGCACCGGCGGAGGTGTGAGCCGATGCGTTGTCATAATGGAAGATCACTTTTTTCTTCGCCGAATGGGGCCGTTTTTTGTGCAATTTGGCGTCGAATCTACCCAATAATTCGACATAGTAGAACCCTCCCACGTAGATCAAATTGATTGGGCCAATATTAGTTAAAAATTGCAAAATATATTGGTGACACTTTTTTGTCAACATTTTGCAATATAGGTCCATCTTATATAAAATTATTGGCCCAATATTGTTTGTGTTATTGGTAAAATATTACTATGTCTACTCTTTATAATAAGCCAATAATTGTTGTTTAAGTCCGCTATTAGTAAATGGCATACTTTCCTGTAATATTAACAAATTTATTCTTGATGGAAAGGCAATTAATTTCCGAAGAAGGGGGTAGCATTTCGAGCTTACACGTCATTTACCTTTTGGCAGGACGGCTAACACATCTCACCTGATTTAGTATTAAGATGTGTAGTTTGACATATTTAGCTTTAAATAGAGTTTTATAGGGTTTTCTAGTTTCATAAACTCAGTGCGAATGTTGTGTTCCACTAGCAATGTTCAGGCACAGTTTTAAGAAATTTTGCATTCCACTGGCAACTGGCACTGAAAAAGTTTGCAGTGAGTTCAAGATTTATTGCGCTCATCTGGACAGTCAGTTTCGCCCAGTTCAAATATGGCGTCCAATAATAAGGTGTTCTTGACAATCATAATGGTGGTGTAGTGAAAATGAACAAGTAATGAAAATGCTATTAAAAAGAAAGCGATAGAAAAAAACAGTACTAATAATAAATGGATCTTGGATTGAGTCGGTCTTTACTTGATGTAAATCCATTTTCAATGTGAAATAAAACAATCAGATGTTTCAGATTTACACTGTATTTAATAATAACGACAGCTATTTCGCTACACTGTAGCTTCTTCAGGTTGAAATATACAATAATAAGTATCTACATACTATTATTAGCCAATAGTGATTAATATAATACCTACTTTATTGTTTAGTCGTAGATAAAATATATAATTTAATATTATTATTAATGTACTCAATTTCTAGGAATAACCAAACAATAACAGCAATACATTCGAAAAGAAAAACCAAAAAAGGAACTATATTAGGAAACAACGGATTCAATACTGACAGCAGTACAAATAACTGGTCTTGCAGAATCTGCCAGAAATCTTTCAAAACGCGGACACTTCTCAGAAACCACAAACTAGATACTCATACCCCATCATTACACAAGCAATTCGCTAATTACACATACAGCAAGGAAACCGACCTCTACACCTGTAAAGTCTGCAATATGGAATTCACAAGCAGGATAAGGGTGCAAAAGCATTTCTTAATACACGAAGAGAAATTTACGTGCGAAGTATGCGGTGATGTACAACAGTCGGCGTACAGATACGCTTTACACTTAAACCAACATGCTGGAGATGACAAATATAGTTGTCCTTGGTGTCCATATATTACGAAAAGGAAATCTGCAGTAGCGATCCATATTAATAGCGTCCATCTGAAGAGCTACCCGTATTATTGTAAACATTGCGGTAAAGGTTATCATGACGCGGTGGCCTACTATGATC
Source organism: Holotrichia oblita (assembly GCA_023690525.1). Taxonomy (NCBI): domain Eukaryota; kingdom Metazoa; phylum Arthropoda; class Insecta; order Coleoptera; family Scarabaeidae; genus Holotrichia; species Holotrichia oblita. The sequence continues at coordinate 200,824,644 of CM043015.1, read as the reverse complement.
ATGAAGAAATGCATATCGATAATCACTTTTTGACATGCGTTGTATGTCAAAAAGAATTTAATTGCACCAAAAATTTAATCCAACATCAAATACGCATGCATAACGTATCAACTACGGATTTAAAGTTACAAAATCAATGTTATATTTGTAAGAAGAATTATTCTTCGCCGTCTGCCTTGCAGAGACACATGAAAATTCATGAAGGAACCGCATCAAGGACGAGCCCTAACCTGTGCGAATGGTGCGGTAAAAATTTCCGCTATAAATGTACGCTAACTGCTCACATCAGGATTCACACGGGATATAAACCCCACAAATGTAGTTATTGCGAGAAGGTCTTCACGGCGAACAAATATCTTGTGCTGCACGAAAGGACTCATAGTGGTGAGAAGCCCTACTGCTGTGATCATTGCGGGAAACGCTTCAATCAACCTGCTCCTTTAAAAACGCACTTAAGAAGTCATACTGGGGAAAGACCCTTTAATTGTAATCTATGTAATAAGGGATTCATTACAAAGTCAGCGGTGAGAACTCATATTCCATCTTGTTCTGGTTGTAAATAATACTTATAATACATTATGCCTGTATAAATTGCTACTGTTTGATACTTGTAATAAAAACTTTATGTTTATAAATTGTTTTTATAATCAAGTTTACCCAACATTTGCAGCGACAAAATTCAGTATCAAATATATTTGTTTAGAAAATATAAAGAATCTTTCCGTTTGCAGGCTGGCGAAGAAGTATACTAATGGAGTTGGTTTTTATTAAAACGGTTTTACAATTTAGGAATAGAATTAATGAATTTGGAATTAATGTTAGTAACTGTAAATAGGATTTTGTTGCCCTAGTCTTTGCGATAACATGTTGGCTTTTCTTTCGGACAGGAGGAGATATGTAGTATTGTTTATTACCTCAAATTGTAAATCGCCTCCGTTTACCACTTTCTCTGTTGATTGTAAACAGAGAATTTTCCAGGTTATATGGCCACTAACCGATCTGCTTTGGGAGCTTTTGTACACGTCGATACAGCATATAGAATTGTTTACACGTTTCGTGATCAGAACCTTGAGGAACACCGCTAAGTGAAACATACTAGGAAAAAGCAAAGCCATTATAAAAGACATAATTACATCTATTAGTTTTAGAGAAAGGTGGGCTGATTTAACATTTTTGTATAGACACATTTTCAAGAATTACAATTATATACGGTCTTGCACGATCCGCATGCTTTCCTCGCGGCCTCTATGACTATTGTCTTGAAATATTCCCAAGCCTGATTGACTTCTAATTGTTCAATCTTAATATTTGTTTTGCTATAGTTTCTATTTGATTATTTATTTGCTCTTCATATTTCCTTGCTACTTCGTTCTCTTTTAGTCTGTATACCCTTATCGTTTCGAATTCTACTTTATACACTTTTTTTGTTTGCTGTACATTCCTGCTTTATGAGTCTCTTCTATACATGCTACTAGTAGGTAATGGTCGGATCCTATTTGAAAACCTCTTTTAACACGTACGTCTCTTTCTTTAGCTTCTTTCTTACTAATATATAATCTGTTATCGATCTTTCCTCTCTGCTCATTTCCGCACTGGTGAATGTGTGAATGTATTTATACTTGTAATACATATTCGTAACAATCAGGACATTTAGCTGACAAAAATCCAACATTCTTGTCCCGTTGGTATTTCTTATAGACTCTCCATATTTCCCTATTATGTTCCCATATGTATTATCTTTTTGTTCTACTCTACCGTTGAAATCCCCTGCGATATATATTTCTTCTTTACAGCTTTCCACGATATTTGTTAGCTCCCCCCTGAAATCGTCCTTTATTACATCTTTCCGTTCATTCTCATTCGGACCGTACACAACTATTAGTGTCCATTTGCTGCCATCTTTTTCCTTCATTTCTACCTTCAATATTCTTTCAGTACATTTATCCTAATCAGGTATTTTCCATATCTTCTCCTTGTGGATCAAATATCCTACACCCGCTTCCGCGCGCTTGATTACTTCTACCCCACCATATATTAGAACATGCCCTTTACTTAGTTGTATCATTCCACTACCTTTTCTTTTCGTCTTCGTAATATAGCTAGAATATCCAACCCCGATTTTTCAAATTCATTTTGTAGTTCTTCTTCTTTTCCGTTCAAACTTCTTACATTTCACGTGCCCAGATTCTGGAGGGGACTGTCAGTTTTTTGACTTTTCTAACTCTTCCTTCTCTTTATTCCATTTCCACTCTTTCCCTTCGATCGTTAGATTCCTGATTCCTATTTTTACTTCCTTTCCCTTCTGCTTTTCACTCCGTGCTCTTATTCGTATGTGTTTTCCCATCGCTCTTTCCCTCTTACTCAAATCATTGTTGATGTAGTATCCTATATTGCCCACATTCCTTAGTTTATGTTTATTTCGCATTATCTTCTCTTTTTCTTGAATACTAGACATGCTTTTTCATTCAATTTGCGTGCTGTTTTTATTTGCACTTGCAATCACAAGTTTTCATTTATGAAATTGGTCAGTCCTTCTTGTAGCTCTTCTGTATTTGTTGCATCTATTGTTAGCCCGGTTAGTACTACGTTTTTGTCCCCGGTTTCTTTTTCGCGCCATTATAGGTACAGTATTTCTGATCTCGACACATTCCCTCCTTAATTTCTCATTTTCTTCTATTAATTTTTTACCGTAATTTTTTCGTAATATTTCATTTTCTTCTTTGAACTGTTTTAACTCTGTCCTCATCTCCTGTTGATCTCTTCTCATTTCTTTCATATCTGTTTGCATATCTCTTATCTCTAGTTTCGTATCCCTTAGCAGTTCTAGAATTTTATCTAACTTATCTTCAGAGGATGTATAAGACTTACGGTGTTCTATATATTTTTTTCCTTTTCCCGGAATTGTTCATCTCCGCTGTCCCCTGATCTCGCCCTCTTATTGCTATCATCACTCTCCGTTTCGCTTGCTATTTTATGCGAAGGTAAGAGGATTACTCCACCTCGACGGTTCGGAGACCCTTCCTCTTAATCGCGAAATCGCGCTTACCGACTTTTGCACCAAATTATATCTTCTCACTTATATTTAGTAAAATGTTTGTTTATACCCGCACAGCTGGGTTGTTTTTGCAGTATAAAATCTGATCTATTTAGCCAAAAATTCCTCTTATAAGGATTCACCTTACACCACTACACGTGCAGTTTGTACACACTCGTACACAAACTATTAATTGCAATATTAAAACCACTATGTTTTTGCCGTTTTTAAATCTTTCGAGACGCAGCCGATGTTATCGTTACCAACGTCGCCGAACTCAGTAATAATATACAATACGAAAATAAAACAAAAGCAAAAATTATAAAATAAGAATACAAAATATATACAAGAAATTCGACGGCCTTGGATACTCTTGGTAGATTGATACCCTTACTATTTATTTTGTGCAAACACCCTACTATCGTATCAAAAAGCGAATATGAAAATTTTGACATTAAGTTTCGTTTTACACTTCGATTTTATAATAATTTTATCATACAAACGACATATAGGTAATCACTAAGTACAATATGTTATCTGAGTAATAAACAACAGGCAATTTAAACATTTTTTTCTCGAAAACATCGCTTTTATCATGACAAATCACCAAATAATCTCAACCAAAAATAAATAATTTAATATTATTATTAATGTACTCAATTTTTAGGAATAACCAAACAATAACAGCAATACATTCGAAAAGAAAAATCAAAAAAGGAACTATACTCGGAAACAACGGATCCAATACTGACAACAGTACAAATAAATGGTCTTGCAAAATCTGCCAGAAATCTTTCAAAACGCGTACACTTCTCAGAAAGCACAAACTAGATACTCATACCCCATCATTACACAAACAATTCGCTAATTACACTTACAGCAAGGAAACCGGCGTCTACACATGTAAAGTCTGCAATATGGAATTCACGAACAGGATAAGGGTGCGGAAGCATTTCTTAATACACGAAGAGAAATTTACGTGCGAAGTATGCGGTGATGTACAACAGTCGGCGTACAGATACGCTTTACACTTAAAGGAACATGTTGGAGATGACAAATATAGTTGTCCTTGGTGTCAATATATTACGAAAAGGAAATCTTCAGTAGCAATCCATATCAATAGCGTCCATCTGAAGAGGTACCCGTATTATTGTAAACATTGCGGTAAAGGTTATTATGACGTGGTGGCCTACAACGATCACGAAAAAATGCATATCGGTAATCACTCTTTGATATGCGTTGTATGTCAAAAAGAATTTAATTACACCAGAAATTTAATCCATCATCAAATACGCAATCATAAAGTATCAACTATAGATTTAAAGTTACAAAATCAATGTTATATTTGTAAGAAGAATTATTCTTCGCCGTATGCCTTGCAGAGACACATGCAAATTCATGAAGGAACCATATCCAGGGCGAGCCCTAACCTGTGCGAATGGTGCGGTAAAAATTTCCGCTATAAATGTACGCTAACCACTCACATCAGGATTCACACGGGATATAAACCCCACAAATGTAGTTATTGCGAGAAGGTTTTCACAGCGAAGAAATATCTTGTGCTACATGAAAGGACCCATAGTGGAGAGAAGCCTTACAGCTGTGATCATTGCGGGAAACGCTTCAATCAACCTGCTCCTTTAAAAACTCACTTAAGAAGTCATACTGGGGAAAGACCTTTTAACTGTCATCTATGTAATAAGGGATTCATCTCAAAGTCAGCGCTGAGAACTCATATTCCATCTTGTTCTGGTTGTAAATAATATTATAATACATTATGCCTGTATAAATTGCTACTGATTGATACTTGTAATAAAAACTTTATGTATATTTAAAGAAGCTTCTTGGTCAATCGGCTGGTTGATGAAATATTATAACAAATATGTAAAAAAACAATACTACATAACGGCAAAGTTTTTTTTTATTTTAGCTTTCGGTAGTGCTAGCTACCTTCTTCAGAACACTTACAACAATTACAACATATTAAAAAGGTTGTTATTTAAAAAGTACATTTGTACATGGTCAAAACTATATTGCAAATGACATGATTTTAAAAAAGCATATATCGTGTATCACAAGGTTACGTTAAAAACAAACATTTTTATATATTATTTATGCAATTCAAATAAAATAACTGTCTACACTACAAAAATTTGTTGTGATTCATGGTTTTGATTAAATAATAGAATGATAAATTTTAGATAGATACGCTATGTCAGATCTGTCATTAACTGCATTTTTATGTTTTTTTATGTATATCATTTCTAATACATCCCTTGCTTTCTGCTTACCCTCTCTATGTAATATTTTGGTGTCTTCAAATTTGAAGTTATGTTCGAAATTATCTTCATGTTTTTTTAATGCAGTGATATTACTGTTTTTATTTTTATGTTGCCTAATTCTGTCTTGTAAATATTGTTTAGTTTGCCCAATGTACACAGCATCGCATCCGCTACATGGTATTTTGTAGATGAGATTTGATTGTTTTTTTAGGGGCGTTTTTGATTTTAGATTTGTGAATAGTTTTTTACAATTATTATAAGTTTTATGAGCTACAATTATATCATATGGTTTAAACACTTTGCTTAGTTTTTCCGATAAGGATTGGACATATGGTAGTGCTAAAAATTTTTTATTGTTGGTTATGTTCTTATTCTTGTGTTTGCATTTATTATAGGATTTATATATGAGTTGCTTAAAAACACTGTTTGTTAAATTTTTGGGGTATCCATTTAAGTATAAGGTGGTTTTTGCATTTTCTATTACTTCTTTACGAAACATGGGGGATGTTAAATTTATGGCGCGATTTGCATACCCTATAATCGTGCTTTTCTTATATGTCATCGGTGCAGCAGAATTGTAGTTCATGTAACGACCTGACCATGTAGATTTATGATATAATTTTGTTAATATACTATTTTTGTTTTTTATGAGAGTTAAATCTAGAAAATTTATTTTGTGGTCTACCTCTATTTCAATGGTGAATTGTATTTTTTTATGGTATGAATTAAACAGCTGCAATACTATTTGTTCGTTATTCTTAGGTATAGCTGTTATGCTATCATCTACATATCTCTTAAAAAAGGGCAAATTCAAATTATTATTTGATATGATAGTTTCTTCTAGATCCTCCATAACTAGTTGAGCTATCACAGAGGAGATAGGTGAACCCATAGCACAACCAAATTGTTGCTTATAAATTTTATTTTGGAATTGGAAATATGTAGATGATAATGTTAATTTAAGGGCTTCGACAAAATCGTTTAATGGGAGGTCAGTGTGCTTTTTTAAGAGATGCCATTTTTTTTCCACGATATTGATAGCTAGGTCGACTGGAATGTTAGTGTAGAGGGAAACAACATCTAGAAGAAACTATCATATCAAATAATAATTTGAATTTGCCCTTTTTTAAGAGATATGTAGATGATTGCATAACAGCTATACCTAAGAATAACGAACAAATAGTATTGCAGCTGTTTAATTCATACCATAAAAAAATAAAAAAATACAATTCACCATTGAAATAGAGGTAGACCACAAAATAAATTTTCTAGATTTAACTCTCATAAAAAACAAAAATAGTATATTAACAAAATTATATCATAAATCTACATGGTCAGGTCGTTACATGAACTACAATTCTGCTGCACCGATGACATATAAGAAAAGCACGATTATAGGGTATGCAAATCGCGCCATAAATTTAACATCCCCCATGTTTCGTAAAGAAGTAATCGAAAATGCAAAAACCACCTTATACTTAAATGGATATCCCAAAAATTTAACAAACAGTGTTTTTAAACAACTCATATATAAATCCTATAATAAATGCAAACACAAGAATAAGAACATAACCATCAATAAAAAATTTTTAGCACTACCATATGTCCAATCCTTATCGGAAAAACTAAGCAAAGTGTTTAAACCATATGATATAATTGTAGCTCATAAAACTTATAATAATTGTAAAAAACTATTCACAAATCTAAAATCAAAAACGCCCCTAAAAAAACAATCAAATCTCATCTACAAAATACCATGTAGCGGATGCGATGCTGTGTACATTGGGCAAACTAAACAATATTTACAAGACAGAATTAGGCAACATAAAAATAAAAACAGTAATATCACTGCATTAAAAAAACATGAAGATAATTTCGAACATAACTTCAAATTTGAAGACACCAAAATATTACATAGAGAGGGTAAGCAGAAAGCAAGGGATGTATTAGAAATGATATACATAAAAAAACATAAAAATGCAGTTAATGACAGATCTGACATAGCGTATCTATCTAAAATTTATCATTCTATTATTTAATCAAAACCATGAATCACAACAAATTATAACTACGTATTGTGTTATTTAATAATTATATAGCTAAAATAGAAAATATACATCTCACCAGATTTATCATCTGTTTTAAATTTACTGCGTAATGTAAGATCAATTTTTGTAGTGTAGACAGTTATTTTATTTGAATTGCACAAATAATATATAAAAATGTTTGTTTTTAACGTAACCTTGTGATACACGATATATGCTTTTTTAAAATCATGTCATTTGCAATATAGTTTTGACCATGTACAAATGTACTTTTTAAATAACAACCTTTTTAATATGTTGTAATTGTTGTAAGTGTTCTGAAGAAGGTAGCTAGGCACTACCGAAAGCTAAAATAAAAAAAAACTTTGCCGTTATGTAGTATTGTTTTTTTACATATTTGTTATAATATTTCATCAACCAGCCGATTGACCAAGAAGTTTCTTTAAATATATATGAAATCACGGCTAAGAAAAACTCCGAAATAAATTAAAAAAACTTTATGTTTATAAATTGTTTTTATAATCAAGTTTACCCAACATTTGCAGCGACAAAATTCAGTATCAAATATATTTGTTTAGAAAATATAAAGAATCTTTGATAGTCCGTTTGCAGGCTGGCGAAGAAGTATACTAATGGAGTTGGTTTTTATTAAAACGGTTTTACAATTTAGGAATAGAATTAATGAATTTGGAATTAATGTTAGTAACTGTAAATAGGATTTTGTTGCCCTAGTCTTTGCGATAACATGTTGGCTTTTCTTTCGGACAGAAGGAGATAGTATTGTCTATTACCTCAAATAGTGTGTATCGCCTTCGTTTGCCAACACCAAGATATATATCTTTCGAAAAATTAAATTTTCCAGTTTATACGACCACTAACTAGTCTGTTTGGGAAACTTTTGTACACGTGGATACAGCACAACAGATTGTTTACACGTTTCTTAATCAGAGCTGGAGGAACCCCGCTAAGTGAAACATACTGGGAAGAAGCAAAGTCATTATAAAAGACATAATTACATCTATTAGTTAAGTAGGATTCAATTAATTTGCACAGTTGGGAGAAAAATCGAATGTTTCAAGTTCTGTAGAAGCAATTTATAGCTAACTATATCAAACGCTTGTGAAAAAACGATAAAAAAACATATCCACTGTTCCTTGGTCGTCCAACTTTTCGTGTGAAGCAAGCTATATCCGTTGCTGTGGAACGACCAGTCATACTGCCATGTTGACCTGGTGATATACAGTACTGTGAAATGAAATCCGAACACCTACAAATTTTGAATTAATATCTCATTATTAATTTTATGGATAATTAAATTTAAGTTTAGTATTTAAAATTTGTTTCTTTTGTGAAATATCTAGAAAACACACAAATTTACACAAATACATATGAAAATTACAAAAATATTTAAAATAAAACAAAAGGGTGTAACAAGAAGCGACACCGATTAAATATAATACAGAAATGCATAGTAGGTACACTTTTTGCGCGATGACATGGTGCAGACTTGTCTTGGAAAATGCAAGCGTAATAATAATAATTTTTGTTGCAAAATGTCTATCTAATCTTCATCTTTAACAGTACCCTCTAGAATGTGCAAAAGACCAACTGTGTTAGCAGTAACGCAACTCCAAACTCCATGAGACTGATTGGAAATTTGGTGGTAAGTCTAAGGCATTCTTGCGAATAGTATACTGGCGCAAACTTGCTTGTCTGTTATTTGGAACCACTCTCCAGATAACTCTGTCGAGGTTGCCTGTCTGTTACTTAAACTCATACATTCTAATAACCGGTCATCCCTTCCAGTAGTGGCACGCTTCTTGCCGCTACCTTCTTTTCGGTCAGTACATCCTGTTTCTTTATTTTTTTTTTAACAAATCACAATCACTTGCCACACTACACCTTACTCGACTTGCTATCGGACGTATCGATAAACCCTCCTTCCTTAGAGCAACAGTAACGGCTTTTTGTTCACTAGTTAGTTTCGAAATTTTTTTACGTAGCAGTGCGACACATTCAATGACAGATAAGCAACTGAGAGTGTCAGTGATCTGACTCTACTCTATACATTGTGGAACACCTGCTTTGCTATAAAAATTAATGTACTCAAAAAATAGCCGAAATGTTCGGATTTCATTTCACAGTACTGTAAATGATTAATGTTTGTATATATTTTGTCGCACAATATCTCGTCGAATACCAAGCAATCCTTATCAAAATTGCTAAGAATAGATATCGATCTAGAGTTTATAATTTGCAATTTACCTCTATTACTTCACAAGCGCATTTCCTTTTATCAAGAGAAGTTTGCAGAGAGGTGCCGCAAGAGCACCTCCTAAGTCTCTTACTGTAAAACATGGCAAACATTGGCATGAAAGCGCTGAATCTTCTTGTCTTAAACATATAAATTGCCTTTAAACATCCAACAAATTATTTTTTAAAGGCATATAATAACACAGGCCTACAGAAAAAAAAATGTTTTGGTGCCAGGAGTCTTTGAGCTGATTTTTACTATATTTGTGGTACTGAATCCAAATATGAAATCCGTTTTTGTGTATCAGCTCTCCTTTTATAGATATGGCACATCCTGTAATTAGTTGTTTTAATATTTGATATATTGAAGAATAGTTTACTCAAGGTAAAATAAATTCACAAAGAAACTACTTCTAACTAATCTTGTTGTTTCCTCTGAATTTTCATTATTTCTACAACAAACTATCAATAACGTCACGTATATTACTATTTTGTAAGCAAATACCACACCATAAAAAGCAGTTTAAAACTTTTAAAATCAGGTATTTCATACTGGTAATCCCATTCATTCTTTAATATACTTTTAATATTAGTACCTACTGCTATCCAGGCCCAGTAGGTAAAATTAGTTCTAAAACTATCCGCTAGATGAAATGTACACATGAACAAGGAAAGTGTTGAATCAAATCTTTTCTTAGTATATTGTTAAGTTTAACATGCAAAGATGAGTGGTTCAAGTCGCAGAAGCTGTGTTAATCATCCTGATGTGTTTTGTTACATTTGTGGAGAGTATACATTAAAGGAAAATAAGAAAATCATTACAGACTTTGTGAAACGTGCATATCTTGAATATTTTGGCGTTCGGCTTCTACAGAACACTCACGGCAGTGGACCATGGAAAAAAGGAAAAGTATCAAGTTTGGCGTGCCAATGGTATGGAGAGAGCCCAGAAACCACATTGATGACTGTTACTTTTCCTTGGTCAATATTTCAGAAATCAATAGAAACAATCGCCAAAAGTGGTCATACCCTGATTTGCCTTCAGCTAGATGTTACCTGATATAGGCGAGGATGAAAATTACCTTTTTCAACATATTTCTGACTCTATTGATGACAGTGACAGTGATTACGAAGTGGTATCAACAAATCCACAACTTTTTAATCAAGAGGAACTAAACGACCTCGTTCGAGATTTAAACTTATCGGAGGAAGCATCCGAACTACTGGCTTCAAGATTGAATAATAAGAATTTACTGGAACAAGGCACAAAAATTACTTCCTTTTTTTTTAGACGTTAAGGGGCCCTTGGTAAAATGGGACTTCCACAATACGATGCAAATGATTGGCGTTTGTTTATTGATAGCTCCAAACGTAGTTTACAATGTGTTCTCCTTCACAATGGTAACAAATTTGGACCAATACCAATTGCTCATTCAACTGTAATGAAGGAAGAATATGATACAATGGCCTTGGTCTTACAGAAGATAAAATACCCGATAAAATACCATCAAAATCGCTGGGTGATTTGTGTAGACTTAAAAATGGTAAACTTTCTTCTTGGGCAGCAAAGTGGCTACACAAAATGTCCTTGTTTCTTGTGCCTCTGAGATAACAGGGAACGAGAAAACCACTGGATAAAAAGAGAGTGGGTTAAGAGAGACAACTTGGTTGTTGGGCAAAATAACATTATATCCAAGTGTTTAGTTGAATGGGAGAAAATCATCTTACCACTCCTGCATATAAAGCTGGGCCTAATGAAGCAATTTGTTAAGGCTCTTGATGTTAATTTGTTGATATAATAAAAAATTTTCTGGGAAACAACAAAAGTGAAAACTGTGTTGAGCGAGTAAATCATATGCTGGATAATTTCCAATCTCTTGGATGTAATATGAGCATCGAAGTCCACTACCTACACAGCCACTTGCATTGTTTTCCTGAAAATGTAGGCGACACAAGTGAAGAACAAGGTGAAAGATTTCACCAAGACATTAAAACGATAGAGGACCGCTACCAAAGGAAGATGGTATACCCATATGTTGGCAGATTACTGCTGGTGTTTAAAAAGAGACGGTTTGAAAGAAATTTGAAGAAAATCTCGCAAAAGAAGCTTCCGTTGCGTTGAGTGAAGTTTTTTTTTATAATTTTGGTATTAAGTGAGTTGATGGATGTAGTTAAAAGGCTGTGTAAATATACGTCTTTATTATTTCTATGATTTTTTATTTTATTACAATATATCATATTGTATCATAATATTCAGCACCTCAAATATACTTAAAATCAGCTCTAAAAACTTAGGCACCAAGCCCAGTGCAGGCCTGTGTAATCTTTACCAAAACTTATTAAAAATACCTTAACCGATCACTATACATGTCAACAAAATCTTAAATTAGTCATCTGTCGAAAGCTTATATAAACAGATTTCTGCAGCAGATTTCGTGTTTTGATAACGTAAGTATTGACCTACAAGTGGGTTAGTTAGTTTAGAGATGAAACTATCCTACTAACTGGGACAATTAAATGTTCCATACTACACAATATTTTTTCTGTGAAAATCTGGTTTTTGCTATTATTACTGCATCATTCAGAAACATTGTTTGAACGATCAATAGCATTTTGTTTAATAATAATTCTCTCACTAATATCCTGATTTTTTAGGAATACTGACAAAATAACAGCACCACATCTAAAACCAAGATTTAAGAAACAAACACGCCAGTCGACATATAATGAATCCGATACTGAGAAAACTAGTAAATGGTTCTGCAGAACCTGCCGCCAATCGTTCGAATCGAGAACACGTCTTAAAAAGCACAGAAGAGAAAAGCATTTCGTACCATTTCACAAGCACTTTACCAAGTACACTTACAGTAATGAAACTCAGCTTTATACTTGTAAAGTGTGCAAAGTGGAGTTTAAAAACAGGACAATGATGTGGAAACACGTCTCTGTGCACGAAGATAAATACACATGCGAGATTTGCAGTGAAGTACAGGAGTCCGCTTATAGATATTCCGTGCATTTGATTGAACATATTGGAGATAACAAATACACCTGCCCGTTGTGTTCATATGTAACGCGAAGGAAAAGTTCTATAGCTCTCCATATCAATAGCATTCATTTGAAGAGGTATCCATATTATTGTAAGCATTGCGGTAAAGGATATCATGATGCGGTAACTTACACCGCCCACGAACAGATGCACGTCGGAGATCATTCAGTAACCTGCATAGTTTGCCAGAGAAGTTTCGCCTACACCAGGAATTTAATTCATCATCAAATACGCTACCATAAAGTAACAACGATCGATGTGCAAGAGAAGAATCAGTGTGAAATTTGTAAGAAATATTATACCTCACCTGTCACCTTAAGGCGGCATAAACAAGTTCACGAGATAAATGTCTCTGATGCAAGGCCTAATCTATGCGAATGGTGTGGGAAACATTTTAAAGATACCGCCACGTTAAAGCATCACGAACGAATCCATACGGGATATAAACCTCATAAATGCAGTTACTGCGAGAAAGTGTTCTCGAGGAAAGCATATCTTGTCTTGCACGAACGAACTCATAGTGGTGAGAAGCCATATTGTTGTGATCATTGTGGTAAACGCTTTAATCAACCAACAACTTTAAAGATTCACGTACGAAGTCATACTGGTGAAAGACCCTACAGTTGTCATTTGTGTAGTAAGGGATTCACTTCAAATTCAGCTCTGAAGACTCATATTACTTCTTGTTCAGGTTCGAGATAGAATAGATTAATTATGATGTGTTTACTAGACAAGGTCATTATAAATAAATTTGAAGTTCTTACCAATTCTACGTTTTATTTATTATATAATTCAAATTACATAGTTTTTTTTTGACCGTGACATAATAAAGTAAATATATACAACACAAAAATAAAACAAAAGTAACAAATTAAAAATACAAAACGCCATTTCGTCGCTAATGTAAGTGGCTTCTTCGGGAGCAAACCTAGTTGAGGGGGCGCTAGAAGGTCATGGTAACTCGATGTGTCAACCACACTACAGTGGAAAACCTTCTGAAGGTCAGAAGATTTTCGCCTCTAGGGTAATATAACTATCGTACAGTGTATTAAGCTTTCGGAGATCTTAATATATTTATATTTCGATAATATCAACTCTTTGAATAGTATATAAAGACCAACTGGATGCAAACGGGGATTGCAACTGATGGGGAATTAACAATCGGTTGCAATTCCTGTTTTTATAGTTTATCATTTTTTCACCTTTTGGAGCTTGGAGGAATTCAAGTTGACAATACTAAGGATCTTCTACTTGGATACTAAGGATCCATCTATTAACTTAGCCCCTCCCCCAGTCATTCCCTTAACTAGTCATACTTCTTGTTGGAGAGTGGCTAAGTCAATCCTAGCACTCATTTTTTCGTGGACAACTTCCAAAACCTAGCACTGAATTGTGGTCAAGATTAGGTTTCATTCATATGTTTGGTTATTAAATTAATGCAACCAACGTTAATTATCTTTGTTACGACCGAGGTTACGACTAAGAAATTATACATTCGAAAAAGATTTCCTTTTTTCCATAAAAAGTTATGGACTTGCAGTATGTGTGACCATAATGTGGAAATGAATCAAACCTGATGTTATGTTAATGAATAGATGTCTAAATAAGTTAAACGAGCCAGGTGCTGTTAGGTTTTTAACGTTGCGAACAAAAAAATGTAAACACCAGCTTAACATTTGAAAAAGTTTTTATAATTGGAAACCGCATCAAAAATACCACAATTCACAGTAACTCTTAATATGAAGAATGTCACTGAAATGTTACAACAAAATGTTACGCAGACAAATGGCAGAAAGCACTAAGGAAGTGATTATAAAAGGAAACAAGAAATTCAGAAAGTGTTCGAAATAATTTAACAAAATTGACAAGACATTCAAGAACTGAGACAACAAAATAAAAAGTATTAGAAAAAATTAAGCAACAGAGCAAGCAAAACTCCGAAGAATTGGGGAGAAGAATTGCCGACATGATACCCCAAATTAAATACAGTGTTTTGGTTTGGCTTTCCTGTTTTGTCAAATGTATTTCACTATTTCTCAAAACTATTTCCCACATATGTACGTCATTGTGGCATTAATATATCGAATGAAATTCACCATTCGTCAAAACTTTTTCACGGTATTGCAAATGATGTTTCTCTTTTTTAAATTTATAAATTAAAACAACAAAAAGAAAGTTCAAGACACATTTTTTTTTAATGGAAGAAGATAATAACAATTTAGTAACTATACTACTTACATACATATATTACATATACAGGGTGTTTAAAAAAGATGCGGCAATATTAAAGGGGGTGATTGCCCAGGTCATTTTATACAAAAAAGTTCCTATAAACATAGGTCCGCAAACGCTTGGTTACCGATCTGCAGCGTGTTGAAGTTTTTCCAAAACGACTTGAGGTATCATAATGAAATTTTAGGCGTGTTAATAGCTGTGGGAGACACATACTTTGCAATACAACACGATGTTTCAGTCGTACCAGTGGCGCGCGTATTGGCACGTCACAGGCTATTTTTCAAGAAAGAAATAGGACGCCGCTGATTTCTCTAAAAATAAAAATATCTTTTTATTCTTTGTTCAATTGTGAAGAAAAAAGCTCTCTTAACTTTTTATCGTACGACGTACCGTTTTTTAGTAAAAAAATATTTTACTGCATGTCCATTTATTACAGAAAAAAATGTTTAAAGAACAAGGGTTTTATTGAAGGGCAACAAAAGTATTTTACCAAGCCAACAATTTTACGAACCAAAAATTACAAAAACTGTGCAAAGTGACCACCTCGAGCTCGGATGCAAGAAACCAATCTTCTCCTCATTGACCGGCGAACTCTCTCAGAAAAACCAGGATCGGTTTTAATTGAGTTGCACCCAGCAATGATTCGATTTCTTAAGTCTTCTACGTTTTCCAATGGAGTAGCGTACACCGAGGACTTCAAATGGCCCCACAGAAAAAAATCCAGGGGATTTATCGTGCAGGCCATAGGTGAGGTCTACCTTGGCCAATCCAGCGATTTCCGTATGCTTCTGTTAAGAAATCACGAGCTCCTTGACTAAAGTGGGCAGGTACGCCATTGTGCATATACCACATTGCATCTCTAATTGCTAATGGTACGTCCTCCAGAAATCCAGAGAGCATGATTTCCGGTCCAATTAGGCAGTCACCCACAATCCCAAGCCAAATATTAAAAAAAAACTAATGTTGAAAACGATCTTCAACAACTTCATGTGGATTTTCGTCACACCATACATGGTTATTATGGAAATTGCGTATTGCATTTCTTGAAAAATTCGCTTCATCGGTGAACAGAATCGTCATCAGGAATTGAGGGATTTGAACCATTTTGTGCAAAAGCCATTGACAGAATGCAATGCGAGGAGGAAAATCAGCAGGAGGAAGTGCTTGAACGCGTTGTATATGGAATGGATACAACAAATTTTCCTTCAGAATGTGGCAAATAGTCCCATTACTTACATCCAAAGCGTCAGCAATTTTTCGAGTAGAAGTACCTCGATCTTCTTCAATCATGTCTAGCCCATCTTCTTCCAGCTCTACCGTTCTTGCTGTCCTTAGCCTTCCTGCTCCTCCATTTCGTCTTAATGTGCCTGTTTCATAAAGACGCCGATGAATACTTTCGAAAGTTTTTCTATCAGGAGCAATACGGCCAGGATATCTTTCAGTATACAACCGCCTAGCTTCTAATGCATTGCCATCAGCAAGTCCATAAATGTAGTGCATATCGGTCATCTCGGATAAGGAATTTCGACAAATTCGATACATACAAAATTATTAATCACGAGACTCGTTCAATATATCATTCAATATGTCGGCGAATAAAACAGGACTGTTTAAAAATATTTTTGTACGCATGATAAATGGATATGCACTAAAATGTTTTTTTTTACTAAAAAACGGTACGTCGTACGATAAAAAGTTCAGAGAGCTTTTTTCTTCACAATTGAACAAAGAATAAAAACATATTTTTATTTTTAGAAAAATCAGCGGCGTCCTATTTTTTTTTTGAAAAATAGCCTGTGACGTGCCAATACGCGCGCTACTGGTACGACTAAAAACTACATCGTGTTGTATTGCAAAGTATGTGTCTCTCACAGCTATTAACACGCCTAAACTTTCAGTATGATATCTCAAGTCGTTTTGGAAAAATCTAATTTTTACTGTTTTTTTTTTAAATTACTTCAATACGCTGTAGATCGGTAACGAAGCGTTTGCGGACCTATGTTTATAGGAACTTTTTTGTATAAAATGACCTGGGCAATCACCCCCTTTAATATTGTCGCATCTTCTTTAAACACCCTGTATATTATGTATGTAGCGCAATACTTTTAAAAAACACATAGGTACTAGTCTAGTTCAAATTTTCATTTCTGTTGAGGCAGTCGCCTAAATATATTTCCATATATCGAATATAGTTTTGGCAATGTTCTTGTGTTGCAGCTTCAGTAGCATTATGAATTTGAATATACCCTTGTTCTTCATCCGTAGGCTGTCTTGCCTTTATGATAGTTTTCCATTGGTTCAGCTCTTCAATTGGGTTTACAAAAGGACTGTATGGGGGCAGAAATACTGGTTCATGCTTAATTTTAGAAAAGGGGATGATTGTACTATCGCGGCCTCTAATTAAATTAAAGCACCACCCCATTTTTTCTGACAATTTTATGATATAAGCTCAAAAGTTCATTTTCTATTAAAAAAAAAATGTTAGAGTTGGTTGCAATTGTAGTTAAGTCTTGCTTTATTATGAATTTCCAGTAAAGACATGTTTGGGCTTCCCTCTAAAACGTTCAAAATTTAATTTTAATTAAATTATAATAATAAATTTGATACTTCTACTTTATTTGGTTGTCCAATCACCTTTATGTTCAATAGCAACCGAGAAATAGAACTGGTATGTATTTACGGAAAAAGAGCTCCTTATTAAAGAGTTTTCAATACAACTATTTAAATCTAATAAAATTAAAAGTAACACGTTATATTTTCAGGACGGCGGCAGTTGATTTCATCCCAATTACATCTATAAAGAAGAAATATAAGAAACGTAAAAGAGGTCCGCCGTGGTTCTGCGAAAAATGTCAAAAACTGTTTAAAAATAGAGCCGCACTGTACGACCACAAACGCGAAGCACATATTCAATTGCCAAAAGACCACTTGTCAAGTTACACGTACAATGAAGACACAGAAAGATTCACATGTAAAATCTGCAAGATCGAGATGAAACTTAAAGAGAGAATGGTATCTCACGTTTTGACGCATGAAGAAAAATTTACCTGTAAGATTTGTGATGCTATCATTTATTCAGCTTACAAATACTCAGTGCATGTTCAGAAGCATAACAAAGATGATGGGTATCAATGTCCTTTCTGTGTGTATTCTTCCACTAGACCTTCTGGTATTTTTGTCCATATTAATAGGATGCATCTTGGGAGATTTGCTTATATGTGTAAACATTGTGGCAAAGGATTTGATGACGTGGTTATGCACAGAGAGCATGAAGCTTCTCACGAGAAATCTCAAAGCGTATCTTGCATAGTTTGCAAGAAAGAATTTGCTTTCACCAGGTATTTAGTCTACCATCAAATCCATTACCATACAGTTTCCACAATCGATCCGAAATCTCAAAATAAATGCGAGATCTGTCAGAAAACTTTTATCAGGAAACGGTTCCTCAAAACTCACATGAAAATACATGAAAAGAACAAAAATATACGTTCGCATCTATGTGAATGGTGCGGTAAGAGTTTCAAGGATAAAACTTCCCTGAAAGGTCACATCATGTCGCACACAGGGAACAAACCGCATAAGTGTAGCTATTGTGAGAAATCTTTCGCCAGGAAAGGATTCTTGATACTTCATGAGAGAATCCACAGCGGTGAAAAACCGTACACTTGCGATCACTGCGGCAAATCGTTTAATCAACCTACAGCTTTGAAAAGACATATCCGATGTCATACTGGAGAACGACCCTATGTTTGCGAGGCTTGTGGTGCTAGCTTCACATCGAGGACAATCTTAAATAAACATGTTATTACACGGTGTGGTTGAGCCTACATGGATAATAGTTTTTGAGGTTCGTAATAGTTATTATTATCTTATGATGGAGTTTATATTTTGTTTTATTAAATATAAATGATTGATCAAATACAAGCATTTTTTTTTCGTATATGTATAGAAGACTTGAGTCAATATTGTTTGGAAAATTGAAATCTTTACCGTTGTTGTAGTTGCTCTGAGCATTATAGAACTTCAGAACAACATGGGAACCTGAAACTAGTAAATAGGAGAATGTTTGTCTTTTTTTAAATTATTTTATAACTTATGCATAGTAGACTCTTTGGAGTTGTGATCAGTATAATCTTCCAAAAAGGGGCGGTTTGTTTGCCAAATTTGACATATATTTAGAAAACTTTATTGCTCAAAACTGTACAAAACGTCACTTTCAATATGATTTATGGTTTATAAAAAACCAATAAACACACGTTTCATGCAAGTTGTGCAAGCCTCTGTTCCTCTTCCTAGTTGAGCAGCTATATTTTCTTAACAAACGACGCACCTGCTTCTTTTTACCGTATTTCCTAATTCATCAAATTGAGAGACATCTGCAGAATTTTGTTGCTCAAATTTGATAAGTAAAGTCTGCAAGACCTCTTCCTTAAATGTAGTCATTGTTATTTTCTGTTTAGTGACTTCTGTATACACAATGTGTGCTTTTACAAATGTGGTCCTCGGTAATATTAGGCTGTCCCATAGGTTTCTTCCTTTTTTTTTGATGCAAAATCAATAGACGATATTTATTGTTTCTTCCATCTCTCAGGAAGCCTCATTACGCCCTCCTTCCAAAATTGTTGAGACTTACTTTCAGATTTATGACATTTGATTGTCTTACGGCCAACGCAACATACGAGGTGTGGCAGAAAAGTAATGAGTCTGATTTTTTATTTACCGAAGTTTGAATTTTTTTCTTTCTTGAGCAGCTACACACT
This sequence comes from Holotrichia oblita, assembly GCA_023690525.1. Lineage (NCBI taxonomy): Eukaryota > Metazoa > Arthropoda > Insecta > Coleoptera > Scarabaeidae > Holotrichia > Holotrichia oblita. The sequence goes on along the minus strand of CM043015.1, from coordinate 200,804,986 downwards.
ATCGTGTCTTGTATGGCTGACCACTTTTCTTTGGATTTTATCATAGTAGGTATCATATTTCTCATATTTATGCTAGCTTGTGTCTTCCCTTGGGCTTCCTTTCTCTCTTTACTCCACCGGCCACATAAGAAAATTATATGTTCCACGGTATTCACAGGAGCACAATATTCGTAGTTGTCCAAAAATACCCATGCCCTGTCAAAACCTGTGTCAGGTAAAAATCCAGGGTTCTGTGTTCACGTCTAATCCAAGCATTGTAAAAAATAGCGACAATAGTTTGCCTGTCATAGTTCTTGTTTTCCAGAAACAACCCCCACCTCCCTATATTTTTTTAAACTATTGTCGCTATCTTAAAACTAATAAAACAGTTATATATTTGTCTTAATTTTTTTTTGATATGTCTTATAGTTTTGGAGATATTAAAGCAAATAGCGGAAGGTAGTGTTGGCTCTTGGTCGCCCCCTACCCCCGAAAACGAGCGATTTAGCATCTATGAAGTTACGGTTGTTCTTACACTGCATCAGTCTACAAACCCACCAAATTTCATTTAAATCGGTCACCACCACTTGCCTGCGTTTCCTTCTGAGTAGTCTATACTTTCGAAAAAAATATATAAATCAATGTAAATTACTTAATTGTATTGAAGCAGATACCTACTTGATAATATGTAATCCCAGAATCTGCTGAACTTAACCTACTAAAGAAAAAATAATCACACACTTTATTTACATTTAAATTGCATAGCAAAATGGTCAGTCTAATATGGGAAACTCTGTATAATAGGTTAGATATTTTAAAGATAAATAACTTGAAAACATGCTACACCATCCAGTAACTTTAGGAAAGGCTTGAATAGTTTACAAGATGTGGTGAAGCAACAACATTTTGATATTTTGAAGCGCAACTACCATCATTAAGAAAAGACGACTCAGAGGTAGTAATTTCTCAATATTATATTTATAAAACGTTGTGGCGGGCGATAGGAGCCGGGTTTCAATATGAATACAATTTAAACACACAAAACTACACCTACACACTGCATGACAGCCAGACCAGTAATACAGCTTACGAAGTCACTGCAACCAACCACCCACCACACATAAAAATAAACTGTTCAGGTTAATAAGTGCTGACTACATACTTCTCAAAGCCAGATTCTGTAAAGTACGTTCAATTTAATTCCAATTTTGATAACCAAATAATTGAATTAATTTACAGGTCACGAGGAAGATCGAGAAAAACGAAACAGAAAGGCTGTATTTGGTCATGTAAACAATGCGATTTAAAATTCGAAACTAGACGATACTTAACAGAACATAGGAGAAAAAGTCATAAAAAAACAACCCACATGCACACATTTAAAGATAACGTTATCTATAAATATTTATTCAACAAAACGACAAACTTATACAGTTGCAAAACTTGCGACCACGAAACGAAAGACAAAGACGAGATAAAAGAGCACGTTTTAACTCACGAAGAAAAATTTGAGTGCACAATGTGCAAGGAGGCCTTTTACGATGCTTATAAATATTGCTTACATGTCAAGAAACATGATAAAATTGATCGGGATTATAAATGTCCGTTATGTAATTATGCAACGCCGAGAAGGACTTCGATTTCTCAACATATAAATATGACTCACTTGAAGAAATATCTTTACAACTGCCAATTTTGTGGTAAAGGTTTTTGTGATGTCATGATATACAAGGAACATGAGAATATGCATCTGGGGGGTGGGGAGCCAATTCGTTGCGTTGTCTGCCAGAAAACGTATTCTTTTACCAGGAATTTAATCCAGCATCAAATTAAAATACATAAAGTTCCGATACTGGGTGTTCTTGCCAAAAACCAATGTAGGGTTTGTAAGAGGATTTATTCCAAAACTTCCACTTTGGAAAATCATATGAAGATCCATGATCGAAGCGTTCCTAAACCTAAAACTCATCTGTGTGATACCTGTGGGAAAGGTTTCGCTCAGCGGAGTAAGCTTGTCCTGCATCATAGGGTGCACACCGGATACAAGCCGCATAAATGTAGTTATTGCTCTAAATGCTTCACTCAAAGAGAATATTTGGTTATGCATGAAAGGGTTCATAGTGGTGAGAAGCCATATTGCTGCGTTTATTGTGGGAAATGCTTCAATCAGGAAGCTCCTTTAAGGATTCATGTGAGGACGCATACTGGAGAGAAGCCTTACGTTTGTCGATTATGTAGCAGAGCTTTCGTTTCGAATGCATCTCTTAAATTGCATCTTACTAAATGTGCTGGCTAAAGAAAAATCCGATTTATTGTAAAATTTATATAAATAAAAATTTTAATTTCGGTCTTTGTATGATACATACATCTATTATGTTAAAGCAACCTTTCCAACGTTTAAATTCAGCGTTTCATTGCTAGAATTCGTGTTCGAGCTCTGAAACATCAATCGTATTAAACGTGTTCGATTGCTCGAACGCTAATTCGCGCAATTGAAAAAAGCAACGCCAATTAACACTATCAATTTTCAGGAAACGAATAAAAAAAGAAAGATGCCTGAAGATCAAACACGTTTGGATCTGTAAATTGTGCAATTTAAAATTCGAAACGAGGAAATCCTTACGTGATCACAAAAAGGCCAATCACTTGCATCCGTTCAGGGACAACGTCGCCTACAACTACATCTTAAATAAATCTACAGGGTTATATAGTTGCAAAACTTGCGACCACGAAAGCGAAAATAAAGAAGAAATCGAGAAACATGTATTAACTCACGAAGAAAAATTCGAATGCGAAACTTGCAAGGAAATCTTCTATAATGCCTACAAGTACTCTTTACACGTGAAGAAACACGATGAAACCAGTACAAAATTTAAATGCCCTTTATGCAGCTATACTACATCCAGAAGGACTTCAATTGCCCAACATATTAATATGATCCATTTGCAAAAATATCTGTATTATTGCCAGTTTTGTGGGAAAGGTTTTAGCGATGCTTTGATGTATAGGGAGCATGAGAATATCCATATGGGTGCCGGTCCTTTAAGCTGCGTTGTTTGCCAAAAAACTTTCTCTTTCACCAGGAATTTAGTCCAGCATCAAGTTAGGTTCCACAAAGCTTCGATTTTAGGGATTGAAGTTAAAAATCAGTGTGGGATCTGTAAAAGATCCTATTCTAAAGCATCCACTTTGGAGAACCACATGAAAGTCCACGATAGAAACATACCTAAACCTAAAATTCATCTTTGCGATACATGTGGGAAAGGTTTTGCTCAAAAGAATAAATTAATCCTCCATAATAGAGTACACACCGGATATAAACCGTATAAATGCGGTTACTGTGTCAAATCTTTCACGAAAAAAGAGTATTTAGTAATGCATGAGAGGGTTCATAGCGGTGAGAAACCGTATTGTTGTATTTACTGTGGAAAATGCTTCAATCAAGATGCTTCTTTGAGGGTTCATATGAGGACGCATACTGGAGAAAAGCCCTACGTATGTCACTTATGTAGTAAGGGCTTTGTCTCGAGTGCGTCGCTCAAAATTCATTTAAGTAAATGTGCTGGTTAAACGGGGATTGTGCAATAAAATTATAAATACTATAAAGATTTTTTTTTCATTTCAGTTTTAGGTACCCTCAAATTTTATCTTCAATAAAGCAATTAAAAGAAAAATTAAATTTGTATTATTTCAGTGAATGTTAAAACGTCAATTTTGACAGTTAGATTTATTCAGACGACATAACCTTCATTAATTTAGATTACGAAGAGCTAATCAATAATGAACAATTAATTCGTTTTTAAAACATTTATGTATGTTGCAGGTCATCCAATTTATCTTATTGTTTTTTGTTCGTAAATAATACACAAATATATCGGTATCGTAAAAACGTCAAAATAAACAAAATTCTGACAGTTTGTCAGATGGGGTCGCGTGTCATTTTCCGCCATTTTTTTCTTAAATTGATCGACAAGACACATACACAGAAGCTCAGCGTTTTTGGATGTCTTCGGAAAATTTCTCGAGTAATTTGTTAAGTTAAGGAAGCGCCGCCCCTATGAGAAGCATCCAGCGTTATGGAGGTCCGTTGGAAAAACCTCCCCATGGATATACTCATCATGATATTCTCGTTCTTGCCCAGACGGGAACGTCTAGCCTGTTCGATGGTGTGCATGTCTTGGAAAGCCGCCCTCAATACGCCAGCTCTTTGGAAACACATGTTGGTTATAGTAGACAGAGATCTAATGAGTAAGTATAATCTAATATGTGTAAATATGATATGATAACTAAAGAATTTAAATTAGAAAGTTCAATAAGCAATTGCCAGTGGTTAGTGGGTTTAAAATTTGGGACAAAATTTTATGTTTCTCATACATAATTTAATAATAAAAACTATTTTCACGGCTCATGAATCGATCTTTATATGTCTTTACATATAAAAGGCTTTATCCCGGCTGACATATCATCGTCCAATCTAAATCTCTAATGAAAGAAATGCGAAATTTGGAAGGGATGTTGATTTTTTATTGTAGGCGTCATTTAAGAAGCTCTTTTTCAAAATTGAACCACTAAGGGGGTGAAAGTAGATGGCAAAGTTTGTATCGGAAATAATATTTTTATAATTAATTTTACGTAGTATTAATGCTGTTTAACAAAATTAATAAAACCAAACAACTGCTAAAGGAGTGACAAAATTTGTATGCGAAAAGGAACCTCTAAAGTCTACATGCTTACGCTTAACTCAGTGTCCTATGGCTGTAACAGAGTGTAATCTTGTATTTAAGTTTGGAGGTTTCAGGTTCAGAGATTTCTCCATTTTGAAACGGGTTGGTCAAAAAAAACAAACTTCAAAATGGCGATGATCACATAATTAAGTTTACAGATCTCAAGGTCCTGTAAATATTGATTTTGGAAAGGATCGGTCCAAAAAACAAAGTAGTTTACAATAACGAAAATGTAAAATGGCGGTGGCTTTTATCAAATTTGATTTTACTGAATTAGGTTTGGAAAACTCAAGATTTCATAAATAGGGATTCTGGAAACGATCGGTCCGATAGCATAGAACATGGCGGCCACTTTATCAAATCTATTATTTTGCAGTGTTAGCATAAAACAGTCACACATAACAATCACGAAAAATTGGACAGTACATACATAGTTCCTGTGATTTTAACTCATGATTGATTCAAAATTTTGAATGGATTCCGAACACTGTTTACAACACAGAAAGTTTTGATATATATAAATCAGACTCAGACAAGCAGAGCTGCAAAGCAGCAAACGAAAAACGAAAAGAACAAAAGGAAGAGGTCAAGACCAATAGTTTCACGAAAGAATTGATTTTTTTTTTTTGCTAAAGAATGATTACAATCACTATAATGATTCTGAAACATTTACATTTTTCAAATTATGAAACTACTGGGAGTATTTCACCAATATACCTGGGGAGTTCTTCATCTTGAGACAACGTAATATTTTGAAAACACTGCATCAAATCATAAAAAGATCTTAATAGGATTTGTTATAATGTAGGGTTCTCACTGAATGGTGCCGAACTCGATCCCCCACCCACAACTTTGAAATCTTAAATGAGAACCCCCATTTTATATTGCAAATAACATTTCAAAAAGCCATTCAACAACGTAGAACTTTACTTTATCCTACCCATTTTAGAAAATATGTTCGAAAATGTGCCCTTCCACTTCGATACATTTATTTATTCGCAATTGCAATGATTGGACACAACTGAGAAGTTTTCCGACGTAATCCTTGAACAAGCATTGGTGATTCGCCCAATCATGTTTTCCATCGTGGTTGGTACTTCTGTATAAACTTCAGACTTGAAGTGGTCCCACAAAAAGAAGTCAGGAGAAGTAAGATCTGGAGATCTTACAGGTCAAGGCACTGGACCACCTCTTCCAATCCATCGACGATTGTAGGCTCGATCTAATACTTCTCGTGCTATTCTTGAATAATGTGGTGGACAACCGTCATTTTAGAACGACATTGTTTGTCGTACGTAAAATGGAAGGTCTTCAAGTAACACTGGAAGTTTGTTCTGCAAGATGTTTCGATATTTTTCACCATTTAATCCATCGATAAAATATGGACCAATAAGCTTATTGCCAATTATTCCACACGAAACATTTACGTTTGTAGGAAATTCCTATAAAAGTTAACAATATCAGAGGTGTATGTAGACGAATCAAACCACGGCATAAAAATTATAAAATGGATCGATGAAGAGTTTCAATGATTAGCAGTAATCCAAAACATAGAAGTGTACTAGTATATAGATACCGCAAAAACATATAGGAAAGGTGAAAGTACGCTTCAACCGAAATGCATTTTAAGGAGTTGATTTGAGCTACGAAATGTCATTCTATCTTAATGTAAATGCTTGAATAACATGTCGAAAAACACACAGTTCAAAAATGCGAATTTCAAAATTTAGTACAATCTTTGATAACCAAGCAAGCTCGAAAGCTTATCAAACCTTAAAGAATATGTAGTCAACGTGTATTGGATTTTGCAACAAACTTGAATGAAAAAAAATGTGGTTTCTTTCGGATTTCTTTTTTGCCAAAATTTGCTCATTCTGAAGCAGTATTACAGTAACACGTGTATTCTGTTACACAGTAGCAATATGATATACAAGAAATTAAAGACCGGCATAGTCTTAACAGACAAATTTGATACCGGCCTCTCGAGACCCAAAACACACATACCTGGGAAGCAGCAAAATATATCGGTACGAACCTGCCCCCCCCTCACACAATCCAAGATGGCTCTTTGTTTGATGACAGTTGAATGTCAATTCTTGTGGTGTAGGATTGAATTTTTACTTTTCTTTGTTGAAATGTTGCAATCAGGCTTTTGTTAATAATATATCTCTTGAAGTAAATGCTCTATCTTCATCAATTCGAGAGGCAGAAACTTGATCATTGTTAAAGTGTTCTTGTTTGGTTTAGAGCATACTTTCAACTTCCGATTCCATCGGTTCCACGTCTTGATTTTTTATATATATCATTTCTTTCCCACTTATTAGAGGAGTAAAATGCTTTTTGTCGAAAACTTGCCTGATTCCCGAGATGTAGTTTTGTTGAGACTATTAAACTCAGACTTGCGAATTCTCTTCCTGAGATTAGGACACTACCAATTGACTTGTTTTTTTATTCCATGCAGTCTTAAAACGTTCAAACATACAGACACCAATGATTTGATGATGAACAATTTAAAAAGAACAGCGTATACACACTGGAGATAACTGATATGGCATCTATCCAGATGCAGAACGGCAACGCCATAGTTGGCAGTCATTTTCATGCTTGTGGTCCCTACAGCTCTAACAACTAGTTTTCTTGAGGTCACGGCACACAAAAGACATTAGTCTTAAAAATCAAGTTATGTCAGCTGCAGTGTTTAAAGGGTGGTGTGATTGTGATTAATTATGTCCATTAAAATGTTAAATTCGTTCGTTCTATAGCAATCATTCCGATGTGATATCTTGAAAATTACTTAACTTCAAATGATTAGCACATTTTATTTAACTAAGTAACTAGTAACTTTGAAAATATTATATCTACTTAATTTCTAGCCGATCCTAGCACTATCCTCTTTACAAGAGAATACCACAAATTTATCAAAAGTCTCGAACTAGGATGGAGCAAACCTTATGTCCCTATACGTTGGTTATCAACTAAAGTCTCTGATGTAGTCAAAAGAACAACCAGATATTTCATAATCCTAACAGAGAACTTCGTCCAACTCCACAGTTTAAAGATGCATTGCTGGAACGACCTAACTCGCTTCCGAAAGATTGTGTATCATATATCTTTATTTTTAAAAGCCCAGACAAGCTTGACCAACCTATGCTTCTACAATGCTATGCTCAATAAATGCGATTTCGTGCGTTTTATCATGTCCTGCATGAATTGCGGTACTCGAGTCTCGCATTTGGATATACGAAACTCTTATTACAATTCGAACGATGAAATTCACTCGGTGCAATTTATGAATTGCATCGAACATATGAAAGGATTAAGGTTGATGAAAGTGGATTACTCCATCTTTAGAAGAGAAGTCACTCATATTTTATCATCTGGTAACAATGTCCAATTAAAAATTGTAGAAATACATATTCATAATGGCGATTTAACTCCTATTAGAAACGATGATTGGAAAGAAATTTGTAACCAATTAAGCGGATTAAAAGTTGCATTATTTTTTAGTAAGTCTTCGATCAAATATTGTTAATTCTCTCCTATGTATATAGGAACTTATTTTTGCAGATAACATGCTGGATATAGACGGCGTAATCTCGGTTTTGCAACGTTCTATTCCTTTGCAAACGTTTTACTTGACGACAGCGAAAAGCTGGCACAACAACAATCCGAACAGCTGCTACGAAATGTTCAGGGTACTAACTATGTTGTATAAGAGCACTCTAGGTATCCGAATCCGTGTGTCAAACACTGCAGCCTCTTCTACAAATCTTCTTTCTAGAGATTGTTGATTGCAGGTTGTACGAAAATGTAGACGTGGCAGACGATATGATCAGCCGCATGTTGAAAGAATGCAGGAGATTGAAGAAGTTTGGTTTTAAAGGTGGCGTGAAGAGAATTGAAATATTAAGGGATCTTTGTAGAATTTGGTGTAATAGCAAAGGTAAAATTTAAAAGTGTGATTTTCAATATGACGGTGAGAAGTTAGTCAAGAGTAATTGTAATCCCCAAAAAAATATGTTGAGATAGATTTTTATTACTGAAATTAATAAAATTCGAAGCATATTGCTGCAAGACCTACATGACCTTAAACAGAACCTCATTTTACATAATTCTAGGCTATAAACACATCGAGATCAATATCAGACGCATGACATCAAAAATACACTGGACGTTACTGGCTATTATGGAGGAGTTATCACATAGAGGCGACGTTACGATAAAAATTAGCGTAGCTCGATTTCGGAACGAGTTGTTCTTTTACTACTGAAATGTGGACGTAAAATTAAGTGTGTGTTAAAATGCAAATGTATACGTTTATTGTCAAAATTAGTATAAAGGAAAAATAAGAAAATCTGTGCCGTTACATTTTTACTGGAAAATTATTTTTTATTTAAATAAGCAGGGAATTAAATAGATTCTATCTAGCAAGTTCTCTCTAGATCTGTTAAAAATATTGTATGTGGCGACATCTAAGAATGAAGTATCGAATTAAGGTAAGTTTATTTTAAGTAGTTTTCTACTAAGCCTAATATACAGAATTCTGTATAGGATATATATGCAGAATTCTTGAAATAATAGAAAGTTTCAAAATTGATTGCAATCGTAAAGATGGCACTTTATACAACGTCATTTTATAATTCGTTTAGTAAAATTGAACAAAATAATATGAAGTAATAAAAACAAGCTTATTTTCGCTGAATAAATCTAATTTGCATCTTTTTTCTTTTAAAAACGTTATAAATTTGATTTTGTACAATATCAAAATATATTGTATCTAATTTCACACTCATATCGAAAAGGACAAATTTAATAAATTTATTTTACTTAATCAAAAGCATTTATATTTTATAAAGTAAATTTAAAGTACTAAAATTCGATCGAATCCTTTAGATTTGTAAAGGTGAAAGTTACAAAAATTATAACTCGAAAACAAAGAACAGATTTATTTTGCTATGTAGCTAATTTCACGTTATTCAACAGCTGACGGCTCACGGCTGACATGCAATTTCCGACAATTTTCCTACTGTCATTCGAATCTCTTTCTATATGTTTGGTTATTCTTAGTTTTGCAGCTAAAAGTACGACGAAAAATAAACGGAATTAAACAGAATATTGTTGATTGTGATATCTGAATATGTTAAAATGGGATCCGTCGGTAAGTTTCACACATGTTCGATAAATTAAAACGTTTCACGAATTCCTTAAATAGAGAAACGTTTACATTATTGCAAAACAAATTCCTTTCATATTGTACGCTTGTTAGATTACTGTTACTGAAGAAATGCAAGTCACAGATGTCAAGTTCAGCAATTACTTGACATGTCTTCATATAATAATGTAAAAATTAATAGAAAATATTCTATAGGTACAGAGAGTGAAAATCAGGCAATAAGTATAGAAGAAAATTGTGTCAAACCTAACAGTAGCACTGAGAGAATCGAGGAAGATATAAAGAGTAAACCTGTGGAGCAAAACTCGGGTGATAGTACTTCAATACAAGATGAAACACCTAGTGAACTAATTGACGTTAAAGTAGTGTATAATAAGAATAAATACGATGTTAGTGTTGCGGTTAATGCTAAGATTGGTGATTTTAAGAAACAATTACAAGGTTTATTAGGTATGTCTGGGATTATTTTAATAAATGATCATTTTGTTAAAATTTTTCGCTTTACAGGAGTGCCAGATTCTATGCAGAAATTAATGTACAAAGGATTATTACAGGATAGTCAAACGATACAGAGTTCCGGTATTACAAAAGGTGCAAAAATAATGCTGGTAGGATCAACTTTAAATGATGTGTTAGAAGTATCGTCTGTTACGAAAGAGGTAAGTTTTAATTTGTGTTTTTACTAAGCTTTTAATCATTCTTTTCGTTATAAAGGAAGTAGTCGAATTAGAAAAGGCAACTAATGCTAAGGAACCACTATGTAAACAGAAATTACATAAGAAAGTATTAGACAAAGGGGTACCAGAGGATGTTATGCCAGGAATAAAAAATTGTCATGTGAGTTTATTTATTATTTATTGTAGTTCTTATTTTATTTTATGATTTTGGTCAAATTTTCTGAATATTTAGGTACACACAGAAACATGTCTTTTAAAAAGAACATTGCAGTAATGTACACTTATTATCCCCAACTTTCATAATGTTCGGTGCATTTTTGGGACACTGTGTATATATTTCTAATTTCCAGTGGAATTATGTTGTGTAATGTAATTCCACATTGATTCCAGTATTTGTAATACATTGGAATGTCCGCGATTTTCGGCAAATATTACAGTCATTGCAGCTATTTAATGTTATCTAGTCTTTCACTTTTTTGCTCTGATGCATTATGCTTTCATGACAAAACTATGCTGTATCCAATAAGACAGCGTAAAAGGGTAAAAGAGCTTCAAAAAAATTATTAACCATCAGAGACATCAATTGCCTACCAAGGTTTAGGCTATATAGTCGTTATAGACATATTTAGGGTCCTCGTGTCTAATACAGACAGTTCTCAACTTACGTAAGTGGATAGTTCCTGAATTGTAACATTTTAACTCCATCGGATTTGAAATAGAAACAACATAAACTTCAGCTTCCTGACTACAAAAGTAACAAGCCTAATAATAATTTATTAGACATTTTTTGTTTTTAAAAATCACAAATATAAATACATTTTCCTATGAATACAAATATCAACAGGTATCATCATCACTAATACTGGTTACATACCATACTGGTTACATACCATACTGGTGCTAGGTTGATTAACTTTGTTTAGGAAACTATCCAGCGATGTCTTAACGACAGTTCTCTTCCTCTCCTCGTAAATTTGTTTATAACAAGCAGCACTGCTTTCAAACATCTTTTGTACTTTTAAGAAACGGTCTGTATGCGGAAAGAATTCAGTTTTTTGAACCCTAAAGACATTTCTTTTGTTATGAACGCCTTTTCTTCTTCTATCTCGGTGTGTGTTTCTTCATCAGCTGCACACGTTGCCTCGAATTCTATAAGCTCATCATTCGACAATGATTCAGATTGTGATGCTATTAACTGTTCCACATCGATTGGGATTACATGAACGTCCAATTTTCTGGCAAGTTCTAAAATGTCCCCACTCACTTCCTCAAAGGATTGATCTTCAAGATCTTGCACTTGAGGAACGATCTGTGGGCACACTTTCTTCCATACACTTCGCATAGCCGTTTTGGTATTATCTCCCCAATGTCTTCCAATGTTTTTTATAGCTTGGTAAATGTTATAAGATTTCCAAAACTCTAAATTGTCTTAAATCTACATTTTGTTCGAGAGTATTAATAGCGTTCGTCGTAAATAATACGTTTTAGAATTAGCTGTTACCCCTTGATCCATGGATTGTAATAATGCCGTAGTGTTGGGAGGAAAATAAACTACCTTTACACTGTGATGTAAATCGTATAAATAAGTAGGATGACAGAGCATTATCTAAAATCAGTAAGATTTTGAAAGGAATACCATTTTCTTCGCAATATTTCTTTATATCTAAAATAAAGCAATGTTTAAACCAGTCTTCAAATTTGTCCATTGTCATGCTTTTCTGTTATGTCGATAATAAACTGGCAGTGTATCTTTTGATATTCCTTTCAATGAACATGGGTTTTCTGAATGATATATAAGAAGAGGTTTAAGCTTACAGATGCCGCACGAATTTCCGCCAAGCAAAAGCGTTACTCTATTTTTCGACGGTTTATGTCCTGGCATAGATTTTTTTTTCTATAGAAATGTACGTACGAGATGGCATCTTGTGATAATATAAACCGGTTTCGTCTACGTTAAAAATTTGTGATGGTACGAACCTTGGTCAATAATTCCTTTCAATATTATACGAAAATTTCTAGCAGCCCTTATGTCTCCGCTTGCAACTTCCCCTAATACCTGAAAGTTGTGGAAGCCGGTTCTTAAATCTAGAAATCCGTTCACTACTTGCAACAAATAATGGCATGCAGCATCGTCCTGGTGAAATATTACATTCATGTCCGGCTAAAGAGCTTTTGCATTTAGCAAAAGAATTAACTTAATTGTAACTTCCACCACTCCTACCTTCCTAAACCCACTGCGGACATGCACTCCCAAATCATTATAAAATGCTTCGTTTTTTAGTTCTAATAACTCGTTTACGAAAGTCTCCCACGCATACGTCAAACTTCGACTCGTCACTAAATATGACTTTGGACCAGTCTTCAGCGATCCATGTCAGCTTCGATTGTGCCTAATTGAGCCAGCCGATTTATTCTCTGCTTCTCTGTTTGCGGAGGTTCTTCTTTCGCCTAGAACATTACGAATAATAAAAAATCATGATTTAATAAAAAAAACTTTCCAACTGTCCTTATAAAAACCCAAGTCCAGGTTTGTGTATCCACTTTCTACACCACTCCCTCGATAAACTCTCTTATTTCTGCATTCCATTGTGCGCTGATGATTCTGAACGTGTTACGACGACCCAGTTTTGCACATTGTTGTTTATTTTTTTATGTGTAGTGGGTGCTTAGTTGCAGTGACTCCGTAAGCTGTATCGCTTGTTTGGTTATCACTGCAACTCTCGCGGTGTAGTTTGTGTGTGTAAGTTGTGTTCAATGGCTTTGTGACAGCACCATATCGCCTTTTATGATGCCGTGCAGTTAATCACTTTGCTCCCAACAGCGAAGGGCAAGTCGATCCGTGATTAAACTATCTGAAAAAGTGTCGTCGTCCCTCCAGAGAAATTGAAGGGGGCACCTATCGTCCTCCCACAACGATAGTCAGCCGCCTAACCACTGCGGCCATCGACCCGTTTAATGTGTACTAATCATAGATCCCTATTAGACACAATTCCGGTCTACCTGAACTTTTGCTGTACATTGGACACTTCCACTCACGATTTTTTTAGCCCGAAAATATTTAACGCTTACCAATTCACAAACTTTTACAATTGTCGCATTTTCTCTAGCTATTTTTGAGTAACTTTATCAAAATAATCACAAATTAATTAGAAAGATGAGATTTTACACTTAACAAAATAGTATTTTGTCGTGACCAACCGTGACACTAAAATTTCAATTTATTGCCTTGGATGTTACTACATTTCACAAACTTGATTCTTTTTTAAAACCTGAGAGAATCTATGACTTAAGTATGACACGTGTTCATGTTTAAACAGCTCAAGAGGTTGGTATTAAAATAAAGGATGCAAAAGTTACTGAATATGGTCATGAACTTTAAAGTGACGCAAGTTCCTTTATCTACTTTCATAGTATAATCTGCCATATTTCAGAATTTTTGTTAGTATCGTAAGGACGGTTGTTTACCGCATTAGTGCGGTAAAGTGAATAAACGACTTGGTAACTAGACCCATTAAACTAGCCTCCCTATTATTTTTTTAAAAGCACAATTATATCACTAAACGCAGAAATATTAGATGGATTAGATTATCCAACTCGTCTTCGATTCCTTTTCTAATTTTTCAATCGTTTATCGTAAAGAAACACTTTACTTTTCGTAACTAGTTACTTAATAAAAAATATTTCTTAACCAGAGCTGAAAAATGTATTTCATCATCAGTTAATAAGAACAATACAGAAACGAGGAACATTCAATAATACAAACTAGTTGAATCTCCATTTTATGCATTAGAAACATTTGACACAACCTGAACAATGGATGAGGGTAATTCCTGTAAACGGCAACTGTCTGATTTCATGACACAAAACAGAACTTCCATTTGAGCTTGATTCACCAAGAATATGAGTCACAATTATTTTCTTATTTTCTATAGAATTCTTGTTTAACGTTTTATGGACAGCATAAACGTATACTTGGCATAATTTTTTTATTGTTTACAATTTTTTGCTACAGGAAAGCCTACCACCTTTTCCATTATGTGGAATGGTCAATAAACATGGAGGTAAAGTGAGATTAACGTTTAAGTTAGAAAGCGACCAATTGTGGTTAAGTACGAAAGATAGGACAGAAAAATTGCCAATGGGATCAATAAAAAATATCGTCTCGGAACCAATCCAGGAGCACGAGGAATATCACATAATGGTAATACTTAGTTAATTCATCTTTGTCCTTAAATATATTTATCTTTCCTCGTATACAGGGATTACAACTTGGCCCAACCGAAGCATCTCGCTATTGGGTGTATTGGGTACCAGCGCAGTATATTGAGGCCATCAAGAACGCCGTCCTTGGCACGTGGCAGATATTCTAGAATCGCGAGCGCTTATCCTCCGAAGAACTGTAAAAAAAAACAACTGCTGCAGTGTTCTATCGTCTGATTATTATCTGTTATTATTCACATACATTCATATAAAGTACGCAATTACAAATACAGGATGACCGGCAAAATGTCAATATACTAATTTTAAGAACCAATTAATGTTGACAAAACCAGTGGTTATAATATTATACTTAAGATGACGGAATTTATTTTTTGCCGATCATTGTGTGATTTACGTACAGTAGTAACTGGACGTAGGTTTGCTTGTGTTACACAAACATATACGGAAGAAAAATCAAACAAATTTTAAAATTAAGAACGTGTACGTTTAGGTTTTTTTTAAATAATTTCGTAATGAATCTTTGGGTTTCTTTTGTATTACTCAGACGTTTTTCTACACATAGTGACCACTACGGTCGTATAACACGAAAATAAAGATATTCTTGCTGTTTGTATACATAATATATATACTTAATATAATGTACGGATTGATTGTTTGTTTTTCTTTTGTTTTTTAGATTTTCCAATGTTTACGTTTCGTATTTTGTAAAATTTCAATAATGATTTTAATAAAAAATAGTTTTCTACTATCAATTATATGAAATACTGTTTGTTTTTTGCCTTTAGCTAGGCTACCCTCATAAAAAAAGATAAGAAAAGGAAGAACAATTCAGAGTAGGTAAGTAAAAGGAGATTCAAAATGATTGTCGGAAGAAAAAAACATTTTTCTGCAAACATTTATCAATACTTATTACCATTTTAGTGAGTGAAGTTATCTACATACAAATTTCAAACATTTAATCAATTTTCTTGGTATTTGTTGACATTGGGCTTCCATACAAAGTTGCTACAGTATTGGAATTATTACCATAACATGCTGAATCAATCATTTTTCTGAGATGAACGTGTTACCAACATGTTAGAGCGTCTTGTTGGAGAATTACAAGAAAATAAGCTTGAAACAGGTTTTTTTTTAATGTGTGGTGGGTGCTTTTCAACATGATAATGTTCCAGCTCATACTGCTCGACAAACCTGCCCATATCTTTAACAGTTTTTTTACTGACAGGGTTGCTGAAGCAGGAGATGGCCTCTAAGATCGCCTAATCTATCCCCATTGGATTATTTCATATTTGACTATCTAAATAATAGGATCTATAGGAACTTTATGCGTACCATACCATTCCTAACTTGGTTCAAACCTTCATAACAACCACGCGACATGTACCTACACCCTACTACTATAGCAACGGATTTGACAATCATTTTGAATCTCGGAGTATACAGGGTGCGTGAAGATATGTACAAGCCCCAAGAATGCAAACAGTGCTTTATAAAATAAATAGCCTCATCAATTAGTACCTTATTATATTGAAAGATGGCCACCATAATACTTGATCTGCAGTTTTGCTTCCTAAATTCAATCACTACAAACATCCTACATTAACATAAAATTGTGATGTATGGACACTCTATTTCAACTTGTTTCTTTTGCTTTCTATCATATCTTGACACAGATATTTTTTTTGTAATGTTCTTAGGTAAGTAGATAGGAGACGTACAGTCGAGAGCATGGAATTCCAGACAACTAAGTATAGCAGATTTGTCAAAATATTTACTATTGTAAACGGGTATTTTACTGTCACTTGTAGATTTAGGTTACATGTCAGTGTCATGCCTGCATAACTCATAAACAGCTCAATAAAAATTGTATGGCAAGATACTGAAACAAATTTAATGTTCAAATAAGTACACAATTGCATCAGTATTTTATTGAAACACCATTATGATTTAATACCAATTGTAGTCGTCCCCTCATTGTTCGAATTAAGTTTCTTGTGTCATAAGTTTCAGCAGCATCTTACCAAGCACCTTGAAGAACAGCTTGCCAAAGCTCGTTTCTATTCATCGGTTTAAAATTATTTCTGTATAGTCTCTTGACGATATATCCCCAAACATTTTTAATTGGATTTAAGTCTGGACTTTTCGCAGACCACCGCAAAACTTGAATATTTCGAGTAGCCTATTCCTTAACAGTTCTGGCAGTATGACATGGGCATTTATCATGTTGAAAAGTAAAGTTTTACCATCTGGGAATCTTTCCAAGACCGAAGGTAACATTACATTTTCTAATAAATTTCTGTATATAAGTCCCGTTAATCGTTCTTCAATTTGATGACATATCCCTAATCCTGCAGAAGTTATCCATGCCCACACACTAACAGAGAAACTGCCGCTCGATCGATCTTGCTAAATATATCTTTCTTGATGCCGAGAATTTTGAGGTCTGTAAACACGTAATTTTCCATTATAACTCGAGCTGAAAACAACAGTACTCCAAAATTCTTCGTCTCTAAACGTACCTCTTTATTTATCTCAGTCAAAAATGATTTTTAGGGGCAATTTTACATTTTAATCCATGTTCCTTTATTCTTCTCCGCGCTGTCCATTTAGGGATGTGGTGTTAGGGATTTTGCTTCAACAACTGTCTGGAAAGGATGTTCTCTCATATGTTTAATTAACGCGAAGTCTTCGTCTACATTAGTAACACGTCGATCACCAAGCAAAACCTGGTACTCTTTTGAACGGTGTGTGGTAATAGTCCTAACGTTTTTTTATGTGTTCTATACAAGACTTAGTCACATTAAGGTGCGCAGCAACAGCTCTTAAAGACCATCCTTCCTCAAGTTTTGCTGTAGCTCTTGATAGATTTGCGCTTCATTAAGACAAACTCTAGGCACATTTTTAAATGTCAATGAAACATTAGTAAATGTCAATAAAACCCTATATGCAAGGCATATTTACAGTAGCCAATTATTTGTGTCTTGAATCCCATGCCCTCGACTGTACATTTTTATTATCTTTCCAAGCAATACACGAAACGTCAACACCATTATAATTCCGTTGAATTCCTTTCCTGTTGGAAACGTGCAGTTTGGAAATGCTAGTTTTCCTAACGATACCCAAGGAAAATATGGAATTGGTCCCACAAGGTCAGATGGTGAACGCAGAATATTATCTCGGAGTTCTACAACAATTGTGGGCCAGAATTCGACGAGTTTGACCGGAATATCGAGAGCTAGTCAGTTGGTTTTTGTTGCACGACAATGCAATTGCACAAAGCGATCATGGTACGTGAATTGTTCTTCTGATTTCTGGCTATTTCCCAAACTGAAATTGGCGATGAAACGAAATCGTTTCGACACGATCCCGGTCATCCAAAAGACTTTGACCGCCGTACTAAAGGTCATTCCAGGGAAGGGATTGCTTTCGAAAATGTATAATATAAAATGTTCTATGAACATTATTAAAATTCAAACTCCCAGTGAACAAAGTTAAATTTGTTCAACGGTCTTTTTCTGAACAAATCAAACTGAAGAGAGATCCTGGAGCTTCATTATTATGTTTGTCATGCGCGAACGTATCGAGAAGAAAAATGTAGCCATCTTGATTTTGCTACTTTTATATGCATCTACCTATATGTTTTCGTGGTAAGGTGGTTAGTTTATTTAATACTTATTTATACTAAAAAATACTACATTTTTACGAGTGTGCTGACTGATGGATAATTATAAGGAATATAAGCGGAGGAAATTAGAGCAATTTGAGAGGGAGCAGATATATCTCAATATAAATAATGGTAATAACATAATAAAATAATTAGTATTATAATAAAAATAATGTATTAAAAAAAAGTATTTCATTTATTACAGCATAATCACGTGACAACTCTTTTACATAAAATTCATGAATTACCACTATTTTTTTATAGAGATTTATTTTCTTTCATTTGTTTGTGCAGAATTTTTTTTTTAATGAGAAATAGCTTCTTTGTCGTGAAATATGTAAAGATGCAGAGGTACTTCACCACAAAATACCTCGACATATGAATTTTTTTATATATATTTTTGATTACTATCGTACTTATCAATGTTTTAGAAAATTTACCTTGGGCCATTTGGTGTCGTGATGCAGATAATGAAGACAAATGTTTCCAAACATTTGAAAGATATTGCCCACAGCATTTTGTACTGGTAAGAGTAAAATGTATGAAATATCCAACAGCACCTGTGTGCCGGATCATGGTAGAATATGTAGCTGAAAATGATCTCCCTGAGGAGGGAGACGCGTTAAGAACGTTGGTCCAGCTTATATTAAATGAGTCGCCCATCAATTGTTTTGTATTAGATAGGGCTTTGATACAGAAAGAAAAAAAGTAGTATTATATTATGGTCTATTAACGTGCAATTGCCAGCCACCGGTTTTTAACATTGCAGATGTGGAACGCCTAAGCATCTGCTAGAATGTAAGTTATTCGTTTTAGATATTATCCTTGTTTATATATTTATAGTTATTCAACCGTTTGGTAGTTCGCGTAGGTGATTGATAGGGGGCGCATTCGGTAATGTGTCGCCATTCATAAATAATAATTGCGTAGGCGGTAAATACGATTTATAGTAAAAGCTGAGAGCCTATAGGCGTGCTTTATGGTATCAGAGATTGAGTTGATCATGATCTCATATCCAAACAACGCCAATCTGATTTTTCCTCATTTATTTTAGATGATGTTAAATTTAGTGTTGATTTTCAATATTTTTGATAGACTTTTTAAGAACTTTTTTTGTATTGGGTAGAATCGTTTAAGTGTAGTGAATCATTCAACATAATCTTAAAGCTGGTGATACACCGGAGAAACTAATTTCATGAAATTTGTATGTGAAAGATATTATAAGAAAAAAAAATTTTCGGTTAGTACACATCAGGAAATCTTCCTATACCATGAGATTCAAAATGATTGTCGAAACCGCTCCTATAGATAGTGACATGGTGTACGTATATGCCACGGCACACATACGGCATATATCTACACTATGCTACTATCTATAGGAGCGGATTCGACAATCATTTTGAATCTCCCTTTATATACTTGTTGCGTAATCACATTTATCTAGAGTATTTAAAGATATGTCTTTCGAGGAAAATGATGTGCTTTTATTGTGGTGGGCAAAGCGCAGACAGCGAAATAGAGTCATTAGGAGAAACAGACAATTTTGGATGCACCCTACTAATGACAGAAATTTACAACATAATGCTACTGTTATTAGACACGAACTCAAACAACTTCCTCGTACTGTTTGTATCCTTCTTTGGGCATTTTCATACGTGTATATACTACAGAAAAGGTACCTCATTTTCTGCATTAGCCAACTATCAGTCGGTTAATGAAACAAGGGTAAGCCGAAACAAGTTACAACAAACAGAGTACGTTGCATCTCTCAAATCTTGTTTACGAAATCATGTCTGCTCTCCTGTCTCAGAAACGTCAGCGTAATCCATTTTAATTAAATGTAGTGTAGAACGTTTATAAAAATTAAAAATAAAAATAAATTTGTTGTATTTTTATATTAGTTTTTACTACGATGTAAAATAAGAAACCGGTGTATCATCATCTAAGTTCACTTTGTATTTATTATTTTGGTTTTTGCCGTTATATTTATGTTGTTGAATAAAGGATTTACTTTTTACTGGACTTTACTTATTTTAATTTTTAATGTCTACGACTGCTTACTATTTTTGATAATATAAATATTTATATCTTTCTACTCGTTGTGGAGTACCTAAATATTAGTGCACATAACTTGTAACTACCATTTACAATGTAAATATTGCTTGGCAATACATTCCTGATGTTTATTATTCTGGAAAAACGCACTTTTTAACACAGAATATATCTTAAAAATAATTTTCCTGGCTGTTTATGATATAAAATAAATTGGTCGCGTTCATCAGACTAAGCCGCTCTGTAACAGTTACCGATTTTTCTGATGAACGGCTACGCTACCTACTACTACGTCATCGCTACATCGAACGCTTCCAAGAATTTATATGTAGCGGTCGCCATTTTTTCGAGCGCAATTTTCTTACGCTCCCAAGATCGAGCGGTGAGCAGTATTCGTTTAGCAGTTGTTAGATAGTGGTTTAAATATGGCGGACAGAGAACGCGTATATTGTTCATCAGAATGCGATGACGTCAGGAACTGTTGTAGATGTAGCGGAGCGGTAACTGTTACCGAGCGGCTCAGTCTGATGAACGCGACCAAAATGGTAATATATTCTGACTAGGTTGTAGTCCAAAAGATAGAATGATGAAAATAGTTATACAATAAAATAGTATATTTTTGTTAGTTCTTGTTTAATTTAATTTTACTTAGCACCTGAAAGAGGGGATTAGATGAAATTAATTGTGAAATCATATTGTAACTACATAACCTATTGCTGTCGTTGTAAACATAACCTATAAAACTTTAATATCGAAAGAAAGCTAAAAAAGAGCCTGGAAATAAAAATAATACATATGGTAGAAAGCCACGCCCATTTTCATTCATAACCCCTAGTAGCAAATTTACGGGTTTGAGGGCAGCACTGTACAATAACCCCGGTTGAATAACAATAAATATATAAACAAGGATATTATTTACACTAACTTTGTTTTTTTTTTTAATTTTAGGTTAGGTTATAATAATAGATATAACCATATAGCAAATAGTGCATAATTTAAATACATTCATAAGTAAATGTTATAGTTTAATTTTATTTTAAATTTGGTGTCAAAGGAAAACGACAGTTATTATCAATAAAGATCATTAGTTAAAAAAAGAAAGTGTTAACAATTATTTTAGTTAAATACCTATAAAACACCACTCACTGTGCAACACAAGTTATAAATTTTAAAGATGTTTATATGTAGTCAAACTTTTGAATCTTTAAAAAGGTTGATATGATTATTTTTAGACATATACATATATTAACTATATCATACTCTACTCAATATACATATATGTTTTAAACTTAATGCAAAAGAATATCTTTAGCAATAAATATTGCCTTTTTTTAATTTTTTGCGAGAACTGAACATAAATGTTATACCTAATATCGAAATTTATGTGAAAGTTTTAATACATACGAAACATTCCTTCGATTTTATCATTAAAAAAGAATAGAATCAATTGTTCCACACAAATACCTTCTAGTAGGTACAAGACTGTTCGGATTTCATCAAATCTCGTAAGATTTTACACTGTAACCTTTTACTGTATTATTTTAATAAATAGTATTTTTGCAAGTTATTTGCGAATCTATAACATAAAATCAAATATAGTTATATGAGCTACAGTGTTTTATTGTTTGTATATTTTTACTATATAAATGACATTTACAATTAAAAAAGGCTCATCAATAATTTTACATAACAAATCAAATTAGTGAATTTCTTTGATTCATTTGGTAATTCATTACCAGAAAAATTTATAATTCCAAAAATTATGTATTAACTCATAATAATTATAAATTCCAAAATTCTAATGATGTAAATTGTGGTTGGTGGAGTTTATTATTTTTATATGTATGTTACTTAACGTCGGAGATAAAACATTTATGATTTTGTTTCAAATATATGAGGATCTTGTATATTTAATAATTTTTTAATTTCTTCTGTTGGATTAATATTATCAACTTGTTTACTTTTATCAAAACACAGTAATGGTATATCATCTTCACAATCTGAATCTTCTTTGTTAGTTATATTCATAAGAGCTCTAATATTTTTTTCTATTGTGTCTTTATCTTTTTGAGATAATGTTTTCTTAAAGGAATTGGAGGTTGATTAGGAAGTTCTAAAGTTAATGACCTACTTTTTATTTTATCATGTATTGTGTCAACAACCTTATTTAAAATATTTGCTAATACTGGTCCACCTGCAGGGGCTAATATAGGGATTAATAAATTTATAAAACCACCATGTATTTCACCACCATCAACTATTTTTGATTTGTTCTGTAAAATTATTGATGAGCCTTTTTTAATTGTAAATGTCATGTATATAGTAAAAATATACAAACAATAAAACACTGTAGCTCATATAACTATATTTGATTTTGTTATAGATTCGCAAATAACTTGCAAAAATACTATTTATTAAAATAATACAGTAAAAGGTTACAGTGTAAAATCTTACGAGATTTGATAAAATCCTAACAGTCTTGTACTAGAAGGTATTTGTGTGGAACAATTGATTCTATTCTTTTTTTAATGATAAAATCGAAGGAATGTTTCGTATGTATTAAAACTTTCACATAAATTTCGATATTAGGTATAACATTTATGTTCAGTTCTCGCAAAAAATTTAAAAAAGGCAATATTTGTTGCTAAAGATATTCTTTTGCATTAAGTTTAAAACATATATATTGAGTAGAGTATGTTAATATAGTTAATATATGTATATGTCTAAAAATAATATCAACCTTTTTAAAGATTCAAAAATTTTGATTATTACATATAAACATCAAAATGTATAACTTGTGTTGCACAGTGAGTGGTGTTTTATAGGTATTTAACTAAAATAATTGTTAACACTTTCTTTTTTTAACTAATGATCTTTATTGATAATAACTGTCGTTTTCCTTTGACACCAAATTTAAAATAAAATTAAGCTATAACATTTACTTATGAATGTATTTAAATTATGCACAATTTTTTATATGGTTACAGTGGCGGCTCGGTGTGGTTCACACAGGGAGTGCATAATTTCAAAATTAAAAAGTATAACACAAAAGACACAGAAAACAAAACAAAGTATTTTTAATTTCACTCCGACAAATTCAGTCATTTTTCTGATAAATATCCATTTTCAATTTTCTTATAACGTCTTTACCTTTAACAGACTGTTTATTTTCTAAACATAATTGAGGCATTGGCCGTTTAAAATTTTTTATTGCGATTTTTTTATCATAGATTAACCTCGAAAACGTGTTATTTTGTAACGCAGAGACGAAATTCATCCTACAACAGCGGTGAGCAGACTGGATATCTTGCTCACACGCTATGGAAGTAGAACAAAACGCAGTTCTCCCCACCTTCAATGTAATGTTAATGGCTTGACGGAGCAACAGTTGGGCATTGCTCATTACGAGTAAATTTGGTTGCATAAACGATCATTAGTTGCTTATGTACCAGTTACGTTAGGTATGTATGTAGAATATCAAGTTTTAAAATAATTAAACCTATTTTAAAACCGGCCGGCATCAGAAGCAGCAGTTACACAATACATAGGTCGTACAAGCACGTTCTGATATCATTTTATCCATCATGTAGGTTGTTACGCGCGCCACTCACTGCCATGTTCCTGTTCAATAACTATGAATACGTAATAAATAAATACTTTCACAGTTAGTCGCCGCTTGGTTTGTTTTGTTTCAAAATTGCAGGGGGTGCAATTGCTCACTTGCTCTCATTAAATAGCCGCCACTGTATGGTTATATCTATTATTATAACCTAACCTAAAATTAAAAAAAACAAAGTTAGTGTAAATAATATCTAAAATGAATAACTTACATTCTAGCAGATGCTTAGGCGTTCCACATCTGCAATGTTAAAATCCAGTGGCTGGCAATTGCACGTTAATAGACCATAATATAATACTACTTTTTTTTCTTTCTGTATCAAAGCCCTATCTAATACAAAACAATTGATGGGCGACTCATTTAATATAAGCTGGACCAACGTTTTTAACGCGTCTCCCTCCCCAGGGAGATCATTTTCAGCTACATATTCTACCACGATCCGGCACACAGGTGCTGTTGGATATTTCATACATTTTACTCTTTCCAGTACAAAATGCTGTGGGCAATATCTTTTAAATGTTTGGAAACATTTGTCTTCATTATCTGCATCACGACACCAAATGGCCAAAGGTAAATTTTCTAAAACATTGATAAGTACGATAGTAATCAAAAATATATATAAAAAAATTCATATGTCGAGGTATTTTGTGGTAAAGTACCTCTGCATATTTACATATTTCACGACAAAGAAGCTATTTCTCAAATAAAAAAAATTTCTGCACAAACAAATGAAAGAAAATAAATCTCTATAAAAAAATAGTGGTAATCTCATGAATTTTATGTAAAAGACTTGTCACGTGATTAAGCTGTAACAAATGAAATACTTTTTTTTAATACATTATTTTTATTATAATACGTTATTTTATTATGTTATTACCATTATTTATATTGGGATATATCTGCTCCCTCTCGAATTGCTCTAATTTCCTCCGCTTATATTCCTTATAATTATCCATCAGTCAGCACACTCGTAAAAATGTAGTATTTTTTAGTATAAATAAGTATTAAATAAACTAACCGTCTTACCACGGAAACAGATGCATATAGAAGATAACTGAAGATAAGTAGCAAAATCAAGATGGCTACATTTTTCTTCTCCATACGTTCGCGCATGACAAACAAAATAATGTAAATCAGGTTGTCTATACGTCCAGGCACATAAATTATAAAATAAAATTTTATATACAGTTGTGGTCATAATTTTGAGTTCTGTTGTTTAATTGACTGAGATTGTAGAGTCAATTACAATTTATTTATATTTAAAATAATTATGTAACTAATTTATATTTTTTGATGTTACGTTCTATATTTCATGTCTATATGTACGTTACGTTCAATGTTTCATGTTTACGTTCGCTTTGTGCTTTACTTATTATTTTAATGAAAGATGTATTAATTACAGAAAATTTGTACATTGTAGTACTGATAATTCAGTGTTGGTGCTGGCCTCTACACTGAATTTAAGATCAATTAGGAGAGTATTTGAGAAAAGTTTTAGAATATATCTATTTGTATTCGTGCAAAATTTTGTGGCTATTAAATAACTTCAATGATTAAATTATTTACATTTTTTTTTAGGGTTAAAATAATTCATTGACTCAATAAGATTAATTTTTTTCGCTAATTCACCCCATAAAATTTTTGCGGACAAATCATGATGGGGGTAATATTCGGTGGTGCTAGTAGTACGGGAGCTAGCAACGTTTAAAAAACAAGAATTTCAGGTCAGCTGATTTTTTGATATGTTGTCCTTATTGCTCCTTGGGTTAGAGTCTGAGCCGTCTGGCTGGCGGTAGCGGTTGCTTATATTAGTGCGCAGCCTACCTGTACAGGTAATAATCCTAGATTTTAAAAAAATGTTAAGAAGTGTAATTTTTAATTTTGTCACTTTGGATAGCTTTGCCTGACATAAATTTTTTATTGCCAGACATTTTTATCGTTGCTAATTATATGCCATACGCGAATTTTTTTATTAAAAATGTAATTTTTTGAACTTCAATGATGTACCTTTCATTCTCTCCTTTCTAATTTAGTTTTATTTTAATTTTAGTTTTTTTCTGTTAAAATATTTATATATCGAAATTTGTACTCACTAAAGCAAGAATAAGTAATGTACCTTTGTGATTGTTTTCTGTCTCATTCTCGGCAATAGATTCTGCATCTGTCTCTCTTTGATTACTAGCATCATACTGCCACACTTTATCGTGTTTATTTAAAGTTAAACAATTGAATTAACGTCTGGCAAATTAATTTTAGATTTATTTATCCGTAAATAAGATAATATATAAATACCAGACATAAAAAAAATACTTTGAATATTTTATTAAAACAAAGAAAATTCGCGTATGGCATATAATTAGCAACGATAAAAATGTCTGGCAATAAAAAATTTATGTCAGGCAAACCTATCCAAAGTGACAAAATTAAAAATTACACTTCTTAACATTCTTTTAAAATCTAGGATTATTACCTGTACAGGTAGGCTGCGCACTAATATAAACAACCGCTACCGCCAGCCAGACGGCTCAGACTCTAACCCAAGGAGCAATAAGGACAACATATCAAAAAATCAGCTGACCTGAAATGCTCTCTCAAAAACGTTGCTAGCTCCTATACTATAGTAATGGGGTCCAACTACTGCGGCAATTTTTTTTTAGAGCCAAATCATGATGGGGGTAATATTGGTGGAGTCAAATCATGATGGGGGTAATATTGGTGGAGCCAGTAATGGGCTGCAAACTGGTAAACCATTTTTTTTTTGAACAAATAGTGATGGCCCAGAACTGGTAAAACAACATCTATTTATATAGAATGGAAAATACAAGACAAACAAGAAGGATATGGGAAGGAAGAATAATGAAAAATAAAAGAAGAGGAAGGCCAAGGACAACATGGAATGATGTCAAAGCAGAAATACTGGGAAGGAAAGGCAAAACATAGACAGAAGCGAAGAACATGACAAGGAATAGAAACGAATGGAAAAAGTTTATAAAAAGCTAAACGAAAATAAACGCCGTACACCATTGTTATGGTACGAGTACAAGAGATTATTGGATTATATATTTATATAGAAGCTCCAGGATCTCTCTTCAGTTTGATTTGTTCAGAAAAAAACCGTTGAACAAATTTAACTTTGTTCACTGGGAGTTTGAATTTTAATAATGTTCATAGAACATTTTATATTATACATTTTCGAAAGCAATCCCTTCCCTGGAATGGCCTTTAGTACGGCGGTCAAAGTCTTTTAGATGACCGGGATCGTGTCGAAACGATTTCGTTTCATCGCCAATTTCAGTTTGCGAAATAGCCAGAAATCAGAAGAACAATTCACGTACCATGATCGCTTTGTGCAATGCTGCATTGTCGTGCAACAAAAACCAACTGACTAGCTCTCGATATTCCGGTCGAACTCGTCGAATTCTGGCCCACAATTGTTGTAGAACTCCGAGATAATATTCTGCGTTCACCATCTGACCTTGTGGGACCAATTCAATCAACAATTCCCTGTGAATCGAAGGAATGATGATTTTGCTCTTCTGAAAGCGTAATCTTCTTTTTTTGGCTCATCTGGTGACTTCCATGCCGCAATCTGACGTTTTGTTTTTGTCTCGTATTGAAAACACCACGTTTAATCAACAGTTACAATGCTTCTTCTTTTGCTGATAATTTCAAAGACTTAATTGCACTGTGTGCCTTTGAGAAAAACCATTTTTGTAGATCCCAATTGAAGTATTTACCATTTCTTTCTTTTTCAGGTTCAGCACAAAGCACCTGACTGTATACGCATTATTACTCGACTTTCTAATTTCTTGTATACAAATTTTGATCTGTATGTACAATAAATTAATGCACGCACTTCTAAGACCACTCTACTTAACTCATTACCTGACGCATTCGAACGGAATGTCATAATCGTGATACCATTAAAAAACTTACATTTTCAATTAATTTCAGTTCAGGAGTTCATACTTGAAATCTCGGAAAACACCATTCCGAAAACGCAGTCAACGTTTCAATTAATAATCACTAATTACTTTTTAATTTATATGGGCAATGTGTGTTATTGTTTCATTCAACAAAATTACTATTACAGGTCTGATTGCGAAACTTTTGCGTATCATTCTTTTACCTATTTCCAACTTCCAATGTAAAGACAGGAAGTCTACAGCGACAACGGTGACGCACGTTAAAAATTATTAAACGCCTGGCTACACACAATACGCATAAATTCATTGGACGCTTCACTCGTTTTTACTTTCTCTCATACTTCACGTGTAATATAAAATCTTACGATGTCTTCTGTAAATCATTACCGCTAATATTAGTAATTTTCTTTTCAGATTTCACGTAAAAAATTTGTAAATTCGTGCAATTATCCATTGCGACTGCTGATGTACTACGTAGTGTGCAAAGAAATATGTTTAAATTAGTTTTTAAATTTTTTATATGTATATTGATATTTACGAGGTTTCATCATTGTGTATTCAAAATGTGTTAAACACGTTCAAAATAATCTTTTCATCGGCGTACATGTGCATGCAATTTAATATGAAAACGTGTTCAAATGAGGAATAGCCTTGCATCTTATCAAAATTCCCTGTTAAAATGTTAGGAGTATCACATTCCTATCTCTTTATCAATGTTTACTGTAGGGAATAAATCTAATCTATATATTATGTATGTACATACGTACATTTTTGAATTATTATACCCAGTTATAAAATGTAAAAGAATTAATAGCATTTTGTATCAACTATACGAGTTTTTTTTATTGAAACGCTCTATATAAAGGGCACACCAAATTCTTGAGCATATTTCGTGTTTGCTTCGATTTTGTCTGAATTCTATCTCCATTTTCCTTTTTCACTCATTGTTTTACAATCGCATTTTGGGTAACTACAATATGGTTGTATATTTACGAGGAGGCATTGAAAAATTCTTAGCCTACTATAGAAGCAAAGAAAATTTGAAAGTCAACATATTTTATTATTCTACATACTCTTCTCTTAGTTGCATACCTTTATGGCAATCAATCTGCCACACCTCGAGACCCTTCAAATGCCACAAATTTACGACCTTTTAAACTTTTTTTCAGTTGAGGAAAGACATGATAGTCGGACGGAGCTAGATCTTTTCGGAGATCTTTCGGATTGGAGCCAGACCATTACCAAAGAAGAACAATCCCGCGAGACTCTGATTTAAGACCTATTAGTATTGTTCCAATCTTCTCTAAAGTGACCGAGGAGGTACTCATTGAACAGTTGGAAGGCTATATTTATAACAATAACATCATACCTACAACTTAATCAGGGTTTCGCGCAGGATTTAGTTGTGCAACTGCGTTACTAACAATTATTGTGGATGATATTATCGTTACATTGGACAGGAGAAGGGCTTCAGTTCTATGTCTCTTAGATTTTTCGAAGGCATTTGATACCATTAATTATGAACTTCTAGCATCAATTTTACATTTCTCTGGTCTTGATGACTTTCCACAAAGTTATTATACTCCTACGTATAACAATAGAACACAATCGGTTATTATAGACGAGCATATCAGAACCTCTTATCCTGACATTCGGTGTTCCGCAGGGTTCGGTTCTCGCTCCTCTCTTGTTTAGTTTATATACTAGCAACTTGAATAACAGCATTAAGTATTGTAGAGCTCACTTCTATGCGGATGACATAAAAATATATATCATTTGCTCCTAACAAACCCTGGAAAAACTAAAATAATGCTTTTTGCTTCACCCAATCAGAGAGAACAGTTTGCTGCGAATATGAATATAAAGAGAGACAGAGGGGGCAAAATCCCCGAGGTCCGGGCTTCCGTAGGAGGGGGCAGGGGGAGGGGGCGATTGAAATAATAATTGTTTGAGATCGACTATGGGACAGCAAAGATTGTCAGATTTGGGAGTGTTGTCTATTGAGTCTAGGCTAGCAAGAACATTGAATTTTGTCTCAATTATTCAAACTTTCGCAGAAAGGAAGGCAAGAAGAGTGTTGTAAATAAAAAATAGTTCAAAATCTGTTAGTATTATTATTAAGTGCAGAAAATAAAGATCATTTATTGTTATTCTTATTATAATCTGTCAAATAAGAGGGATATTCGAATAATTAGAACCCTAAATTACGAAGTGTTTGCATAGTAACATGCGATTTGTGTGCGGAGGCATTGTCCTGCAAAAACAAAAGTGTGGACAATTTTCCGCGCCTTCTCCCAATAATATTTTCACGTATAGTGGTCAGTGACGTCGAATAATAATGCCCAGTTATTGTTCCAACCTTATCCAGAAAATCGATCACGATTACTCAACGGCAATCACAAAAATCTGAAGGAAAAATTTTTCCAGCAGATTTTTGAATACGAAACTTCTTAGGTGTTGGAGAAGCAGAGTGTCTCCATTCCATCGATTGTTGCTTTGTTTCTGGGTCGTAGAAATGTATCCAAGTTTCATCCATACTGACAATACGACATCATTTTCAAACCGAGATCGAACGTGATGCTTTCACTGTTGCATATTTCTGGTTCACATTCAGACATTTTTCTCCAAATCGAAGTGAACTAACCCCTTTAAATACAGGTAAAATGATAGCTCGATACCTCAATTTTTCGATTTTGACAATTTCGGTAGATATCCTTTTTTCAAAATTTTATTGCACAACTTTGCTTTGACCTTTTGACGTGAAACTTTACACCGACACTCCTAATATGTTATCTTTTGTTGCTATGAATTTATGCTATCTGATGTATTTGACTTTGTCTATAATTTTCTCGAAAAGGAGATTGAGTTCGTTCATAGCAAGTATTCCCTTTTATTATCATACATGCTTGTCAAAGAAAGGCATATTTTCCTTGGGTATCGTTAGGAAAACTAGCATTTCCAAACTGCATGTTTCCAACAGGAAAGGAATTCAACGGAATTATAATGGTGTTGACGTTTCGTGTATTGGTTGGAAAGATAATAAAAATGTACAGTCGAGGGCATGGAATTCAAGGCACAAATAATTGGCTACTGTAAATATGCCTTGCATATAGGGTTTTATTGACATTTACTAATGTTTCATTGACATTTAAAAATGTGCCTAGAGTTTGTCTTAATGAAGCGCAAATCTATCAAGAGCTACAGCAAAACTTGAGGAAAGATGGTCTTTAAGAGCTGTTGCTGCGCACCTTAATGTGACTAAGTCTTGTATAGAACACATAAAAAAACGTTGGGACTATTAGGTACCACACACCGTTTAAAAGAGTACCAGGTTCTTTCTTGGTGATCGACGTGTTACTAATGTAGACGAAGACTTCGCGTTAATTAAACATATGAGAGAACATCCTTTCCAGACAGTTGTTGAAGCAAAATCCCTAACACAATTTCCTGGATCTAAATGGACAGCGCGGAGAAGAATAAAGGAACATGGATTAAAATGTAAAATTGCCCCTAAAAATCATTTTTGACTGAGATAAATAAAGAGGTACGTTTAGAGACGAAGAATTCTGGAGTACTGTTGTTTTCAGCTCGAGCTATAATGGAAAATTACGTGTTTACAGACCTCCAAATTCTCGGCATCAAGAACGATATATTTAGCGAGATCGATCGAGCGGCAGATTCTCTGTTAGTGTGTGGGCATGGATAACTTCTGAAGGATTAGGGATATGTCATCAAATTGAAGAACGATTAACGGGACTTATATACAGAAATTTATTAGAAAATGTAATGTTACCTTCAGTCTTGGAAAGATTCCCAGATGGTAAAACTTTACTTTTCAACATGATAAATGCCCATGTTATACCGCCAGAACTGTTAAGGAATAGGCTACTCGAAATATTCAAGTTTTGCGGTGGTCTGCGAAAAGTCCAGACTGCATTTTTAAATCTTTTCGTATTTCCGAGTTTCTTATTCTATTCATTCTTCTAACTCTTCTTAAATATCTCAATTCTACTGCCTGTAATTTATTCTTTCGTCTTCTATTTAATATCCGGGTTTCACAGCGATATGTTAATATCGGTCGGTAAATTGCCTTATGTACTTTTAGTTTTGTTTCTCTGGATATCTCTTTTTTGTTAATGAAATTATTCCTCGTGCTATAGTATAGCTTTGTTGTTTTATCTATTCTTTGATTAATCTCTGCGTCTTGGATCCCTTTTCAATCAATTCTTACTCCCAAGTACTGAAATGTTTTTACTTGTTCTATTTCAATTCCTTCTATTTCGATTTTCGTATCTAGCAGCTCATCTCCCACTATCATTACTTTAGTTTTGCTCTTAATCATTGTCATTCCACTGTCTTTTAGTGTCATATTCCATGTTATTAGGTTACGTTTCAGATCTTCCTCATTGTCGGCTATAATTACTATTATATATCGTTTGCGAATGCCCCTTCCAAAACTTCGACTGTCTTCAAGTTAAAGTGTCCAACTCTGATCTTTTTACTTTTGCTTGTACATTGTTTGATAATGTCCTTCATATAAATAATGAACAGAATTGGGCTCAGACTTCCTCCTTGACGCAGTCCCTCCTTTGTTTTAAATATATCCGATTCTAAATTGTTAGCTATTACAGGATTAGTATTATTGTTATATATTTTCTGTATTAATCGTCTTATTTTGCCATTCACACCTCTTTCTCTTAATATATTCGATAATCTTTCTCTTGGTACTTTATCGAATGCTTTTTCTAAGTCTGTAAATGCTAAGAATACTTTCTTCTTTGGAGGCTTTCTGTATTATTTGTTTCACAGAGAATATTTGGTATTGTGTGCTCCTTCCTTTTCTAAACCCACTTTGTGACTCATGTAACGTATTTTTTATCTATTATTTGCTCGAGAATCTTCATTGCAGTATTCCTCTGTAATTATTGCATTCTTTTCTTATTTCCTTTATTCTTGTATATTGGTACTATCAATGACTTCTTCCAATCGTTTGGTATTTCCTCTTCTCTTCATATTCTGTTATATATTTCCAACATTAATTATCTTCCTTTTTGTCCTGTATATGTTATCATTTCTGCTTCCATTTTTCTATTTTTGTATTGCTTCTTCCAGTTCGTCCATGGTAATTATTTCTTCTGTCTCTTCTTCTCCTATTATTTGTTGTTCACTAGGATGCTCGTTTTCCACCCCTCCGCTTAATAATTCCTGAAAGTATTCTTTCCACCTTTCTATAATCGTCTTTCTATCGCTTAGAATCTCTTCCTTATTATTTTGTATATAATGTATACCTAGATTATGATCTTTCTTCATTCCTTACTGATTTCAAGATATAAAATAGTTTTTGGTTCTCTTTACCGTTTTTTTCCATCTCTTCCCCAAACTCTTTTTTTGCTTGTACTACTAAATGTTTTTTTTTCTTTCTTCTTTATATTCATATATCGTATTTTTCCACTGTTTGTTCTGCTCCTGGAGAATTAGATTCAATGATTAGATTCAATTATCGCTTGATGTTGTCCAGAGAGCAAGGACTTTCCACGATGAAACACAAAAGCATTGGCGTTATCCTCTCACAATTTTTTTTGTATTTTAACGCTAACAATTCATACATTAATTTAATAGCAACACATCGACAGACATCGACATAATTCAGTATCATGACAAGTGACAATTTTAACAGTTCTAAAAAGACTCTAAAATCTTTAGATTCAACTTCTTTTTTTGATGAATCGAACTTAATAAAGAAATCGATCATTTGACTTGCTGAAACCATCGTCAGATTCTGTCTGGTTATTATGCTGCTTTTGCTGATAGTTGTTTTCGTGTGTATAAGTTTGCACTTGACACTACCACGACATTTTAAAATTTCAAAAACTGGAGACTTTAACTGCGTCCGTTAATATCGGAACACCTTGTAGACGGATAACTTCTTCGTCGGCAGCGTTATGTACCCTTCACTGTCAGCAGCCTTACACAGCCTAACACACTAAATAACTCGAAACCGTCGGGAAGGAAGCGTACAACGTGAGCCGTGAAAACAGATGGCGACGGCGTATTTTTACACTACGCCGAGTCCTCCATCGCGCTCATGGCCCGCGGACGCCAACGAGGTACGTTCGTTCACAACACAACTCGTTTCCACGGGACCCGGCCGCAACACATCAACTTCGAGTTTGCTTCGAGTTTAGTTTACCTTGAACGTTATAAAGTGGCGTTTCACATGCTTCTTTTCCCTGGCAGTGCGTAGATTTGATGGTGTTTCGCCTGTCTCGTAACGTACGGGTCTTTGTTTTGTCGCGCATTGTGTTCTTTCACGAGGAAGACGTACGTTTTTTGAGAAGAACAGGTGAGAAACTACCGTAGAGAAGACACCAATCAGGGGATTAATACATTAAAGAGTCCGTTTAATGGAATTATAGAAAGGTAAGCGATAAGATGTTTATGGTCTTCTTTTTTTTGTGAGGTCCTCCTTGAAAAAGGGAAAGAAGCGGTTTTTTAACCCGTTGCAATATGCCGCTATGCACCTTCTCGGTGTTTCCGCTTTTTTTTTATTACATATTAGGTACCTTACTTTTATATATCATCTAATCTAGTTTGCACCTTATATGTAGGTAAGCTTCTTTACCATCGAGGTACCACGCTATTCTTGCGCAGGTATAAAATTCAAATTAAATTCATTACTAAGCAACAACAATAGTTCAAATGTTTTAATAACAGTAGGTGTATAAATAATGTTATAAATATTAAAGCTGTTTTGATTAAAAATTTTATGGCCACATTCGAAATGGACACACGTGGGTTACTATACAAGTTTACTATTTTTATACGTGTTATTTGAGCCAATTTGACAGGTGTATCGTATAAACCCCTCATATACTGAAACAAAATAAAACGACAACGCAGATGGTCTCAGAAGTCGGTTTAGAATTCTCTTTCCATTAGTTTTTTTTGTCTAATTCAACGCCTTTACACATTTCTTTTTAATCAACGTACGAATTAAAATATGTCTGTTATTCTGGATTTTTAAATTTTAATTCCACAAAGCTTTTTGATCTTTTGTTTGAGCTCTTTTTCAACATATAACAGATATGGATACGCTCATCAGGTTTTATATGTTGATCACGTTTCTCATTTATTTTTGACAAATTCTAGGAAGTCGTCAGTTATTTAATATTAATCTTATAAGAATTAAACAAAATTTCAAAATGCAATTTATCTAGATTAAATAAATGTTTAAAATACCATTTCTGTATTGAAATTATCCTTATATATCTATCTCACATTTTCACTGCAGCCAATAAGATCTATTGCAAATACCCTTAATCTTTCAGTTCGAATTGGTCTCCAAACTTCCGAAGAAGTTTCGGATGTTCTTGGGGATTATAATTCTAATGTCAGCCAGTTCTAATAAAGTTCTAAAATCGGCATTTATTCACCTTGTCCATCTTCTTCGGGTGATGATTCAAAAATAAGACCGTTATGGTGCTAATATCTCTTTAGTTGAAGTAGAGATTTAGCCATAGTAGCTGAAACGGTAATAAACTTTTTTGATCTTAGTTTAGTTAGGCCACAAAATGACTTTGGTCCAATGGACTCAGACTCCGCGCTTATCTTTGTAAGACCATCATTACCCCCACATCCTCGATGACCTGGCATCCTTGCCACTATGACTGTCATCCTTTGGGTCAGAGCTACGAGGGTAAGCAGACAGTCCTCGCTTAGATTCGACTCAAAAATACATGCATCTAGAGCCTTTTACGTACTGATTGACTGTATGAGAAACTGTGTATACGTGCGTCTTTCTTTTTTCAATAGCATACAATTTATCCAATAAGAACTTCGCACTATATTAGTAAGACCCTGCTTTCCACTAATTTTCTGACTCAGATGTCTGTACAGAGCACCATATTTTGCGAACTCAGCACCACGTTCGCAAAATAGCTGTTTTCCTTCCTTCGCGTTTGGCGACTGAGACGGCTAATCCATAGATACGACACCGTTTTCATTTCTACAGTCAATGCAGAGACTGCAACGATGTTTTCGATTGTTATCTTCTACCAATCTCCAAGCTTCATTGGTGCTTCTTTACCGATCTCAAGAGCCCTGTTTTATACAGTTTAATTATGGCGTTTAAGTTGCAGTTAAAGACGGATAAAGTCCCAAAACCGCGCAAATTAAGGCATCCCCACACATGAAGCTTTAAACGATGCGATACGGTTTGTTGCAGTGTGCGATGATCACTAGTTAACCGAGTTTTCTTAATAGGAATATCCATATTCAGAATAGGACGTAGCAAGACAGCTTCGAATCGTTTCGCTTGTTATGCTAACGATAAGTCCTGACTTTGAAGATAGATTTCTTCCATGTTATCAACACAACGCTATACTTAGTTTCAGTTGCTCTTCTGGATTTATGCAATTTTTCACCATGTCAGCTACTCCACATACAGAAAATTGAATTACAATAATTCTCTGTTTGTATTATTATTTTCTTTATCCTTGTTACTTTTAAGGGTGCCGAAATTTAAAGGGGTACAGGGTTTAAGAAATCAAATTCAATCTCCCCAACTTAAAAAAGGAGTCAACTTGATTACAAAACTAGGGTAACTAGAAGCTACATTTTTTCCTGAATACGAAAATGCAACTGGTATGTTATATGAAGGACATGGGTAATAAATTTATGCCCTTGACATGGAAGGAATTTTTAAGACTTGCTTGCTTAAGTTTAACAAATTATTAATAAGCCTTAGGAAGCTTTATTCTTTTCGAAACTACCACCATCATGAATACTTAACGCAGATGAGGTAGGTGTGTCCTGTGTTCATAAGAATGACAAAGTTTTGTCAGTTAAACGTAAGAGGTGGGCTGGAAAATTAGCGTCTAATGAAAGAGGAAGAAATATTACTCTTATTTTAGAAATAGAATGAATGATCGATTGATGCTCGATTCTCCAAATAAAACTATTGCTTTGCATCAGCTCAATAGGTGGATGAACAATAATTTTTTCTCTCTTAGATGAAGCTTTTTTCAAAGTTTAAGCATCCTATTGCTAAAAATCCAGTTATATTAATTATAGACAGACATAATAGTCACAAATAGTCGAACATTATGTAAATATAAATATCCAAAATAATAACACATCTTATACACTCTATATCACACCATTCACAAGCTCTAACCTGTAGGCAGAAGTTTTATAGAACCCTTTAATGGAGCTTATGTCAAAACGTAGAGTAGATGTTAAAATACTCTGCTATTATCATATTGTTTCAGTTGTTAATGGAGCTTGTACATATAAAAACATGATAATTAGAGGTTGTAAAAAAATAGATTTTCAGTTCTGATTTTTTTTGGTAACTACCTGCCTTCTAATGCAACAAATTCGCCAAACTGTAATAAATATTTCTCGGCCACTATTACAAGCTATCATTGCACTACCACTGCAGAGACACCAACTTCTAGCAATACACACCTTTTTGCAAAGCTATTGCAAAGTGTTAGTCATCCTGATAAGGACGATTTAGGAAGGAGAGAATGGTAAAAATCCATAAAATCTGAAAAAGATTGAAAAATATAATCTGTGATGAAAGCAAAAATGAAGAAAAGAAACGTAAACAAAAACAAAAAAAGAAAATGATTAATCACGACTTTGTACTTATTTTTCGACATTACTTTTAGTCCTAATCTTAGTTATTTTTAAATGTATACATTGTTGGCTGATGTTGATTTCCTCTGTTCCTCGAGGAGAAGCATCGGATACGGATCAGAGGACGATAACAGACACGGTTCAACCGACTAGAACGGAACAGGGACTGAGTGTATAACGAGTAGCAGAAAACATCAACATCAATCTCTAGAGAACTTCTGAAGAAGCTGACAGTATGATCAGCGAAAGATACATCTTTATGGTACACTGGCCGTGAAAGCCTACATTCGATTATTCTTTAAAATTTAGATTTAGAATTACTCCATCTAAAACTACTCCAGCTTTCAACACTGTAACACGTTTACTGTTTTAATTTTCCCAATAGAAATGGCTACTCTCTGCGAGTACATCCGAATTTAAATTGGAAGTGCTCAATCATCATCCGGAGTTGATTCACACTTTTAGATCAGATTAAGAAAACGAACTCCCTTAAGCATTAAAAGTTTTATCAATCTGCTTTTGCTAGATTTTGTAATGTTTTGTTTTATATTTGACCATTTGATTGGTCCGTAGTCAGCAAATCTTTACGCTAATGTTGCTGACTATTGACTGCAGACAAGACAAGAGTAGAATTTGCTTCATTGATCACTGAAGATCAGTTCTAAATCTCAATAGAAATTTTTAATCCAAGAAATCCATAGCCTGAACAGATGGGTCCGAAAACTTTGATTCTGTCCATATCGGCTCCAGAAAACCTGCAAAGCTCTTATACACTGATGGTGTTTCTAGCATAGCCTCTTCTCGAATTGTCTGTTTCTGTTTTCAAGAAGTTTCTTGATATTATTAACTCTGTCGTTGTTCTTCAACACTTCTCGTCGATTTAGAGCAAAGCTTTAAGATATTTTAACTAACCCAAATAAAAAATGATAGGCCCATAAACCTAATTTATAGATTGGAAAAAACTGGATATGCAGTAAGATGTCCTCTTAAGTGGCCAGTGCTATACATAGTCTACCTACAGACAGCCAGCCCTACAGATTACCTGAACCTAGTCAAAACTACAATAATTGTGGAGAATATTTATTTCTTTTGCTAATAACATTTGTAATAATAACTTCTTCACTTTGTATTTAATTTAATTGTTTCGTATTGATGTCCTCCTGTCCTAAAATATTCTCTTAAATAACACTTTAAGGGCAACTTCTGGAATGCAATTTTAGATAATTAACAACATAGTTATCCTTTTTATGAGCATTGTGTACTCCGTATAAATATTCCATTATTAGATACAATCTCGTCAGAGTAAAAATGAAATTGAACACAAGAGAAAAGTTATTTATAACACTTTCCGATTCAATATTTTCTCACAGACGTAATCGCTGGCCATTAAATTACACAACTTATAAAGAATCCATATTCCAAACATCACCATTAATGGATCGCCACATATTTATCCTGACAATTCGCGTATTTTCTTTGTACCTACATTATACGTTTGCCACTTAGCAATATAATATGTCAAGCAAACACACGTTTATTCTTCCGTTATTAGCACTCTCCGCTTTGCTGAAACCGTTTTTAATAGCGTGCAATCAACGACAAGTTAATAATCGTTCGTTTTATAGTTTTGACCGCAACTGTATTCTATTTATCTCTCTGGAGTCGTTCGTATAATTCTCCCTACATACATATTCCTTCAAAAGAGTTGCGAGTAACGGTTGCTGATAATTCCGAATTAACGCGAGATGAACAGAAAAACGATGCACGCACACAAAGGCGGATTTCTGTGTGCGGTTGTGGTTCATCGTGTAGTTGGCACACTCTCCGAACAGGTTTTCTCAAATTAATCGAATTGACATACTAAATAATCAAAGCTACAGAGTAGGCTACGTACAGGTAAAAGGTATTGATATTATTTTGTCAACTACCTGATGAATACTGTATAGTTTATTCAATCAGTAATTTAATTTTTAGAAATTGTTCTCAACCGTTTATGACTCTATCTAAGAAACTAATCGAATTAGAAGGCTCTAGTTTTCGGAAATCGATTTCGCATCAACTTTTTTATGCAAAGTATACGAACACTGGCGATCTGGTTCTATAACAACGTTCTATTTTGAATAAACAAGAATAAAAAATTAAAATAATATACGCTTGTTTTTTAGAGCAGTCTAATATAATAATAAATAATAAAGAATTTTCCTTGAGAAAATATTTAGACAAAACTACAATTTATAAAATTAAAGTAAATTATTTCATACTCAGTGTACACTCATAAGTACCAGCTGAAGTCATTTCAGCAAGGTTTCGTCGTGTACAAAGACGGATAGATGTTATTTTCTCAATGTCCTCGCGACTATTACTCCTTACCTAATACAGCTACAGACATATAATATATATTACTTTTTTTCTGCTATATTCCACGGTTCAAAGCTTTTTGTTCTTGTATCGTGTGACGTCATCCCTATTATGCTACGTAACGTATACCTGTAGCCGTAGGTGTATAATTTATTCATAGAAGTCGATGTCTAAGTGGACTACACTTTTATATCGATTGGTCGTATTTTGCATTTTTAATGAGATATGTGCCCCTATTGGTGGGTACGTTTTGCATTATAAATGTACGTAAGTACTACCGATCGGCAACAGTAAAATGTTGAAATTATGGCAAATACTATAGAATGAGGCATGACACAACGATTAAATTTATTTTAATTTTTTCTCCGATTTTTTTCTTAATTTCTATGAAAAAGAAACGAAACATTATACAGTAACATATCAGATTCGGCTAGTTTCAACTTGCTGCCAAGGAATAAGATGGTTTTTTTACTTTTCATATACTGAATCACAAACCTGTTTGAAATGATAAATAATAGTACTGAAATGGCAAATATTATATAACAGCCGGTTACAATATAGAGTAAAAGTAATAATAATGTAAACATGTTTATAAATAATCATTATAAACATTTATTTGCAAATACAACTCAAGTTGTCTTTGATTTGTGCTATTTTTCTTTCCTGAGATATACATAAATAATATCCTGTTTCTTGCTTCATTATTAAATAGATGATTTATTTAATGTACTGTTGGATTGAGTAGGCATTGATTTCTTTATGGTTATTTCATTGACCCCAAACTACAAAATCAATTTCCTGGTGTATGACATTGTACAAATTACACTGCACAACAACAATCTTATTGGATGAATCGAAGCTAGGAAATTCTGTTTTAGACAAATCAAAATCCCTCACAAAGTCATTTAATTGTAACTCATTTTGATTGAATGGTTTTGGTTCCAAACAACATGCAGGGATTCCCAAAGTGGTCTAAATCGACCCCTTGTGGTCGATATTGGTTTCCCAGGAATCGACATAAACGAAACCTGGTGTTGGTGGTCGACAAGATTGAAAAATCGACCCCTATTAATTAACTTCTTATTTGAAACTTTCAAGATACTGTATAAGTTGTGGTACGTGTACCAACTTGTTATAAGAATGACTAATATTTTAATAGC
This sequence comes from Holotrichia oblita, assembly GCA_023690525.1. NCBI lineage: Eukaryota > Metazoa > Arthropoda > Insecta > Coleoptera > Scarabaeidae > Holotrichia > Holotrichia oblita. Next base: position 200,763,791 of record CM043015.1, on the reverse strand, counting down.
AAGTATCTCTGTTTTCTAAAAACTCAACAAGTGGATAAGCGTGCACAAGCTTGTACAAGATGAAAAACATGGCAAGTCAGTAAGCGTAGACAACTTCGTGCAAGATAATGAGTTCGAGCGGACAAGTCTTTCAGGAACGTTTTGACTTGCTCTGTATTGACTCATAGGTATACGCGATTTAACACGAACGAAATCATGATCATATTTTACTATACAACAAGCTTGCACTTAGGTTGAAAGTTACAGAGATTACAGAGAAAGATGGGGGTCTGAGGTATCAGTTCATTTTGGAAAAGGGTCTCTTGCCCAAAATAGTTTGGGAATCCCTGCTCTAATGCATCACTGAGACTCAGAGAGGATCGAAAACCTGTATCCTATAATAAACCAACAAAATCAGCAGTTTTTTTTTTAATTATATGAAGTTCTCGCCCGTAAGCATTTTTAATAATAATAATAATATATATTGCCGAACAGATTTACAATTTCTATACAAATTTATTTGTCCCAAGAGTGTCGATGCGCCTATACGATTTTTAAGCAAATTATGCAGACATTTAATATCTATGTATGTCGTTACGGCGAAGCTCAAAGAATCTACCTTGAATGAATTCAATAATGTGTTGATTAATGCATGACTGAAACTGTAAAAGTATTAAAGTATTAGTCTTTCTTGTGAAACTAACACATCGACATTTCGAGATGTTCATCGTCAATTTATTCCAATCGTACCAATGCTGGACGGCAGCAATTTGGTTTTGCAGCAATACACAGTCATCTACAGTAGATACTAATGGTAGCATACAATTTTAAGTCATCCGTAAAAACCAATTTGCAGCAATCAAATTCTAAGGCCAGATCGTCGATAAATATAAGGAATAAAAGGGGGCCTAAATGTGTTCGTTGAGGGACTCTAGATGTTGGCGAGAAGTTATTCGATGCATGATCCTTATATACTATAATGTCTACTGTGGTAAAATAAGACCAAAACATAATACAAGCACTGAGGAAAAACTAGCAATTTCCAGTTTATTCAAAAGTAAATGGTAAATACAGTCAAAAGCTTCGGTCACATCAGTATATAAATATAACATCAACATGCTTATTGTTGTCGAGTCTATTAGTTGTATGTACACCAGAGTCCCGGTAATCCGAACCCCGGTAATCTGAACGTCCGGCTAATCCGAACAAGGCTAAAAAAACAACTATTTGATGGGGAAAAAAAAGGTCACTGAGTTAAAATAAAAACAAAGCAATGTAATCTGAAATACAAAACTTTAATTTACAGCACGGTATTGGGTACTTAAATACAATACATACTACGTACACAATGTTAATTAAACACACTAGTAACTATTTTTTGGAACCCAAGAAGTCAGTAATCGTCTTTTGACGTAATGAAGATAACCTGTTGACCGATGCAAAGTTGCGCCATCGCCGCATGAACATCAAGTCTGCGGGTGTAGCAGTAGACTGTTGCTCGAAATAGCGTAGGGCGACGTCTAGGGCAGCTGCAGCGTCTGCATGTGGCACCAATTCACACACGGGCTCGTCGTCACTTCCGTCCGAACAGTTCATTTCCGCTTGTTCCTGTGTGTCCGCTGTTACTATTTCCTCGTCAGTAAGGTTTTCAACGGGAGCACCATCTGCCGCCATCCATTCAGCAACGTCCTCTTCTGCAGCTTCTTCACAGCCAGGAATCGCCTGCACCAGTTCCAATAAATGACCTTCATTATCTTGTCCTGCTGGTGTGTCTATAAACTGAAGGCTTGTCCACAGTTTTTTCCAGGATTTTCTTATAACCTGGTCGGAAACGTTTTCCCACGCTTCAGCAGTCCAATAAACAACATCCTTTATATTGGTTTGTTTGATTTTTTGGACCAAAGGAATGTTGTCGTCTTGAATCAGTGTCCTCAAAAACTTTTTCCTGTAGATAAGCTTTAAGGTTTGCAGTATGCCTTGGTCCATCGGCTGTAAGACTGCTGTAACGTTCGGGGGTAAAAACTCCGCCCGAATGTCACCAACTGATAGCTCTTCTGTGATTGGGTGAGAAGGAGCGTTGTCTATCAAAAGAATTGCTCGTGGTTCCAAGTCATTTTCCTCGCTAAAACGCTTAACAGCAGGCACAAACTGGTGGTGAAACCATTCTTTAAACAACTTGCCATCCATCCACGCTTTCTTTTGGCTTTTGTAGTAGAGTGGCAGAGCGCTTATGTTGACGTTTTTAAAACAACGAGGCTTTGCAGAATTGCCAATCAGCATAAGTGGGAGCTTGTGGTTACCAGCAGCATTGCTGCAGGCTAGTAATGTTACCCGATCTTTGATCATCTTAAAACCACGAGCATGGTCTTCTGCTTTTGAGGCTAAAGTTTTTGTTGGTAGAGCCCGGAAGTTTAAACCGGTTTCGTCGGCGTTATAAATTTGTTGGGGAGAATAACTTCCCTCAGTAATCAAAGTTTCAAACTTACTCAGATATTCTTGGGCTGCATTGTGGTCAGACGATAGTTTCTCTCCAGTAATGGTTAGTTGGCGAATTCCGTGACGTTTTTTAAACCTGTCAAACCAACCCGTACTTGCGCATAAATTTAACTGACAGGTAAATTGGGCCATTTATTAAAACCAAAGAAAAAGGGCTGTTAACTTGAGGAGGTTTGCCGATTTTCAAGTGAGCTGAGGAAGTCGCACAGTTCTGTTCTAGTTTTGCGCGATTTTTCTTCCAGTCTGAAATTGTGGCTTTGTCAACACACAATTCGGTTGCTAATTTAGTCAAAGTCTCGCCATTATCTAAACGTTTCAATGCGTCTAGTTTATCTTTAAGAGATAACGTTTTATGTTTACGTTTTACGCTTGCCATAGCGACACTGTAATGCACAGTCACTGGTCACGAAACTATGGTAGACACTTGTTTACTGTTCAATCACTTACAGTCGACTGAGCGAGCTAAGTTAACGCCGGGTCCGGGTGCCTTCGTGCGTATCCTGATAATCCGAACAACTTGGTAATCCGAACAGGGTCCGGTCCCAATTAGTTCGGATTACCGGGACTCTGGTGTACCTACATACATATATTGAGCCACAATTGCCAAATTAGTGTTAGTTGATTTTTTAGACATGAATCCGTGCTGATCAATTAATATGAAAGATTTTACTTGAGGGTATATAACTCTGTATACTTAAGCACGATTCAAATATTTACGCGAAATTATTAATTCTAGCAATTGGCCTCTTCTTACTTATGAGCTGGAGTTAATCTTGCAATTTTCTACTATATTATTAGACAAGTAACATAATGGACTTGAAAATACCTGAGCGCAATCTTTGAGCGGCATAACAACCATATCTGATCTGGTGCGTCAGCCACCCCTCCCTCCCGCCCCCATTCTGCATGACAGCAAAATTGGAAACTTTCAAAACAAATTTAGCTTCAACGTTTGTCCCCATCGATAGACAAGTGGTTTTCTGATATGATTCTTAACGCAAGTTTGAATACAGAATGATAATCGAAGTGAGTTGAGTTGAAACGTGAGGAATTTTGTTCGGTAGTGCCCTTAAGAATTAGCTTTATCTTTAAGGACAGATGAGCAAAGGGTTTCCTTGTTTCCTATTTCCTCTATTATACTTGTACTTTGGGGATGCATTAAAGGCGAAGTCGATTAGAAGCAGAGCGCATGAAAGCGTGATTCAATAGGCTGTCTCTTCAATAACTTTGGAGAGCAATAATGTCCCAAGTGAGCATGCAATTCGAACTGATCTAGTGCAAATATTTGTAATCAAAGATCTCGTATTAACGTGCAGCATTTGTATAGAAAATATGATGATTTCAGTCATAAATCACTTTCACTAGAATGTCTTTATGAGTTCTCAAAATAAAAGAAACCAATTCATCTCAAAAAATTGACTGACTGGTGTGCACTATGTTGGACTGGAGCTTGGACTTTTTAAAGATTGGAAACGGGAACAGTATCACTGTTCTATTATCTACATATTGGGAAACGTTAAACGACTTGTTTTTCAAATAAGCCAATGGATTCGTCATCGAACTCTTCTGGCAATAAACCAGCAGCGCATTCAGATCTAAATGAACACATAAATCATGCAATTGCTGAAATAGAGTCATGTTGTTATGTAAAACCGTTATAAAAGCGGAAAGTGGCACTACTTTGTCACATCAATTCGTCAATGGCAACACATGAACAGAATGCGCTGACACCCCATTCGATTTTGAGCACCAGAGTAGAGAGTATACAATGGCTACAAAATTAATTCAGATTTCAACGTTTCATCACATTATCACCAAAATCTACAGACCTTTTTCCAAAACCTTACATTAAATTACATGTTACCTTTTTTATTTAAAAATACTAATCTGTATGTATCCCCTTCTTTGGAAAGTCATTCTCATTCATTTGTAGCCAGATTTTACCTGAATAATAAATGTTTAAATGATTTACATTTTCATCCAGTAAAATTCGACTCAATCTTTAATATTTCTTATAGAAACCTGCGAAGCTAATGTCAACTTATTGTATTGTTACTCAAAGTAACGTAGCAACGGCATACATAAAAAGAAGGTAAAACATCCCCTTGTTAATGTCGTACTTTGTATCGTACGCATCTGTTATTAAGACCGGCAACAACCAACGACCTTAAGCAGAGTTGCGTGAACCGGCTCAATTACCTGTTGTCATGATTTTCTCTTATTGTGCCTCTATATGTATAAGCGCTTGTCAGGATGTTAATAATCAAATAATTTAATGTCGGAAACGTTACGCTGCGAATAGGGGAGAAAGAATTATGAAAAAATGATAAAATAATAAATCAGGAAGGCAGGAAATGGAATTTCTGGGGAAAATGTTGAGACGAATTCTTACGTAGAAGACGTTGAATAATTCAAGAAGAAAAAGTTGAATTTACTTGAGATAAAACTTTTATAAAATTACAAAATTTCTTAATTCCTAGTTAAACACATTCTCGTTAGATAACTATCTCCGCATCATTCCCTCTATAACGTTACTGCAGCCGATACATCATGCCAAACTAGACTTCAGCGAGTACTTATGAGTGTACACTGAGTATGAAATAATTTACTTTAATTTTATAAATTGTAGTTTTGTCTAAATATTTTCTCAAGGAAAATTCTTTATTATTTATTACTCCTATTATATTAGACTGCTCTAAAAAACAAGCGTATATTATTTTAATTTTTTATTCTTGTTTATTCAAAATAGAACGTTGTTATAGAACGAGATCGCCAGTGTTCGTATACTTTGCATAAAAAGTTGATGCGAAATCGATTTCCGAAAACTAGAGCCTTCTAATTCGATTAGTTTCTTAGATAGAGTCATAAACGGTTGAGAACAATTTCTAAAAATTAAATTACTGATTGAATAAACTATACAGTATTCATCAGGTAGTTGACAAAATAATATCAATACCTTTTACCTGTACGTAGCCTACTCTGTAGCTTTGATTATTTAGTATGTCAATTCGATTAATTTGAGAAAACCTGTTCGGAGAGTGTGCCAACTACACGATGAACCACAACCGCACACAGAAATCCGCCTTTGTGTGCGTGCATCGTTTTTCTGTTCATCTCGCGTTAATTCGGAATTATCAGCAACCGTTACTCGCAACTCTTTTGAAGGAATATGTATGTAGGGAGAATTATACGAACGACTCCAGAGAGATAAATAGAATACAGTTGCCGGTCAAAACTATAAAACGAACGATTATTAACTTGTCGTTGATTGCACGCTATTAAAAACGGTTTCAGCAAAGCGGAGAGTGCTAATAACGGAAGAATAAACGTGTGTTTGCTTGACGTATTATATTGCTAAGTGGCAAACGTATAATGTAGGTACAAAGAAAATACGCGAATTGTCAGATAAATATGTGGCGATCCATTAATGGTGATGTTTGGAATATGGATTCTTTATAAGTTGTGTAATTTAATGGCCAGCGATTACGTCTGTGAGAAAATATTGAATCGGAAAGTGTTATAAATAACTTTTCTCTTGTGTTCAATTTCATTTTTACTCTGACGAGATTGTATCTAATAATGGAATATTTATACGGAGTACACAATGCTCATAAAAAGGATAACTATGTTGTTAATTATCTAAAATTGCATTCCAGAAGTTGCCCTTAAAGTGTTATTTAAGAGAATATTTTAGGACAGGAGGACATCAATACGAAACAATTAAATTAAATACAAAGTGAAGAAGTTATTATTACAAATGTTATTAGCAAAAGAAATAAATATTCTCCACAATTATTGTAGTTTTGACTAGGTTCAGGTAATCTGTAGGGCTGGCTGTCTGTAGGTAGACTATGTATAGCACTGGCCACTTAAGAGGACATCTTACTGCATATCCAGTTTTTTCCAATCTATAAATTAGGTTTATGGGCCTATCATTTTTTATTTGGGTTAGTTAAAATATCTTAAAGCTTTGCTCTAAATCGACGAGAAGTGTTGAAGAACAACGACAGAGTTAATAATATCAAGAAACTTCTTGAAAACAGAAACAGACAATTCGAGAAGAGGCTATGCTAGAAACACCATCAGTGTATAAGAGCTTTGCAGGTTTTCTGGAGCCGATATGGACAGAATCAAAGTTTTCGGACCCATCTGTTCAGGCTATGGATTTCTTGGATTAAAAATTTCTATTGAGATTTAGAACTGATCTTCAGTGATCAATGAAGCAAATTCTACTCTTGTCTTGTCTGCAGTCAATAGTCAGCAACATTAGCGTAAAGATTTGCTGACTACGGACCAATCAAATGGTCAAATATAAAACAAAACATTACAAAAAATCTAGCAAAAGCAGATTGATAAAACTTTTAATGCTTAAGGGAGTTCGTTTTCTTAATCTGATCTAAAAGTGTGAATCAACTCCGGATGATGATTGAGCACTTCCAATTTAAATTCGGATGTACTCGCAGAGAGTAGCCATTTCTATTGGGAAAATTAAAACAGTAAACGTGTTACAGTGTTGAAAGCTGGAGTAGTTTTAGATGGAGTAATTCTAAATCTAAATTTTAAAGAATAATCGAATGTAGGCTTTCACGGCCAGTGTACCATAAAGATGTATCTTTCGCTGATCATACTGTCAGCTTCTTCAGAAGTTCTCTAGAGATTGATGTTGATGTTTTCTGCTACTCGTTATACACTCAGTCCCTGTTCCGTTCTAGTCGGTTGAACCGTGTCTGTTATCGTCCTCTGATCCGTATCCGATGCTTCTCCTCGAGGAACAGAGGAAATCAACATCAGCCAACAATGTATACATTTAAAAATAACTAAGATTAGGACTAAAAGTAATGTCGAAAAATAAGTACAAAGTCGTGATTAATCATTTTCTTTTTTTGTTTTTGTTTACGTTTCTTTTCTTCATTTTTGCTTTCATCACAGATTATATTTTTCAATCTTTTTCAGATTTTATGGATTTTTACCATTCTCTCCTTCCTAAATCGTCCTTATCAGGATGACTAACACTTTGCAATAGCTTTGCAAAAAGGTGTGTATTGCTAGAAGTTGGTGTCTCTGCAGTGGTAGTGCAATGATAGCTTGTAATAGTGGCCGAGAAATATTTATTACAGTTTGGCGAATTTGTTGCATTAGAAGGCAGGTAGTTACCAAAAAAAATCAGAACTGAAAATCTATTTTTTTACAACCTCTAATTATCATGTTTTTATATGTACAAGCTCCATTAACAACTGAAACAATATGATAATAGCAGAGTATTTTAACATCTACTCTACGTTTTGACATAAGCTCCATTAAAGGGTTCTATAAAACTTCTGCCTACAGGTTAGAGCTTGTGAATGGTGTGATATAGAGTGTATAAGATGTGTTATTATTTTGGATATTTATATTTACATAATGTTCGACTATTTGTGACTATTATGTCTGTCTATAATTAATATAACTGGATTTTTAGCAATAGGATGCTTAAACTTTGAAAAAAGCTTCATCTAAGAGAGAAAAAATTATTGTTCATCCACCTATTGAGCTGATGCAAAGCAATAGTTTTATTTGGAGAATCGAGCATCAATCGATCATTCATTCTATTTCTAAAATAAGAGTAATATTTCTTCCTCTTTCATTAGACGCTAATTTTCCAGCCCACCTCTTACGTTTAACTGACAAAACTTTGTCATTCTTATGAACACAGGACACACCTACCTCATCTGCGTTAAGTATTCATGATGGTGGTAGTTTCGAAAAGAATAAAGCTTCCTAAGGCTTATTAATAATTTGTTAAACTTAAGCAAGCAAGTCTTAAAAATTCCTTCCATGTCAAGGGCATAAATTTATTACCCATGTCCTTCATATAACATACCAGTTGCATTTTCGTATTCAGGAAAAAATGTAGCTTCTAGTTACCCTAGTTTTGTAATCAAGTTGACTCCTTTTTTTTAAGTTGGGGAGATTGAATTTGATTTCTTAAACCCTGTACCCCTTTAAATTTCGGCACCCTTAAAAGTAACAAGGATAAAGAAAATAATAATACAAACAGAGAATTATTGTAATTCAATTTTCTGTATGGAGTAGCTGACATGGTGAAAAATTGCATAAATCCAGAAGAGCAACTGAAACTAAGTATAGCGTTGTGTTGATAACATGGAAGAAATCTATCTTCAAAGTCAGGACTTATCGTTAGCATAACAAGCGAAACGATTCGAAGCTGTCTTGCTACGTCCTATTCTGAATATGGATATTCCTATTAAGAAAACTCGGTTAACTAGTGATCATCGCACACTGCAACAAACCGTATCGCATCGTTTAAAGCTTCATGTGTGGGGATGCCTTAATTTGCGCGGTTTTGGGACTTTATCCGTCTTTAACTGCAACTTAAACGCCATAATTAAACTGTATAAAACAAGGCTCTTGAGATCGGTAAAGAAGCACCAATGAAGCTTGGAGATTGGTAGAAAATAACAATCGAAAACATTGTTGCAGTCTCTGCACTGACTGTAGAAATGAAAACGGTGTCGTATCTATGGATTGGCCGTCTCAGTCGCTAAACGCGAAGGAAGGAAAACAGCTATTTTGCGAACGTGGTGCTGAGTTCGCAAAATATGGTGCTCTGTACAGACATCTGAGGCAGAAAATTAGTGGAAAGCAGGGTCTTACTAATATAGCGCGAAGTTCTTATTGGATAAATTGTATGCTATTGAAAAAAGAAAGACGCACGTATACACAGTTTCTCATACAGTCAATCAGTACGTAAAAGGCTCTAGGTGCATGTATTTTTGAGTCGAATCTAAGCGAGGACTGTCTGCTTACCCTCGTAGCTCTGACCCAAAGGATGACAGTCATAGTGGCAAGGATGCCAGGTCATCGAGGATGTGGGGGTAATGATGGTCTTACAAAGATAAGCGCGGAGTCTGAGTCCATTGGACCAAAGTCATTTTGTGGCCTAACTAAACTAAGATCAAAAAAGTTTATTACCGTTTCAGCTACTATGGCTAAATCTCTACTTCAACTAAACAGATATTAGCACCACAACGGTCTTATTTTTGAATCATCACCCGAAGAAGATGGGCAAGGTGAATAAATGCCGATTTTAGAACTTTATTAGAACCGGCTGACATCAGAATTATAATCCCCAAGAACATCCGAAACTTCTTCGGAAGTTTGGAGACCAATTCGAACTGAAAGATTAAGGGTATTTGCAATAGATCTTATTGGTTGCAGTAAAAATGTGAGATAGATATATAAGGATAATTTCAATACAGAAATGGCATTTTAAACATTTATTTAATCTAGATAAATTGCATTTTGAAATTTTGTTTAATTCTTATAAGATTAATATTAAATAACTGACGACTTCCTAGAATTTGTCAAAAATAAATGAGAAACGTGATCAACATATAAAACCTGATGAGCGTATCCATATCCGTTATATGTTGAAAAAGAGCTCAAACAAAAGATCAAAAAGCTTTGTGGAATTAAAATTTAAAAATCCAGAATAACAGACATATTTTAATTCGTACGTTGATTAAAAGGAAATGTGTAAAGGCGTTGAATTAGACAAAAAAAACTAATGGAAAGAGAATTCTAAACCGACTTCTGAGACCATCTGCGTTGTCGTTTTATTTTGTTTCAGTATATGAGGGGTTTATACGATACACCTGTCAAATTGGCTCAAATAACACGTATAAAAATAGTAAACTTGTATAGTAACCCACGTGTGTCCATTTCGAATGTGGCCATAAAATTTTTAATCAAAACAGCTTTAATATTTATAACATTATTTATACACCTACTGTTATTAAAACATTTGAACTATTGTTGTTGCTTAGTAATGAATTTAATTTGAATTTTATACCTGCGCAAGAATAGCGTGGTACCTCGATGGTAAAGAAGCTTACCTACATATAAGGTGCAAACTAGATTAGATGATATATAAAAGTAAGGTACCGTAATAAAAAAAAAAGCGGAAACACCGAGAAGGTGCATAGCGGCATATTGCAACGGGTTAAAAAACCGCTTCTTTCCCTTTTTTCAAGGAGGACCTCACAAAAAAAAGAAGACCATAAACATCTTATCGCTTACCTTTCTATAATTCCATTAAACGGCCTCTTTAATGTATTAATCCCCTGATTGGTGTCTTCTCTACGGTAGTTTCTCACCTGTTCTTCTCAAAAAACGTACGTCTTCCTCGTGAAAGAACACAATGCGCGACAAAACAAAGACCCGTACGTTACGAGACAGGCGAAACACCATCAAATCTACGCACTGCCAGGGAAAAGAAGCATGTGAAACGTCACTTTATAACGTTCAAGGTAAACTAAACTCGAAGCAAACTCGAAGTTGATGTGTTGCGGCCGGGTCCCGTGGAAACGAGTTGTGTTGTGAACGAACGTACCTCGTTGGCGTCCGCGGGCCATGAGCGCGATGGAGGACTCGGCGTAGTGTAAAAATACGCCGTCGCCATCTGTTTTCACGGCTCACGTTGTACGCTTCCTTCCCGACGGTTTCGAGTTATTTAGTGTGTAAGGCTGCTGACAGTGAAGGGTACATAACGCTGCCGACGAAGAAGTTATCCGTCTACAAGGTGTTCCGATATTAACGGACGCAGTTAAAGTCTCCAGTTTTTGAAATTTTAAAATGTCGTGGTAGTGTCAAGTGCAAACTTATACACACGAAAACAACTATCAGCAAAAGCAGCATAATAACCACACAGAATCTGACGATGGTTTCAGCAAGTCAAATGATCGATTTCTCTATTAAGTTCGATTCATCAAAAAAAATAAGTTGAATCTAAAGATTTTAGAGTCTTTTTAGAACTGTCAAAATTGTCACTTGTCATGATACTGAATTATGTCGATGTCTGTCGATGTGTTGCTATTAAATTAATGTATGAATTGTTAGCGTTAAAATACAAAAAAAATTGTGAGAGGATAACGCCAATGCTTTTGTGTTTCATCGTGGAAAGTCCTTGCTCTCTGGACAACATCAAGCGATAATTGAATCTAATCATTGAATCTAATTCTCCAGGAGCAGAACAAACAGTGGAAAAATACGATATATGATTATAAAGAAGAAAGAAAAAAAAACATTTAGTAGTACAAGCAAAAAAAAGAGACATGGAAAGAGTTTGGGGAAGAGATGGAAAAAAACAGTAAAGAGAATCAAAAACTATTTTATAGAGTCTTGGAATCAGTAAGGAATGAAGAAAGATCACAATCTAGGTATACATTATATACAAAATAATAAGGAAGAGATTCTAAGCGATAGAAAGACGATTATAGAAAGGTGGAAAGAATACTTTCAGGAATTATTAAGCGGAGGGGTGGAAAACGAGCATCCTAGTGAACAACAAATAATAGGAGAAGAAGAGACAGAAGAAATAATTACCATGGACGAACTGGAAGAAGCAATACAAAAATAGAAAAATGGAAGCAGAAATGATAACATATACAGGACAAAAAGGAAGATAATTAATGTTGGAAATATATAACAGAATATGGAGAGAAGAGGAAATACCAAACGATTGGAAGAAGTCATTCATAGTACCAATATACAAGAATAAAGGAAATAAGAAAGAATGCAATAATTACAGAGGAATACTGCAATGAAGATTCTCGAGCAAATAATAGATAAAAAATACGTTACATGAGTCACAAAGTGGGTTTAGAAAAGGAAGGAGCACACAATACCAAATATTCTCTGTGAAACAAATAGGCAAATACAGAAAGCCTCCAAAGAAGAAAGTATTCTTAGCATTTACAGACTTAGAAAAAGCATTCGATAAAGTACCAAGAGAAAGATTATCGAATATATTAAGAGAAAGAGGTGTGAATGGCAAAATAAGACGATTAATACAGAAAATATATAACAATAATACTAATCCTGTAATAGCTAACAATTTAGAATCGGATATATTTAAAACAAAGGAGGGACTGCGCCAAGGAGGAAGTCTGAGCCCAATTCTGTTCATTATTTATATGGAGGACATTATCAAACAATGTACAAGCAAAAGTAAAAAGATCAGAGTTGGACACTTTAACTTGAAGACAGTCGAAGTTTTGGAAGGGATTTGCATTCGCAAACGATATATAATAGTAATTATAGCCGACAATGAGGAAGATCTGAAACGTAACCTAATAACATGGAATATGACACTAAAAGACAGTGGAATGACAATGATTAAGAGCAAAACTAAAGTAATGATAGTGGGAGATGAGCAACTAGATACGAAAATCGAAATAGAAGGAATTGAAATAGAACAAGTAAAAACATTTCAGTACTTGGGAGTAAGAATTGATTGAAAAGGGATCCAAGACGCAGAGATTAATCAAAGAATAGAAAAAACAACAAAGCTATACTATAGCACGAGGAATAATTTCATTAACAAAAAAGAGATATCCAGAGAAATAAAACTAAAAGTACATAAGGCAATTTACCGACCGATATTAACATATCGCTGTGAAACCCGGATATTAAATAGAAGACGAAAGAATAAATTACAGGCAGTAGAATTGAGATATTTAAGAAGAGTTAGAGGAGTTAGAAAAATGAATAGAATAAGAAACTCGGAAATACGAAAAGATTTAAAAATGCAGTCTGGACTTTTCGCAGACCACCGCAAAACTTGAATATTTCGAGTAGCCTATTCCTTAACAGTTCTGGCGGTATGACATGGGCATTTATCATGTTGAAAAGTAAAGTTTTACCATCTGGGAATCTTTCCAAGACCGAAGGTAACATTGCATTTTCTAATAAATTTCTGTATACAAGTCCCGTTAATCGTTCTTCAATTTGATGACATATCCTTAATCCTTCAGAAGTTATCCATGCCCACACAGTAACAGAGAATCTGCCGCTCGATCGATCTTGCTAAATATATCTTTCTTGATGCCGAGAATTTGGAGGTCTGTAAACACGTAATTTTCCATTATAACTCGAGCTGAAAACAACAGTACTCCAGAATTCTTCGTCTCTAAACGTACCTCTTTATTTATCTCAGTCAAAAATGATTTTTAGGGGCAATTTTACATTTTAATCCATGTTCCTTTATTCTTCTCCGCGCTGTCCATTTAGATCCAGGAAATTGTGTTAGGGATTTTGCTTCAACAACTGTCTGGAAAGGATGTTCTCTCATATGTTTAATTAACGCGAAGTCTTCGTTTACATTAGTAACACGTCGATCACCAAGCAGAACCTGGTACTCTTTTAAACGGTGTATGGTAATAGTCCCAACGTTTTTTTATGTGTTCTATACAAGACTTAGTCACATTAAGGTGCGCAGCAACAGCTCTTAAAGACCATCCTTCCTCAAGTTTTGCTGTAGCTCTTGATAGATTTGCGCTTCATTAAGACAAACTCTAGGCACATTTTTAAATGTCAATGAAACATTAGTAAATGTCAATAAAACCCTATATGCAAGGCATATTTACAGTAGCCAATTATTTGTGTCTTGAATTCCATGCCCTCGACTGTACATTTCTATTATCTTTCCAACCAATACACGAAACGTCAACACCATTATAATTCCGTTGAATTCCTTTCCTGTTGGAAACGTGCAGTTTGGAAATGCTAGTTTTCCTAAGGATACCCAAGGAAAATATGCCTTTCTTTGACAAGCATGTATGATAATAAAAGGGAATACTTGCTATGAACGAACTCAATCTCCTTTTCGAGAAAATTATAGACAAAGTCAAATACATCAGATAGCATAAATTCATAGCAACAAAAGATAACATATTAGGAGTGTCGGTGTAAAGTTTCACGTCAAAAGGTCAAAGCAAAGTTGTGCAATAAAATTTTGAAAAAAGGATATCTACCGAAATTGTCAAAATCGAAAAATTGAGGTATCGAGCTATCATTTTATCTGTATTTAAAGGGGTTAGTTCACTTCGATTTGGAGAAAAATGTCTGAATGTGAACCAGAAACATGCAACAGTGAAAGCATCACGTTCGATCTCGGTTTGAAAATGATGCAGACTTATTATGTCGTATTGTCAGTATGGATGAAACTTGGATACATTTCTACGACCCAGAAACAAAGCAACAATCGATGGAATGGAGACACTCTGCTTCTCCAACACCTAAGAAGTTTCGTATTCAAAAATCTGCTGGAAAAATTTTTCCTTCAGATTTTTGTGATTGCCGTTGAGTAATCGTGATCGATTTTCTGGATAAGGTTGGAACAATAACTGGGCATTATTATTCGACGTTACTGACCACTATACGTGAAAATATTATTGGGAGAAGGCGCGGAAAATTGTCCACACTTTTGTTTTTGCAGGACAATGCCTCCGCACACAAATCGCATGTTACTATGCAACCACTTCGTAATTTAGGGTTCTAATTATTCGAATATCCCTCTTATTTGACAGATTATAATAAGACTAACAATAATGATGATAATATGATCTTTATTTTCTGCACTTAATAATAATACTAACAGATTTTGAACTATTTTTTATTTACAACACTCTTCTTGCCTTCCTTGAATAATTGAGACAAAATTCAATGTTCTTGCTAGCCTAGACTCAATAGACAACACTCCCAAATCTAACAATCTTTGCTGTCCCATAGTCGATCTCAAACAATTATTATTTCAATCGCCCTCCTCCCCCTGCCTCCCCCCCCCTCCGGAAGCCCGGACCTCGGGGATTTTGCTCCCTCTGTCTCTCTTTATATTCATATTCACAGCAAACTGTTCTCTCTGATTGGGTGAAGCAAAAAGCATTATTTTAGTTTTTCCAGGGTTTGTTAGGAGCAAATGATATATATTTTTATGTCATCCGCATAGAAGTGAGCTCTACAATACTTAATGCTGTTATTCAAGTTGCTAGTATATAAACTAAACAAGAGAGGAGCGAGAACCGAACCCTGCGGAACACCGAATGTCAGGATAAGAGGTTCTGATATGCTCGTCTATAATAACCGATTGTGTTCTATTGTTATACGTAGGAGTATAATAACTTTGTGGAAAGTCATCAAGACCAGAGAAATGTAAAATTGATGCTAGAAGTTTATAATTAATGGTATCAAATGCCTTCGAAAAATCTAAGAGACATAGAACTGAAGCCCTTCTCCTGTCCAATGCAACGATAATATCATCCACAATAATTGTTAGTAACGCAGTTGCACAACTAAATCCTGCGCGAAACCCCGATTGAGTTGTAGGTATGATGTTATTGTTATATATATAGCCTTCCAACTGTACAATGAGTACCTCCTCGGTCACTTTAGAGGATATTGGAACAATACTAATAGGTCTTAAATCAGAGTCTCGCGGGATTGTTCTTCTTTGGTAATGGTCTGGCTCCGATCCGAAAGATCTCCGAAAAGATCTAGCTCCGTCCGACTATCATGTCTTTCCTCAACTGAAAAAAAGTTTAAAAGGTCGTAAATTTTCTTCCAACGAACACCAAGAGAAAAGTGGCATTTGAAGGGTCTCGAGGTGTGGCAGATAGATTGCCATAAAGGTATGCAACTAAGAGAAGAGTATGTAGAATAATAAAATATGTTGACTTTCAAATTTTCTTTGCTTCTATATTAGGCTAAGAATTTTTCAATACCTCCTCGTAAATATACAACCACATTGTAGTTACCCAAAATGCGATTGTACAACAATGAGTGAAAAAGGAAAATGGAGATAGAATTCAGACAAAATCGAAGCAAACACGAAATATGCTCAAGAATTTGGTGTGCCCTTTATATAGAGCGTTTCAATAAAAAAACTCGTATAGTTGATACAAAATGCTATTAATTCTTTTACATTTTATAACTGGGTATAATAATTCAAAAATGTACGTACATACATAATATATAGATTAGATTTATTCCCTACAGTAAACATTGATAAAGAGATAGGAATGTGATACTCCTAACATTTTAACAGGGAATTTTGATAAGATGCAAGGCTATTCCTCATTTGAACACGTTTTCATATTAAATTACATGCACATGTACGCCGATGAAAAGATTATTTTGAACGTGTTTAACACATTTTGAATACACAATGATGAAACCTCGTAAATATCAATATACATATAAAAAATTTAAAAACTAATTTAAACATATTTCTTTGCACACTACGTAGTACATCAGCAGTCGCAATGGATAATTGCACGAATTTACAAATTTTTTACGTGAAATCTGAAAAGAAAATTACTAATATTACCGGTAATGATTTACAGAAGACATCGTAAGATTTTATATTACACGTGAAGTATGAGAGAAAGTAAAAACGAGTGAAGCGTCCAATGAATTTATGCGTATTGTGTGTAGCCAGGCGTTTAATAATTTTTAACGTGCGTCACCGTTGTCGCTGTAGACTTCCTGTCTTTACGTTGGAAGTTGGAAATAGGTAAAAGAATGATACGCAAAAGTTTCGCAATCAGACCTGTAATAGTAATTTTGTTGAATGAAACAATAACACACATTGCCCGTATAAATTAAAAAGTAATTAGTGATTATTAATTGAAACGTTGACTGCGTTTTCGGAATGGTGTTTTCCGAGATTTCAAGTATGAACTCCTGAACTGAAATTAATTGAAAATGTAAGTTTTTTAATGGTATCACGATTATGACATTCCGTTCGAATGCGTCAGGTAATGAGTTAAGTAGAGTGGTCTTAGAAGTGCGTGCATTAATTTATTGTACATACAGATCAAAATTTGTATACAAGAAATTAGAAAGTCGAGTAATAATGCGTATACAGTCAGGTGCTTTGTGCTGAACCTGAAAAAGAAAGAAATGGTAAATACTTCAATTGGGATCTACAAAAATGGTTTTTCTCAAAGGCACACAGTGCAATTAAGTCTTTGAAATTATCAGCAAAAGAAGAAGCATTGTAACTGTTGATTAAACGTGGTGTTTTCAATATGAGACAAAAACAAAACGTCAGATTGCGGCATGGAAGTCACCAGATGAGCCAAAAAAAGAAGATTACGCTTTCAGAAGAGCAAAATCATCATTCCTTCGATTCACAGGGAATTGTTGATTGAATTGGTCCCACAAGGTCAGATGGTGAACGCAGAATATTATCTCGGAGTTCTACAACAATTGTGGGCCAGAATTCGACGAGTTCGACCGGAATATCGAGAGCTAGTCAGTTGGTTTTTGTTGCACGACAATGCAGCATTGCACAAAGCGATCATGGTACGTGAATTGTTCTTCTGATTTCTGGCTATTTCGCAAACTGAAATTGGCGATGAAACGAAATCGTTTCGACACGATCCCGGTCATCTAAAAGACTTTGACCGCCGTACTAAAGGCCATTCCAGGGAAGGGATTGCTTTCGAAAATGTATAATATAAAATGTTCTATGAACATTATTAAAATTCAAACTCCCAGTGAACAAAGTTAAATTTGTTCAACGGTCTTTTTCTGAACAAATCAAACTGAAGAGAGATCCTGGAGCTTCTATATAAATATATAATTCAATAATCTCTTGTACTCGTACCATAACAATGGTGTACGGCGTTTATTTTCGTCTAGCTTTTTATAAACTTTTTCCATTCGTTTCTATTCCTTGTCATGTTCTTCGCTTCTGTCTATGTTTTGCCTTTCCTTCCCAGTATTTCTGCTTTGACATCATTCCATGTTGTCCTTGGCCTTCCTCTTCTTTTATTTTTCATTATTCTTCCTTCCCATATCCTTCTTGTTTGTCTTGTATTTTCCATTCTATATAAGTAGATGTTGTTTTACCAGTTCCGGGCCATCACTATTTGTTCAAAAAAAAAATGGTTTACCAGTTTGCAGCCCATTACTGGCTCCACCAATATTACCCCCATCATGATTTGACTCCACCAATATTACCCCCATTATGATTTGGCTCTAAAAAAAATTGCCGCAGTAGTTGGACCCCATTACTAGCACCACCGAATACTACCCCCATCATGATTTGTCCGTAAAAATTTTTTGGGGTGAATTAGCGAAAAAAATTAATCTTATTGAGTCAATGAATTATTTTAACCCTAAAAAAAAATGTAAATAATTTAATCATTGAAGTTATTTAATAGCCACAAAATTTTGCACGAATACAAATAGATATATTCTAAAACTTTTCTCAAATACTCTCCTAATTGATCTTAAATTCAGTGTAGAGGCCAGCACCAACACTGAATTATCAGTACTACAATGTACAAATTTTCTGTAATTAATACATCTTTTATTAAAATAATAAGTAAAGCACAAAGCGAACGTAAACATGAAACATTGAACGTAATCGTGAACATTGAACGTAACGTACATATAGACATGAAATATAGAACGTAACATCAAAAAATATAAATTAGTTACATAATTATTTTAAATATAAATAAATTGTAATTGACTCTACAATCTCAGTCAATTAAACAACAGAACTCAAAATTATGACCACAACTGTATATAAAATTTTATTTTATAATTTATGTGCCTGGACGTATAGACAACCTGATTTACATTATTTTGTTTGTCATGCGCGAACGTATGGAGAAGAAAAATGTAGCCATCTTGATTTTGCTACTTATCTTCAGTTATCTTCTATATGCATCTGTTTCCGTGGTAAGACGGTTAGTTTATTTAATACTTATTTATACTAAAAAATACTACATTTTTACGAGTGTGCTGACTGATGGATAATTATAAGGAATATAAGCGGAGGAAATTAGAGCAATTCGAGAGGGAGCAGATATATCCCAATATAAATAATGGTAAGTCTTTTACATAAAATTCATGAGATTACCACAATTTGTTTATAGAGATTTATTTTCTTTCATTTGTTTGTGCAGAAATTTTTTTTATTTGAGAAATAGCTTCTTTGTCGTGAAATATGTAAATATGCAGAGGTACTTCACCACAAAATACCTCGACATATGAATTTTTTAATATATATTTTTGATTACTATCGTACTTATTAATGTTTTAGAAAATTTACCTTGGGCTATTTGGTGTCGTGATGCAGATAATGAAGACAAATGTTTCCAAACATTTAAAAGATATTGCCCACAGCATTTTGTACTGGATAGAGTAAAATGTATGAAATATCCAACAGCACCTGTGTGCCGGATCGTGGTAGAATATGTAGCTGAAAATGATCTCCCTGGGGAGGGAGACGCGTTAAAAACGTTGGTCCAGCTTATATTAAATGAGTCGCCCATCAATTGTTTTGTATTAGATAGGGCTTTGATACAGAAAGAAAAAAAAGTAGTATTATATTATGGTCTATTAACGTGCAATTGCCAGCCACTGGATTTTAACATTGCAGATGTGGAACGCCTAAGCATCTGCTAGAATGTAAGTTATTCATTTTAGATATTATTTACACTAACTTTGTTTTTTTAAATTTTAGGTAAGGTTATAATAATAGATATAACCATACAGTGGCGGCTATTTAATGAGAGCAAGTGAGCAATTGCACCCCCTGCAATTTTGAAACAAAACAAACCAAGCGGCGACTAACTGTGAAAGTATTTATTTATTACGTATTCATAGTTATTGAACAGGAACATGGCAGTGAGTGGCGCGCGTAACAACCTACATGATGGATAAAATGATATCAGAACGTGCTTGTACGACCTATGTATTGTGTAACTGCTGCTTCTGATGCCGGCCGGTTTTAAAATAGGTTTAAATTATTTTAAAACTTGATATTCTACATACATAACGTAACTGGTACATAAGCAACTAATGATCGTTTATGCAACCAAATTTACTCGTAATGAGCAATGCCCAACCGTTGCTCCGTCAAGCCATTAACATTACATTGAAGGTGGGGAGAACTGCGTTTTGTTCTACTTCCATAGCGTGTGAGCAAGATATCCAGTCTGCTCACCGCTGTTGTAGGATGAATTTCGTCTCTGCGTTACAAAATAACACGTTTTCGAGGTTAATCTATGATAAAAAAATCGCAATAAAATATCTTAAACGGCCAATGCCTCAATTATGTTTAGAAAATAAACAATCTGTTAAAGGTAAAGACGTTATAAGAAAATTGAAAATGGATATTTATCAGAAAAATGACTGAATTTGTCGGTGAAATTAAAAATACTTTGTTTTGTTTTCTGTGTCTTTTGTATTATACTTTTTAATTTTGAAATTATGCACTCCCTGTGTGAACCACACCGAGCCGCCACTGTAACCATATAAAAAATTATGCATAATTTAAATACATTCATAAGTAAATGTTATAGCTTAATTTTATTTTAAATTTGGTGTCAAAGGAAAACGACAGTTATTATCAATAAAGATCATTAGTTAAAAAAAGAAAGTGTTAACAATTATTTTAGTTAAATACCTATAAAACACCACTCACTGTGCAACACAAGTTATACATTTTGAAGATGTTTATACAGTGTGTTTCACTTTTCATGGGGACACCTAAATAACTTTTTTATTTTGAAAGCAATCAATATAAAATTTTTATCAGTTATGTAGGCCACGACAATGCATCTTTTCATATGAATAGAGTTTTTATAAAGTCAAAATCTAGCCAACTACGATTAAAATAAAAAGTAGCGTTTCAAGTCGGGTCATAGTAGCGATTAAGATAGAGCAAAAAGTATTAAGAAAAGTTATTACAAATCACTCAAGAACTCCAAATACCAAATTTCTCTGAAAAATTTGTAATTTTACATTTTTCTCCATTTTTATGCCATCAGCAGATGATAATTTGTTATTGCAATAATAAGAGTGCCATGAAACAAGAAAACGATTCGCAAATTTTATTCAGTATTAAAGAACAAAATATAGCAACAATTTAACGAACAATATTTTAAATAGGATCTTTTTCAACTAGATCACCTTGAAGACGGATACATTTTTCCAATCGTCTTTTGTGATTCAGTACAACTCGTCGTAGTATTTCTGGGGAAATTTCTCGGCAGGCTTGTCGGATTCTCTGACACAGTTCCTGTATGTTTTGAGGTCTTGATGCATACACAACATTTTTAATAGTTCCCCAAAGGAAAAAGTCAAGTGGTGTAATGTCAGGCGATCTAGGAGCCCACTCTATTAACGGGCTATTACAACCTATCCATCTTAACGGAAAGTTCTCGTCTAACCATGCTCGCACTATTCTTGCGTTATGAACCGGGGATCCATCTAGCTGGAAGTACAAATCTCGCCTCTCATCCAGTGGTAAATCATCAAGCACATCCATTAATTCAGTATTTAAAAAATGTAAAAACCTTTCTGCATTTAGCGTGTCAAAAAAGAAAAACGGGCCAATGATGCATTCGTGCATTTAAAATTCCGCACCACACATTAATTTTCTGTGAATATTGTCTTTTATAGTTGATGACCCAGTTTGGGTTTTCTGTTGCCCAGTATCTACAGTTCTGGGACGAAACTACACCGTTAGTAGTAAATATAGCTTCATCACTAAACATAATTTTTTTCAAAAATTCTCTGTCATTTAGATAATTACCTTGAGCCCATAGACAATTCTCCATTCTTCTATGGAGATCTCCATCTTCAAGAGTGTGTAAATATTTTGGCTTATACGGTTTCAATTTGTGACGACGGAGACATCTCTAAATTTTAGAGTAAGAGATATTTAAATTTCTAGCCATATCTCGTAAACTCGTGTGAGGATTATTACGATACGCTGCTAATATTACTGCATCTAAATGGTGTTCTCGATTGTTCAATCCTCGTGGACGTGGTTTAGTAACATTTCCAGTAGTGTTGAAAATATTATTCAAGTATGCAACAGTTCGATGACGGATGGGTGGACGTTCAGGGTGCCTCGCGTTAAACTCTCTAGCCGCCTCTCGGGTAGAACGTACATTGTCACCAACAATTCGAATAATTTCTACTTTTTCAGCAATACTTAAATGTCTATCGGCCATTGCTTAGCAAAGTTCGATAGTTGCAACTGAAGTAAACTGTTTAGTGAATTGATGTTTGACGTTTGAACTGATGAATCGTTTTCTTGTTTCATGGCACTCTTATTATTGCAATAACAAATTATCATCTGCTGATGGCATAAAAATGGAGAAAAATGTAAAATTACAAATTTTTCAGAGAAATTTGGTATTTGGAGTTCTTGAGTGATTTGTAATAACTTTTCTTAATACTTTTTTGCTCTATCTTAATCGCTACTATGACCCGACTTGAAACGCTACTTTTTATTTTAATCGTAGTTGGCTAGATTTTGACTTTATAAAAACTCTATTCATATGAAAAGATGCATTGTCGTGGCCTACATAACTGATAAAAATTTTATATTGATTGCTTTCAAAATAAAAAAGTTATTTAGGTGTCCCCATGAAAAGTGAAACACACTGTATGTAATCAAAATTTTTGAATCTTTAAAAAGGTTGATATTATTTTTAGACATATACATATATTAACTATATTAACATACTCTACTCAATATATATGTTTTAAACTTAATGCAAAAGAATATCTTTAGCAACAAATATTGCCTTTTTTTAATTTTTTGCGAGAACTGAACATAAATGTTATACCTAATATCGAAATTTATGTGAAAGTTTTAATACATACGAAACATTCCTTCGATTTTATCATTAAAAAAAGAATAGAATCAATTGTTTTTAATTGTAAATGTCATGTAGGTATATAGTAAAAATATACAAACAATAAAACACTGTAGCTCATATAACTATATTTGATTTTATGTTATAGATTCGCAAATAACTTGCAAAAATACTATTTATTAAAATAATACAGTAAAAGGTTACAGTGTAAAATCTTACGAGATTTGATGAAATCCGAACAGTCTTGTACTAGAAGGTATTTGTGTGGAACAATTGATTCTATTCTTTTTTAATGATAAAATCCAAGGAATGTTTCGTATGTATTAAAACTTTCACATAAATTTCGATATTAGGTATAACATTTGTTCAGTTCTCGCAAAAAATTAAAAAAAGGCAATATTTATTGCAAAGATATTCTTTTGCATTAAGTTTAAAACATATATGTATATTGAGTAGAGTATGTTAATATAGTTAATATAATATGTATATGTCTAAAAATAATCATATCAACCTTTTTAAAGATTCAAAAATTTTGACTACATATAAACATCTTTAAAATTTATAACTTGTGTTGCTCAGTGAGTGGTGTTTTATAGGTATTTAACTAAAATAATTGTTAACACTTTCTTTTTTTAACTAATGATCTTTATTGATAATAACTGTCGTTTTCCTTTGACACCAAATTTAAAATAAAATTAAGCTATAACATTTACTTATGAATGTATTTAAATTATGCACTATTTGCTATATGGTTATATCTATTATTATAACCTAACCTAAAATTAAAAAAAAACAAAGTTAGTGTAAATAATATCCTTGTTTATATATTTATTGTTATTCAACCGGGGTTATTGTACAGTGCTGCCCTCAAACCCGTAAATTTGCTACTAGGGGTTAAGAATGAAAATGGGCGTGGCTTTCTACCATATTATGTATTATTTTTATTTCCAGGCTCATTTTTAGCTTTCTTTCGATATTAAAGTTTTATAAGTTATGTTTACAACGACAGCAATAGGTTATGTAGTTACAATATGATTTCACAATTAATTTCATGTAATCCCCTCTTTCAGGTGCTAAGTAAAATTAAATTAAACAAGAACTACAAAAATATACTATTTTATTGTATAACTATTTTCATCATTCTATCTTTTGGACTACAACCCAGTCAGAATATATTACCAATTTATTTTATATCATAAACAGCCAGGAAAATTATTTTTAAGATATATTCTGTGTTAAAAAGTGCGTTTTTCCAGAATAATAAACATCAGGAATGTATTGCCAAGCAATATTTACATTGTAAATGGTAGTTACAAGTTATGTGCACTAATATTTAGGTACTCCACAACGAGTAGAAAGATATAAATATTTATATTATCAAAAATAGTAAGCAGTCGTAGACATTAAAAATTAAAATAAGTAAAGTCCAGTAAAAAGTAAATCCTTTATTCGACAACATAAATATAACGGCAAAAACCAAAATAATAAATACAAAGTGAACTTAGATGATGATACACCGGTTTCTTATTTTACATCGTAGTAAAAACTAATATAAAAATACAACAAAGTTATTTTTATTTTTAATTTCTATAAACGTTCTACACTACATTCAATTGAAATGGAATACACTGGCGTTTCTGAGACAGGAGAGCAGACATGATTTCGTAAACAAGATTTCTGAAATGCAACATACTCTGTTTGTTGTAACTTGTTTCGGCTTACCCTTGTTTCATTGACCGACTGATAGTTGGCTAATGCAGAAAACGAGGTACCTTTTCTGTAGTATATACACCTATGAAAATGCCCAAAGAAGGATACAAACAGTACGAGGAAGTTGTTTGAGTTCGTGTCTAATAACAGTAGCATTATGTTGTAAATTGCTGTCAATAGTAGAGTGCATCCAAAATTGTCTGTTTCTCCTAATGACTCTATTTCGCTGTCTGCGCTTTGCCCACCACAATAAAAGCACATCATCTTCCTCGAAAGACATATCTTCAAATACTCTAGATAAATGTGATTACGCAACAAGTATATATAGGAAGATTTCCTGATGTGTACTAACCGAAAATTTTTTTTTCATATAATATCTTTCACATACAAATTTCATGAAATTAGTTTCTCCGGTGTATCACCAGCTTTAAGATTATGTTGAATGATTCACTACACTTAAACGATTCTACCCAATACAAAAAGAGTTCTTAAAAAGTCTATCAAAAATATTGAAAATCAACACTAAATTTAACACCATCTAAAATAAAATAAATGAGGAAAAATCAGATTGGCGTTGTTTGGATATGAGATCATGATCAACCCAATCTCTGATATCATAAAGCACGCCTATAGGCTCTCAGCTTTTACTATAAATCGTATTTTACGCCTACGCAATTATTATTTATGAATGGCGACACATTACCGAATGCGCCCCCTATCAATCACCTACGCGAACTACCAAACGGTTGAATAACTATAAATATATAAACAAGGATAATATCTAAAACGAATAACTTACATTCTAGCAGATGCTTAGGCGTTCCACATCTGCAATGTTAAAAACCGGTGGCTGGCAATTGCACGTTAATAGACCATAATATAATACGACTTTTTTTTCTTTCTGTATCAAAGCCCTATCTAATACAAAACAATTGATGGGCGACTCATTTAATATAAGCTGGACCAACGTTCTTAACGCGTCTCCCTCCTCAGGGAGATCATTTTCAGCTACATATTCTACCATGATCCGGCACACAGGTGCTGTTGGATATTTCATACATTTTACTCTTTCCAGTACAAAATGCTGTGGGCAATATCTTTCAAATGTTTGGAAACATTTGTCTTCATTATCTGCATCACGACACCAAATAGCCCAAAGTAAATTTTCTAAAACATTGATAAGTACGATAGTAATCAAAAATATATATAAAAAAATTCATATGTCGAGGTATTTTGTGGTGAAGTACCTCTGCATATTTACATATTTCACGACAAAGAAGCTATTTCTCATAAAAAAAAAATTCTGCACAAACAAATGAAAGAAAATAAATCTCTATAAAAAAATAGTGGTAATCTCATGAATTTTATGTAAAAGACTTGTCACGTGATTATGCTGTAATAAATGAAATACTTTTTTTTTATACATTATTTTTATTATAATGCTAGTTATTTTATTATGTTATTACCATTATTTATATTGGGATATATCTGCTCCCTCTCGAATTGCTCTAATTTCCTCCGCTTATATTCCTTAGAATTATCCATCAGTCAGCACACTCGTAAAAATGTAGTATTTTTTAGTATAAATAAGTATTAAATAAACTAACCACCTTACCACCAAAACATATAGGTAGATGCATATAAAAGTAGCAAAATCAAGATGGCTACATTTTTCTTCTCGATACGTTCGCGCATGACAAACATAATAATGAAGCTCCACGATCTCTCTTCAGTTTGATTTGTTCAGAAAAAGACCGTTGAACAAATTTAACTTTGTTCACTGGGAGTTTGAATTTTAATAATGTTCAGAGAACATTTTATATTATACATTTTCGAAAGCAATCCCTTCCCTGGAATGACCTTTAGTACGGCGGTCAAAGTCTTTTGGATGACCGGGATCGTGTCGAAACGATTTCGTTTCATCGCCAATTTCAGTTTGGGAAATAGCCAGGAACAAGAACAATTCACGTACCATGATCGCTTTGTGCAATGCTGCATTGTCGTGCAACAAAAACCAACTGACTAGCTCTCGATATTCCGGTCAAACTCGTCGAATTCTGGCCCACAATTGTTGTAGAACTCCGAGATAATACTCTGCGTTCACCATCTGACCTTGTGGGACCAAGTCCATATTTTCCTTGGGTATCGTTAGGAAAACTAGCATTTCCAAACTGCACGTTTCCAACAGGAAAGGAATTCAACGGAATTATAATGGTGTTGACGTTTCGTGTATTGGTTGGAAAGATAATAAAAATGTACAGTCGAGGGCATGGAATTCAAGACACAAATAATTGGCTACTGTAAATATGCCTTGCATATAGGGTTTTATTCACATTTACTAATGTTTCACTGACATTTAAAAATGTGCCTAGAGTTTGTCTTAATGAAGCGCAAATCTATCAAGAGCTACAGCAAAACTTGAGGAAGGATGGTCTTTAAGAGCTGTTGCTGCGCACCTTAATGTGACTAAGTCTTGTATAGAACACATAAAAAAACGGGACTATTACCACACACCGTTCAAAAGAGTACCAGGTTCTGCTTGGTGATCGACGTGTTACTAATGTAGACGAAGACTTCGCGTTAATTAAACATATGAGAGAACATCCTTTCCAGACAGTTGTTGAAGCAAAATCCCTAACACAATTTCCTGGATCTAAATGGACAGCGCGGAGAAGAATAAAGGAACATGGATTAAAATGTAAAATTGCCCCTAAAAATCATTTTTGACTGAGATAAATAAAGAGGTACGTTTAGAGACGAAGAATTTTGGAGTACTGTTGTTTTCAGCTCGAGTTATAATGGAAAATTACGTGTTTACAGACCTCCAAATTCTCGGCATCAAGAAAGATATATTTAGCAAGATCGATCGAGCGGCAGATTCTCTGTTAGTGTGTGGGCATGGATAACTTCTGCAGGATTAGGGATATGTCATCAAATTGAAGAACGATTAACGGGACTTATATACAGAAATTTATTAGAAAATGTAATGTTACCTTCGGTCTTGGAAAGATTCCCAGATGGTAAAACTTTACTTTTCAACATGATAAATGCCCATGTCATACCGCCAGAACTGTTAAGGAATACGCTACTCGAAATATTCAAGTTTTGCGGTGGTCTGCGAAAAGTTCAGACTTAAATCCAATTAAAAATGTTTGGGGATATATCGTCAAGAGACTATACAGAAATAATTTTAAACCGATGAATAGAAACGAGCTTTGGCAAGCTGTTCGTCAAGGTGCTTGGTAAGATGCTGCTGAAACTTATGACACAAGAAGCTTAATTCGAACAATGAGGGGACGACTACAATTGGTATTAAATCATAATGGTGTTTCAATAAAATACTGATGCAATTGTGTACTTATTTGAACATTAAATTTGTTTCAGTATCTTGACATACAATTTTTATTGAGTTGTTTATGAGTTATGCAGGCATGACACTAACATGTAACCTAAATCTACAAGTGACAGTAAAATACCCGTTTACAATAGTAAATATTTTGACAAATCTGCTATACTTAGTTGTCTGGAATTCCATGCTCTCGACTGTACGTCTCCTATCTACTTACCTAAGAACATTACAAAAAAAAAAATCTGTGTCAAGATATGATAGAAAGCAAAAGAAACAAGTTGAAATAGAGTGTCCATACATCACAATTTTATGTTATTGTAGGATGTTTGTAGTGATTGAATTTAGGAAGCAAAACTGCAGATCAAGTATTATGGTGGCCATCTTTCAATATAATAAGGTACTAATTGATGAGGCTATTCAGTATGAGCTTGAATGCATTATCATGTTGTCGGTGTGTAATTTAATTTGTATAACCTCTCTTGCTTGTTGCATGATCTCTAGAAAATAACCTGTTTCAAGCTTATTTTCTTGTAATTCCATCCAACAAGACGCTCTAACATGTTGGTAACACGTTCATCTAAGAAAAATGATTGATTCAGCATACCCGTTAATTCGATGCTAATAATTCCAATGACTGTAGCAACTTTGTAATGGAAGGCACAATGTCAACAAATGCCAAGAAAATTGATTAAATGTTTGAAATTTGTATGTAGATAACTTCACTCACTAAAAAAATGGTAATAAGTATTGATAAATGTTTGCAGAAAAATGTTTTTTTGCTTCCGACAATCATTTTGAATCTCCTTTTTTACTTACCTACTCTGAATTGTTCTTCCTTTTCTTATCTTTTTAATTAATTATATTATAATTATAATTAATTTTTATACTTTTGAGGGCATTTGGTAGCCTAGCTAAAGGCAAAAAAAAACAAACAGTATTTCATATAATTGATAGTAGAAAACTATTTTTTATTAAAATCATTATTGAAATTTTTACAAAATGCGAAACGTAAACATTGGAAAATCTAAAAAACAAAAGAAAAACAAACAATCAATCCGTACATTATATTAAGTATACAAATGTATGTATAACTATATTATGTATATAAAACAGCAAGAATATCTTTATTTTCGTGTTATACGACCGTAGTCGTAAATTTTAACTTTAATAATTTTTTCTTCAGAAATCACTATGTGTAGAAAAACGTCTGATCGTAATACAAAAGAAACCCAAAGATTCATTACGAAATTATTTAAAAAAACTAAATGTACACGTTCTTAATTTTAAAATTTGTTTGATTTTTCTTCCGTATATGTTTGTGTAACACAAGCAAACCAATACGTCCAGTTACTACTGTACGTAAATCACACAATGATCGGCAAAAAAATAAATTCCGTCATCTTAAGTATAATATTATAACCACTGGTTTTGTCAACATTAATTGGTTCTTAAAATTAGTATATTGACATTTTGAATTGTTCCGGTCAGCTCTGTATTTGTAATTGCGTACTTTTTATGAATGTATGTGAATAATAACAGATATATATTATGTATAATCAGACGATAGAACACTGCAGCAGTTGTTTTTTTTTACAGTTCTTCGGAGGATAAGCGCTCGCGATTCTAGAATATCTGCCACGTGCCAAGGACGGCGTTCTTGATGGCCTCAATATACTGCGCTGGTACCCAATACACCCAATAGCGAGATGCTTCGGTTGGCCCAAGTTGTAATCCCTGTATACGAGGAAAGATAAATATATTTAAGGACAAAGATGAATTAACTAAGTATTACCATTATGTGATATTCCTCGTGCTCCTGGATTGGTTCTGAGACGATATTTTTTATTGATCCCATTGGCAATTTTTCTGTCCTATCTTTCGTACTTAACCACAATTGGTCGCTTAACTTAAACGTTAATCTCACTTTACCTCCATGTTTATTGACCATTCCACATAATGGAAAAGGTGGTAGGCTTTCTGTAGCAAAAAATTGTAAACAATAAAAAAATTATGCCAAGTATACGTTTATGCTGTCCATAAAACGTTAAACAAGAATTCTAGAGAAAATAAGAAAATAATTGTGACTCATATTCTTGGTGAATCAAGCTCAAATGGAAGTTCTGTTTTGTGTCATGAAATCAGACAGTTGCTGTTTACAGGAATTACCCTCATCCATTGTTCAGGTTGTGTCAAATGTTTCTAATGCATAAAATGGAGATTCAACTAGTTTGTATTATTGAATGTTCCTCGTTTCTGTATTGTTCTTATTAACTGATGATGAAATACATTTTTCAGCTCTGGTTAAGAAATATTTTTTATTAAGTAACTAGTTACGAAAAGTAAAATGTTTCTTTACGATAAACGATTGAAAAATTAGAAAAGGAATCGAAGACGAGTTGGATAATCTAATCCATCTAATATTTCTGGTGCTTAGTGATATAAATTGTGCTTTTAAAAAAATAATAGGGAGGCTAGTTTAATGGGTCTAGTTACCAAGTCGTTTATTCACTTTACTGCACTAATGCGGTAAACAACCGTCCTTACGATACTAACAAAAATTTGAAATATGGCAGATTATACTATGAAAGTAGATAAAGGAACTTGCGTCACTTCTTTAAAGTTCATGACCATATTCAGTAACTTTTTGCATCCTTTATTTTAATACCAACCTCTTGAGCTGTTTAAACATGAACACGTGTCATACTTAAGTCATAGATTCTCTCAGGTTTTAAAAGAATCAAGTTTGTGAAATGTAGTAACATCAAGGCAATAAATTGAAATTAGTGTCACGGTTGGTCACGACAAAATACTATTTTGTTAAGTGTAAAATCTCATCTTTCTAATTAATTTGTGATTATTTTGATAAAGTTGCTCAAAAATAGCTAAGAGAAAAATGCGACAATTGTAAAGTTTGTGAATTGGTAAGCGTTAAATATTTTCGGGCTAAAAAAATCGTGAGTGGAAGTGTCCAATGTACAGCAAAAGTTCAGGTAGACCGAATTGTGTCTAATAGGGATCTATGATTAGTACATTAAACGGTCGATGGGTTTTGCTAGGCGGCTGACTATCGTTGTGGGAGGACGATAGGTGCCCCCTTCAATTTCTCTGGAGGGACGACGACACTTTTTCAGATAGTTTAATCACGGATCGACTTGCCCCTTCGCTGTTGGGAGCAAAGTGATTAACCGCACGCATCATAAAGGCGATATGGTGCTGTCACAAAGCCATTGAACACAACTTACACACAAACTACACCGCGAGAGTTGCAGTGATAACCAACAAGCGATACAGCTTACGGAGTCACGCAACCAAGCACCACTACACGTAAAAAAATAAACAACAATGTGCAAAACTGGGTCGTCTTAAATACCCAGAATCATCAGCGCACAATGGAATGCAGAAATAAGAGAGTTTATCGAGTGGGGAGTGGTGTAGAAAGTGGATACACAAACCTGACTTGGGTTTTTATAAGGACAGTTGGAGAGTTTTTTTATTAAATCATGATTTTTTATTATTCGTAACAAGTTCTGAAAGAAGAAGAACCTCCCGCAAACAGAGAAGCAGAGAATAAATCGGCTGGCCCAATTAGGCACAATCGAAGCTGACATGGATCGCTGAAGACTGGTCAAAGTCATATTTAGTGACGAGTCGAAGTTTGACGTATGCGTGGGAGAGACTTTCGTAAACGAGTTATTAGAACTAAAACGAAGCATTTTATAATGATTTGGGAGTGCATGTCCGCAGTGGGTTTAGGAAGGTAGGAGTGGTGGAAGTTACAATTAAAAGTTAATTCTTTTGCTAAATGCAAAAGCTCTTTTGCCGGACATGAATGTAATATTTCACCAGGACGATGCTGCATGCCATTATTTGTTGCAAGTAGGAACGGATTTCTAGATTTAAGAACCGGCTTCCACAACTTTCAGGTATTAGGGGAAGTTGCAAGCGGAGACATAAGGGCTGCTAGAAATTTTCGTATAATATTGAAAGGAATTATTGACCAAGGTTCGTACCATCACAAATTTTTAACGTAGACGAACCGGTTTATATTATCACAAGATGCCATCTCGTACGTACATTTCTATAGAAAAAAATCTATATAGGACATAAACCGTCGAAAAATAGAGTAACGCTTTTGCTTGGCGGAAATTCGTGCGGCATCTGTAAGCTTAAACCTCTTCTTATATATCATTCAGAAAACCCATGTTCATTGAAAGGAATATCAAAAGATACACTGCCATTTATTATCGACATAACAGAAAAAGCATGACAATGGACATATTTGAAGACTGGTTTAAACATTGCTTTATTTTAGATATAAAAGAAATATTGCGAAGAAAATGGTATTCCTTTCAAAATCTTACTGATTTTAGATAATGCTCTCCAGTCATCCTACTTATTTATACGTTTGCATCACAGTGTAAAGGTAGTTTATTTTCCTCCCAACACTACGGCATTATTACAATCCATGGATCAAGGGGTAATAGCTAATTCTAAAACGTATTATTTACGACGAACGCTATTAATACTCTCGAACAAAATGTATTTAAGACAATTTAGAGTTTTGGAAATC
>CM043015.1:200629069-200730716 GCA_023690525.1 Holotrichia oblita | reverse complement strand
GACATCGAATTCTTCTTGCTCTTTAGGTCTCCAATTCCATAGTACACTCTTCTTTAATAGATTGATCTCAAGGCTTGTGTTATAATCTTTCATTCGTCTTCCAAAATATGATGTTAATGAATTAGCACCGAGCTTTCGGCAGTATTAGGAAGAGGAGTTAAGATCATTTAGAGAGCAGCAGTGGTGTAGACATGTTTCGTCAGCAAAATTCCTGATGACAAATCTTTGGCGCCTCTCCGAGGCTTTGAAAATTAAAAAAGTCTAAAAGGGTTGACCATGATCCGCTTCAAAAGGCCGAAACAGCGCTGTCTACTCGTTGAAGAACAAGGCATTCGTTTTTGCAGACTATATGGACTCTGTCTTTCGGGAAGTCAACACTCAATATATATGGCTCTCTTCACCATGAGGTTGGCCTCTTTCCCAGAATCTCGCCGTGAGGAAGTACCGTAAACTGGGGCTACCTTGACTTCGAGGGTTACTTTCACACTTTTTGAGGCTACTTTGACAACGTCTCCCGTACACGTGGAAATTTCAAACTTTGAGGTTACGGTAATGTTATTATTAGTACGCGCGTGTTTGAGCATTCCGCTATGTATTAAGGTGTTATGTCCTAAATGTGTACAAATGGTTAGAACCTACAAAAATAAACTGGGAGCCCGTAAATACAAAAACTATAGTAAAAAAGACCTAAAAAAAGCAATGCGTGAAGTTAAAAGCGATAAATTGCCACAAAAGGCGGCCGCTGAAAAGCATAAAATAAACAGAACGACGTTATTGTACAAAGTTTGTGGGTCTCATGAAAATAATCCCGGACATCCAACCGGTTTATCTAAAGTCGAAGAAGAGTTATATTGCCGCCTATGGTTGTTTATAAGTCAAAACATTTATATGAAAATTGGACCAAAGGAGGGCCAGTGGGTTCTATATATAATCACAGCGAATCGAGATGGTTCGATATGCAGTTATTTGAACAGTGGTTTTTTAAATTGTTGCTACCGCATGTTGGATGCCAATCGGGAAGAAAATGAAACGGTCGTTATTTTTGGGTGGCAATCTAGCGTCACATTTAGCACCAGAAGTTGTGAGGGCATCAATAAAAAACAACATTTATTTAAGTGCTTTTTCCCCTAACGCCACACACCTTGTCCAGCCATTGAACGTTGGAGTTTTTGGTCACATTAAAAAGTAGTAGAAAAAGTTTTGAATAAATGGAACAAGAATGCAGGCGTCGAGAAACAATTCCCCAAGAACAATTTCCCATGCTCCTGCTAAGACCCAATATAAAATCCAATCTCCAAGGTGCTTTCAGAGGAACTAGTCTGTATCCATTTGACCCAAATGTATACAATCTATATAATAGGCTTCCTTTCGCAGAAACCAGAACCGTTAGAATTGTAGACGACAGTTTACTTGAATTTTGAGAGAATCTCGGGTTTACGATGCTAACAGATTGCGTCATAAATGAGGCAGGAAAATTACCATAAAGCCAGGTACTCGTATTTCACTAGACAATTCCAAGAATCAAACTCAGACGGAAGATCTGCATGAAGCCACTTCTAGTACAGCTCGCCCTACGAGTCCGCTTACAGATAATGTTATCAAGACATCCATTGGTTCAGACAATCACTAAATTGTTGATTCGGATAACTGAGAAAAAAAATTGCGATAAAACAACTCTCTAAACTATGTCAAAGTAGCCCCAGTTTATGGTACTTACCCCGGCCTTTGTAAAAATGGTAGGAGATAACGGAATAACCACAACCGCCTTAAAACACCTACGCAATAATGCCATCGATATTCTGGTCAGTGTATTGAACGCCATGCTTCAACATCAAAGCTTTCGAACGTCTGGAAGCACGCGATGATGTCGTAATGATCCACAATTTGCAGAATCTCTAGGCTTCGACATTTCATCTCCGAAGGTAATTTTCTGCTAGATGAACAGCTTGGGTTCCGAGGGGACTTTTCAGCCGACTTCCAACTCTGCTTCCAACTGCTATCTTCCTTGTCTTCGCGCAGGCGTTCAATTCGGTGTGGCATAACAGTTTCTTGTACAAAATGGGCAGCCTTGGCATCTGTCCAAACATGATTGATCTCATCTGTAATGCCGGCGTTCCCCAGGGATCGCTCCTCGGCCCTGAGTTATTTACACCCTATACAAGCGATATCACTAATTCCCCGAATACGAGAGCGACCGTATATGCCGACGATATCGTTGTTTACACAACATCTACAACAGATTAACACAGATTAACACCGATAAGTGCAATGCTGTGGGTTTCTCCAAAAACGAAATCCTCCTCCTGTGCACATCGTCTTAGAGGTTCAGATGCTGTCTTGGAGTCCTAAAATGTGTTGGAGTGATTCTAGACACGAGGTTGACGTTCCTTACCTTAGTGAAATGGTGGGCTCTGGCTCCCCTAATATATCACAAGAATTATCTTAGCTTGAGACTTAAGATACTCATATAGATAGTGTTTCTCTGACAGATACTGTGATACGGTGCCCTGACTTGACAAATAGACCACCATGTCGTGTCGCTACTAAACGAAGCCTGGAGGAAGATACTTGACGGTTGCCATGATCGATCCCCACACTTGACTCCAAAAAAAAAAATTGTATACCTCCCACCACTACAAAATAAACTAATCTTGAAAAATATACACAACAATTGTAGTAGTAGTTCCCCAATTATTGTACGCTAGAGTTTATTTTTCTTTCCTAATTTCCGCTCCTCCGAAGCTATTAATTATACGTAATTATATGAATCGGGACAAACAGATAGCTTTAAGACCAATAAATACATCAAAACTGTAATTAATCTCCATAACTATAATACGAATTCAGTTAGAATCCTTAGATGATAATTTACTTTCCACATTAAACGTACTAAGAACAAAATAATTGATATGATCTTTAAATTTTTCACTAAAGACCATATATCTGTATTTATTTATCTCGTAAACATTAAAGGTTCCTCCTTTCGTAAATCGTTCGTTTAGTAAAAAATATAGCTGAAATTGATAAACGTTCCGGTTTAAATCTTTTTAATTCGTTTTCCTCTCGACCATACTGCGAACCGGCACTGTCTTGTTTTCGGTTTCGGTTTTTAATCGTTCCGAAAGAAAAATGCGGAACGGGTAACGTGAAAGCTTCGCGCAAAGTAAAATAGCGCACAAACCGCAAGGGTAATCCGGGAATGCGGCAAACTACCACATCAGAACCGAGCGTAGGTCGTATTCGTATATCGATCTATCCTAAGGGGTAGGCAACCCTGCGACACCTCGCGTGTAGCGTACAGAGTACAGTTCGGCCAAGTGTTTTAGCTTTCGGTGCGGTTAATAAGCCAATTTTAAAGTATTATATTTTATCTTTAAAAAGCTTGGAATTGCTCGTATCTAGATTTAAATGTATTTTTAGTAACTCTGAACTAACTGCTCTCTCTTTAACTACTGAATTATATACAAATCTAGAAATTGTAAATAGCAATGAGGCCTATTCTCTTGTAAAAATTGAATATGCAAGATACTTTTTCCTTCCCTAAGGGAAGAAAGCTGATTTTCATGTTATTATTCTATTTTATCGAAGATGGATGCCCCTTTTCATCCTTATTTTATAAAATTCTTTCCCGTAAAAAGAATGTTGTGTTTTAAAATCATAAAGCTGAAGTTTAGTTTCAGAAAGACTATACGGGACGGTCGACATCCTTTAATGTGACGTATAGATCATTAAAACCGGATAATAAATAACGACGTTTAAGCTTTTGTAAGTTTTTTGGAACACTCGCTATACTAATGACGTAGTGCAAAAGGCTTCAATTCATTTTCAAAATTTCGAGGAAAGAACACCATTTGACCATGCTTTTGACCACCAAATCATTTCGCTGAAGACTTAAAACCAATCGATCGATCGAAGACTTGGAAGTTATAGATATCACAAGGGATTTCGGAGATTTTTTGAGGTGGTTAAATGATGATTCTTTATATTTTGTGGTGAAGAGACATGAAGTAGCAAGCTGTGTCAGTTTCAGCGTTTGACCACCTCCCAAAGTTGCTGAAAAGTACAAAAAATTGAAAATCCTGTTCTAAGCGACTGCAAGATCGGGTAAAAATTAACCAGTGGGTGGTCAACCGATGATTTTCAATATTTTATGGTCTAGAATCATGCAGCAATGATTTTCAGCATTTAACGATCTCTAAACGTTGCTGAAAGGTACTATTAACCTTGAAAATGTGTGTATATAATTTCAAGGTCGGATAAAAATTAACCGGTGGGTGGTCAAACGGTGATTTTCGATATTTTGTTGCTCAGGGACATGCAAAAATGAGTTATATCAGTTTCAGCGGTTGGCCACTCCTCCGAGCAATAGATTTTGATTTATTGCAGTCTACAGACATGCAACAACAAATCGTATCATTTTCAGCGTTGGATCACCTGTCAAAATTGGTGGTAACTAGAATGAACCTTGAACATTTAGGACGGATAAAAATTAACCGGCGGATGGTCAAACAATAATTTTCAATATTTTATGGTCTACGGACATGTAGCAATGAATCATATCATTTTCAGCATTTGACCAGTTGCTGAAAAGTACAAAGAATTGGAAATTCTATTTTACGCGACTTCAGGGTAGGATGAAAATTAACCAATGGGTGGTCAAACAATGATTTTCAATATTTTGTAGTTTAGAATCATGCAGAAATGCGTCATATCATTTTCAGTGTTTGACCACCTTTCAAACTTGCTGGGAAGTACAAAAAATTGGAAATTCAGTACTAAGCGACTTCAGGGTCGGATAAAAATTAACTAGAGGGTGGTCAAACGATGATTTTCAATATTTTCTGGTCTAGAATCATGCAGCAACGTGTCATACTATTTTCAGCGTTTGACCACCTCCCGAGGTTGCTGAAAAGAACAAAAAATTGAAAATTCTGTTCTAAGCGACTTCAGGGTCGGATAAAAATTAACCAGTGTGTGGTCAAACGATTATTTTCAATATTTTGTGGTCTAGAATTTCGATTTCGATATTCTGTAGTTCGGAGATATGTAGCAATGATCCATATCACTTTCAGCGGTTGGCTAACTCTGAAAGTTCCTGAAAAGAACGAAAAATTAGAAATTCTCAACTTCAGAGTTGGATAAAAATTAACCAGTGGTTATCGAGCAATAAATATCGATTTATTGTAGTCTACAGACATGCAGCAACAAGTCGTATCATTTTCAACGTTTGACCACCTCTCAAAGTTACTGATAAATACGATTAACCTTGAAAATTCGGCTATATATAACTTCAAGGTCAAATAAAAATAAACCGGTGAGTTTTCAAGCAATTACTTTCGACTGATTGTAGTCTAGAGATATGCAGCAATGAGTCATATCATTTTCATCGTTTGACCACCTCCCAAAGTTGCTGAATAGTACAAAAAATTGGAAATTCTAATTTAAGCAACTTCAGGGAAGGATAAAAATTAACCAGTGGGTGGTCAAACAATGATTTTCAATATTTTGGGGTTTAGAATCATGCGGCAATGTGTCATATCATTTTCAATGTTTGACCGCCTTTAAAGTTGCTGAAAAATACCAACAACTGGAAATTCTGTCGACTTCAGGATCTGACAAAAATTAACCAATGGGTGGTCAAACAATGATTTTCAATATTTTGTGGTCTAGAGCCATGTAGCAACGTGTCATACTATTTTCAGCATTTGACCGCCTCCCAAAGTTACTGAAAAGCGCAAAAAATTGTGAAATTGTGTTCTAAGCGACTTCAAGGTCGGATAAAAATTAACAGGTGGGTGGTCAAACGATGATTTTGAATATTTTATGGTTTAGAGATATACAGCAATGAGTCGTATCACTTTCAGCATTTGATTACCTCTCGAAGTTGTTGAAAAGTACGGTTAACCTTGAAAATTCGGGTATACATAACTTCAAGATCGAATAAAAAGTAACAGGTGGGTGATCAAGTGATAAATTTCGATTTTTTGTAGTCTAGAGACATACGGCAACTAATTGTGTCATTTTCAGTATTTAATCACCTGTCAAAATTGGTGAAAACTGCAATGAATCTAAACACTCGGGTATCGCGTAGCTTCAAGGTCGGATAAAAATTAACCGATGGGTGATCAAGCGATGATTTTCGATATTTTATGGCCTAGAGATGTCAGACAATAAATAGTGCTGTTTTCAACGTTTAACCACCTCACAAATTGAGTTTTTAGAAAAAGCATTTGACGATCAAACATGATTAAATCCAACTATTATAAGTAACTCTATACAATCAAGTTTGTTCAGTTAGTGAACGTCAAAAATTATAGCAGACATAAACTTCGTCGACTATCTCGGATGTTGTAGAACAAATTCGTTTACGATTTCGTCGCGCCTTTTTCCCCGCCGCTAACTTTTACCCACGATAAGTTAAATTAAGGACACAACGCCAACTGCATGTAGGACCACAGACATTAGCCTAACCCCTTTCCGATAAATCACCAACGGCGTATCGCCTTCTCCCTATCGGAAGTGTGAAAAGATATACCGGTGTGATATTTAACAACTGGCCATTAGTTATAAAATATCAGTTTCACATCTCTCGCTTCGACCATATGTGAGCATTTCCAATACGGTCGATTGTTATCAGCTCCATTACTAATGACAGATTCCTACCATTCGAAATGATGTGTGAAAAAGCACCATTTAATACACAAGTGGTTAATATAACTCTGTATATCCGTCTGAAATCTGGCGGAAACTCAAAACGCGGAAGAATATCATCATCTTCATCATCATCCCATGTCACCCGCAAGAACAACCCGCCAGCGTACACTTTTAAAACCGGAACGCAACCTACCCGAAACGTAGTAATGTTCAAAAGCGTCCGCTTAATACCTGTCCAAATGTAATTATAAACTCGGATATATCAAAGTGCCAATTCGAGCGGAGTTTGCAGAATTCGGTTACAAATTAACGTCGTAAATTATAACTTCAAATGAATATTCCTTCTGCTACCTCCCTGGCCCATCTACCCCCGCCCCAACCGCCGCCCGATTGCCCTCTATAACCAGCACCAATTCGTTTCTTTTCGTCGACGGCGCAATAGAAGAGCGAAACGAAAGAGAGGACTAACTATTCTGTATCAGTGGCGGGGTGGTACAAGAGGAGAACTGAATTTGCATTTTAATTTCATCGCCATGGTCTTTCTGATGATTTTTGTATGTTAATGATTTTTTTTTTAGATTTTTACTTAATTTTTTATACACTTGCACAACATTCAGCAAGAGGAACATTGCAAATACTGGATGAACAGAATTAATCAAAATCTAAACGTCCTAAATCTGAGTCTTATACAATTCTTCTAGCTTTCAATGCGTTACCAAAACAAGCCTGTTTGACTACTGCTCGATATGGCAACTGTGCATTGCTTAGCATGAATAATGGAGCTCGATTGAAGGTAACACAAAAATTAGAACTAACTCAAAGAAGGCAAAGACAGTACCTTCTATTTCGCCAAACTTTTTGAAATTCTGTACTCCAAATAGATGAGAATAGAATAGTAAAGACTATTAAAAAAATGCCTTGAGAACAAGTGAGAGGTAGTAAACCAGCTCTCACTGTGTTGGGACACCACCAGATTACACAGAACAACAAATGTTTATTTTTTATTTTTCTTTAACAAATGAAATTGATATTGATCATACAATACTAACACTAACTAAGCATATGCTATTCTGGGATGTATTTAGAAAGTCTTTCCTTTCACTTTTCTTTTATATTGGGATGAAGAACATTCCGAAATTAAAGTCCAATAGTAGTCAGCAAACATGTCGCTATTCCACTTGCACTGATAGCGTTTTTCAGTAGTGGAAATATCCTGATGTACTCTTTCTCCATGCTCGTCACTAACATCGGCAAGATTCGGGGGAAAGAAGTTCAGGTGCGAATGCAAGAAATGTATTTTAAGACTCATATTACAGCCTAATGCGTGGTTAACTTCTATCAAGTTCGCTAACAATTTCCTCGTAATCTTCAGATTTTTTATTTCCTAAGAAATTCTTTGTGACACTTTTAAATGCATCCCAAGCAGTTCGTTCTAAATCGCTCAAGAGTACGTCAAATTCTCGATCCTGTTGTAACAGATTAATCTGGGGCCCTATAAAAATCCCCTCTTTAAGTTTTGCCTCAGTTATATTAGAAAATTTTTGTTTGAGGTATCGAAATCCTGGTCCCTCTTTGTCCAATGCTTTGACGAAATTCTTCATCAGACCTAATTTTATGTGTAATGGCGGTGAAAGTATTTTATGAGGCTCCGTCAACGAATTATGGACTACGTTCTTTTCTCCAGGAGTATATTGTATTTAGTTGGCCATTGCTTAACAGTATAATGCAAATTTTTCGCTCGACTATCCCATTCACAAAGGAAACAGCAATACTTTGTGAATCCAACTTGTCGACCAAGTGGAATCGCAACTACTTTGAGTTCAGCACTGATGTACCATTTATAGGTTTTGTAATTGATTTTATAAAGGATTCGTGTCATATTATCATGTGTTTCCTTCATGCGCACGGCCTGACCAACAGGAATGGAGGGGTAGATTAGATTTCCTATATGTAGAAGGACAACTTTCAAACTCAATTTAGAAGCATCTATGAAAACATGCCATTCTTCCGGTTGGTGTTTGTAACCTAATTCTCGCATTAAACCGTCAACATTTTTGCAAAATGAAAGGTCTTCAGTTGAAAAATTCTGTGACAGTTCTTTCTGGTGATTTCGATATACAGAAATACGCGTACTCGGAGCTACTGACTTCCATCCTTGCAGTCTTGATCCTAATATTTCTGCCTGAGTTTTTGATAAATTGAGATCTCGAACTAGGTCATTTAATTCCTATTGATTTATTAAATGAGGCGTGTCCTCTTGAGATGGCAAATATTCTTCATCTATGAGAGGCATCCAGCAACAACACATTATTTAGTGAACTTCCACGCAAATATGAGTAGCAAACATGAGCTCTTTTCGAGTTTCTGAATTCTTTTTACTGCTACCTTGAAGCAGGAAGCATTACGAGCGACAAACCCGCATCATTCCACTACCACTGGATAAGTGATCTGTTTTAGAAATATATCAGTACTAACCTGAGCTACCTCCTGCGATCTAAACTGATTGTGCAACACTAGGAAGAGAGCAATTGTATTGGAGTATTGTCTCCCTAAAACCATTGTAGAGATTGAGCTCTAGATCAATTTGATACTCTTCTACCAAACTTCCGATCAAACAAAATTGTAAAAAAAAAAACACACAAGAGGAATGGAACAAGATCATCAACTGTGCCCAATCAAGTCCAATAAACAAAAGACAAAGCCATGATCAAACTTGCCAAATCATCTGACCTTCATGTACAAATAATGTTGATATAAACATTAGAGTTAAAAAAATCCACTGCGATTGAGTCAAAAAATTCAGACCAAAAAGAAAGTTTCATCCAAGAGAGCATCAAAGGCATCACCATACAGGGCTATGTCATCATCAGTTGATTTGATACGGGCAAAGAATAGTTTCTTAAGTGAAATATAGATGTCGCCGATAGTAAAATGTTGATGATGTATATGACCAGACAAATATTGGCTGTAAAACACGACGTATAATAGACATATTATGCGATGTTTCGCGTTATCAGTATAAAGACGACGATTTGAAAACGACATAAACAATTTCGATGATTTGCA
This sequence comes from Holotrichia oblita, assembly GCA_023690525.1. NCBI lineage: Eukaryota > Metazoa > Arthropoda > Insecta > Coleoptera > Scarabaeidae > Holotrichia > Holotrichia oblita. The sequence continues at coordinate 200,720,996 of CM043015.1, read as the reverse complement.
AGTACGGGGGGCGATCGAATTCTTTCATCGTCTACCGTCAATCGACCTTTCACAACTGTGCTTTAATCATCTATAAAGCTGCTTTCTATTTGCCACAATTCTAATCTCACTTCAGTTTTCTCACTAATAAGCATCGTTTTATTTGCAAGTGAGTAAGTGATTTGTTTTGCTGAAGTGAGAATCATGTGAGAATGAAGTGAGAAATGAGATGAGGAAAAGTGAGAATTGTGGCAAATAGAAAGCAGATTTACTTAGCTGTCGATTGTGGATGTCAATTAATTTGATAATTAACAAGACATCTGACAGGTGTTACAGAAGCAATGAGTCTGGTCTGTTGCTTGTTGCTGTTGCTCTATATTTCACTAATGGAACTAACACATCTTTGACCATATTAATACTATAGTATTATATTTGGTTGTACTAAGGAGCTATTAAAGAGTAAACAACCTTCAAAAGAAAAGACAACAACAAAAGACAAGATAAATTCTCTAGTCACCATCACCATGCCATCCCCCACCAAAACCTCCTCAGCACACACTCCGGCGTGCTGAGACGCTAATTTTCTTGGACCATCATTTTGGTACAAACCCCCACAGGCAAGAAGAGCCTCCCACTTAATATAAAGAATCTAAAGGACTGTGAATTCGACCCAGTATGAGCTAGAAGACCCAGGAAAATATAAATGATTACTAACAAAAAAAAATTTGGATCAGAATTATATAGCGGCCGCCACTGGCATTAACTACCCTACACAGTTACAGAACACATCGACGATGCTCACCCATACATCGAGAGGTATCAGAGAGACTGCAACTCTCAAATCTACATTCTCCCGGAGTTCCATCAATTTCAGGGCAGGTTAATTGCTTTTATTCGTAATTTACTTTTTGCGAAATGCTTTCGCCCCGTTCTCTCGCTTTCGGTCTTCTTTCAAAGTAATTAACTTAACTTTTCCAGCATCATCTCCGAGATATTTATAAAGAATTTAATACTAAATCGGGAGATGGAGATTGGAGAAAAAAGCGTATATAGCTTGTTTATCGCGTTTTCTTTTATGGGTAAAATACGAAAGAGACGAAATTTTATCCTATTGACTGGGCCGCGAAATGTATAGCAATTAAATCAGAAAATAGAATTAGCCTGTATATTACATTTAAAGAGATATTAGGATAGAGACATACCTCCCTTAAGCAATGTGTCCGACTAACAAGTAAGTAGAATATCTACCCTCTAGGATCAAATTGGTCTCTTTGGAAATCGAAGTATTAGTCATAGTTTGCTTTATGCGGAATGTATTTAGGATTTACGTTGGGGGCCAAGTAATAAGAATTGACAGATTCTCCTCAATAGAGTCCATTCAATACTACTTTACCTGATATATTAGATAGAATATTGCGTGCATCAATCCTAATCTTTCCACTATATTACTCCATAAGAAGCACAAGAAAAGAAGATATTAGATATTACAGTAATAGAACTAAATTAAAACTATAATAATTAAAGACTGATCGTAAAACAAATGATCGCAAACTAAAGACTTTCGTGGCAATTTCGATCGTAATTTTTTATCGAGGAAAGCACCGCTGAGAGTAAAGCTGGCATCGTCTTTGTTTTCCCATTGGAATTTAGCTTTTACTGCAGTAGGCGTCCCATTGAAGTTTTTCAATCGTAAGGTGGATAATAACAGACAATGACTGATCTTTCTGCAGAATTCCCGTGGGCGTCTGACTGTTACAAGCTTGATTTTATTTCAGATTATATCCGCCGATTTTATGATTGTCGAGATTTTTTTTTCGTTTTGTAGAAGACTCGTTTATTCTTATGATTTCGAAGGAATAAAAATGAATTCAACGAAGTGTTTTAGTACAAAGATTGCTTCGTTCTAACTATTGTTTTATTTGTTTGTCAATTTTTTAATTCTTCAGTTCACTAACTCTAAATATCTCTCTTTATACAGTGTGTAAAAACCAAATGGAATAAATTGATTATTTCGGTTATTGTAAATATGTATAAAAAATCCCGAAACACGTCAAATTTAAATTACAAATTGACATTCTTCAACGTGACAATGCGATCCCTACCTTCAACCCCCTTCGAATGACAGGTACAACCCCCATTTTTTTAATGGGAAGTATAGGCTTGTGATATATCGTTTGAACGGTCTCTTTATTCTCTATTCAAAAATGTTATCGTTTTTAAGTTTGTTGTAACAATTAAGATAATAATAAAATAAAATCATGTTGTTGTCGAAGTTCGCTGCAATATACTCAAAAAATAAAGTGTAATGCAAAATGTAAAGAAAAATGTAAAACACCAAAGAGAACTATGAATGTCAATGAAGTAGATGCTTATTTGTTATTAGAAAAACTGTTGTAGGTATTAGCACTAACATTATTTATGAAATTTAAATTATGGCTACATGCAATAACGTTCGTAGAAAAAGAATGACAATAGAACATATACATATCTGTTTATGCAATAAGTCGACATCGCATAAACGACTGCTACTTTTTCTGCTATAAAAACAAACAAAAAAATATAGAAACAAAAATTTTATCTCGAGGAACAATTAGTAAGATAGAGAAGCAGTTTCGCGAGTTTGGTCATGTAAGGCAGATAAAAAAAACAGTGCCAATACACTTAGTGATGAAATCAAAGTAGATGTGATACTTGAGTTTATGGAAAACCCACATATGTACAACATATTCCAAAATTAATGTCGCTTGATGTGATGGAAGATACATTATAACTTCTGTTGCGAATCGAATGCACTAGCTTTGACCGACATTTATTTTAGAGCGCAATGACAATATTGATATTCATCAATCAAAAATTGTGTCGAGTTATAGGGAAGATGATTTTTATTGGATCTTTTAATGCGGGGGTGGCATTAATTTTGGAACAGACTGTACATCGAATAGACAGACATCCACTACATTAAATGGTAGCAGTACATCGATAGTAAACATATTAAAAGAAAATAAAATGCATCCCTACAAAATGATATCTACTCAGGAGCTCATGGAAGACGATTTCGATTGGATATTTTTGTGATGATTCTTGGAATGATGGATATATTGGATAACAATATTATCCAATTAGAAGGCGTTATGTTTTCTGATGAGTGTGCTTTTTCTCTTAACGGTTATGCTAATCGGCAAAATTGCCGCTACTGATCTGAGGAAAAATCCTCACTGGATGAGAGGAGAAGACGCACAATACCCAGAAAAAGTTAATGTTTGGGCAGGTATTGTTGGAAACCATATCATTGGTCCCTTTTTCATTGAGGGCAATTTGAATAGCCATCGTTATTTGGCACTACTTCCAAATGATGTTATTCCAACTTTGGCAAATTTATATCCTGATCCAGGATACTCTGAAGTTCCAATGGTGATGAATGGTTTCAGCAGGATGGAGCACCGCCACATTACTAACGCAATGTCCGGCAATATCTCGATGCAATATTTCCCAATTAGTGCATAAGAAGGCGAGGATCGATAGAATGGCCAACGCAATCACCTGATCTGACTTTATTAGATTTCATTTTATGGGGAAATGTGAAGAGAGCATTGTGCACAAAACTAAACCTTTTGATTTAAATGACTTAAGAGAAGGAATAACGCTTGCGATTAGGTCGATCACGCCTAATATCTTAAATAATGTTAGAAGACGGTTTTATTTAAGATTAGGATGTTGCCAAGACGTTCATGGTGAACATTTTGAACATCTACTTCATTGACATTCATAGTTCTTTTTGGTGTTTTACATTTTGCATTACATTTCATTTTTTGCGTACAGCCTTGGCCATAAGTATTGAACACCCTACAAATTTTGCACGTGTGCGATAACTATAACAGTAAATAAACCCTTGTTGTTTACGAAGTATTTCGTCAATCTCTCTTTCGCCTCGCCTTTTGGAGATAGAAACATGGACGGCCTACACAAACGCTCGGTTTAGGGAAAATTACAACTCCTGGACTGGCCTGCTCAATCGCAGCATCTGAACCTCATCGAACGTCTAAGGGATTTATTAAAGGGAAAAGTCATGTGTTACACAATCAATTCAAAAAACGAGTTAAAGGATCGCTTGCACCTATATTCGAACGGTATGTCCAAAACTCCCGAAGAATGTAAGAAATTTGTGAGCTCTCTACCCAAAAGAATTACTTCTGCAATTAAATCAAAGGGTGGGCCAACTAAATATTGGTTTTTTCGTAATAATAAACATTATAAACCTGTGCAAGCTGTTTTAATTTATTTCAATTTAATGTTCTTCAAAAGACTCAAAGTTAACCTGGGTGCTCAATACTTATGGCCAGTGCTGTATATTGTAGCAAACAACGTGATTTTATTTTATACTATCTTAATTGTTACAACAAACTTAAAAACGATAACATTTTTGAATAGAGAATAAAGAGACCTTTCAAACTATATATCACAAACCTATACTTCCCACTAAAAAACAAAATGGGGGTTGTACCTGTTATTCGAAGGGGGTTCAAGGTAAGAATCGCATTTTCACGTTGAAGAATGTCAATTTATAATATAAATTTCACGTGTTTCGGGATTTTTTATAGATATGTACAGTAACCGGAATAATGAATTTATTCTATTTGGCTTTTACACACTGTACTATACAGTTTGAATGACAAGTTCGTGTGGTCGGATCGTTAGCGTTTATAAATGTGCGTTTTAACATGTCATTTTACAAATTTCGAAACAAATAATATTCAGAGGGTGCCAAATCGGGCGAATAGGGTGGATGTTTCATTTCAGAGCATCCAACCCAACTGAGTAATCTTTTCGAATGTAATACTCGCTTCATGGGTTAGACAATTGTCTTGTAGGAATTAAGACGCTTCTTGGCCGGAATCTTGGCATTGATCACAACAAGAAGGTTTATATAGATCTTTTTGAATAATATTTTGGCACACTCGACTTCTGACGGTGGTTGACCAGGAAGCTGCCATTCAGAATCTGAATTTCGGATCTATTGTGGTTCGTAGTAGACCCAAGTCTCATCGATTGATTCAATAAATCATCCCATTCTACTTTTGCTCATTAGGCAGCAACTTGCTTCTGAACCGAAGACGCATTTTGATCATGTGTTGTAGACATCGTTTTGACTCGCCCATTTCAGCAGAAAGTAGAGCCAGCGATGTTTTAGGATTCCTCGCCAGACAATTTCAATTTAATTCTAAAAAAAAAAAATTATCCCTCAAACGATGCTTGTACGAAGCGAACAAATTACCACACTGTAACGTGCGATATATTTTATTTTCGACTTTTCGTCCGTGAGATCGAGCTCTCTCTATACTTCTCTCTCGCTCTTCACGACCCCAAAACTCAAAAGCTAATGAATACGCGAAGTCAAACACGAACTCGTCCGACGCTTCCGCCGCCCTAACCGTTCTATACTGCGGACGCAATTTCGCCCTGATCGAAAACCTATTTAACTGTCGTATAGTAGGAAAATGTTGATTCGACACCTACATTAATCGCCCACAGCAATACGCTCTCTCTCCCGAAAAGATTCATTTCCCGCCCGATATTGAAGTTTCGCAGCTCCCGCAGCTATACAATATCTATCTCCTCTATGCCGATGGTTGCTCCTCGTTTTGTATTATTTGACGAGGACGTCTCTCGTTTTGTATGTGTATCGGATCGAATCGATGATCTTGCTTAATTAATTTTCGGATCTAGTTGCAAGGTCTTCTTTAGATAGATAATTTTCTATAATACTGTTGGTTATTGTATGGTGGACTTTATTTAATAATTTAAACTTGACTTTCTGGCACCCCTTATCCCATTTGCTCCTGAAGAAGTAAGTTACATCAGTGGCGAAACGTAATTATATATACGCCGTCATAGTGCATAGTGGCGACCATAATCCAAAAACCCTCATGAGTGTAAGGTGTATTGGTGAAGCAAAGAGACTCTGAAGTCTTGACGCATTTTCTGACGAACCAAAGGATCTCACTGATTAGGATAAAGATCTTGTTTTGTTGAATGTCCATCCTCTTGGGGTGAGACTGACCCGCACAAGAGCACGCCAGGCCTCTGTATAGCCAAATTGGACGAAGAAGAGTCATGTAAATCAAGCGTTTAATCCTTGGGGAGAGGAACAACTGTCCAAGGTCATAACTATGGAAGAGGATGGTCGCCCAAGTAAAGGCTCTCAAAAAAACATGAAATTAACTGCAAGATGGGGGCGCCTTGTGTACGGGAAAAATTCTGTACAAAAATGTTAAATAAAATAGGGCCCAATAGCGAGCCTTGAAATACACCAACAGGGACCATTTTTGTCGAGAAAATGAAAACTTCGAGGCTTGTCAAGAAGACTGGAAATGGAAGAAGTGATATCGAAACGATAGTCGATCGAATTTGGAACATAACAAGTAGAACGAAAGGACAAAGATATGAATAAAGGAAGGGCTCTAAACAATATAAAAGAAATTGATAATGAAATGAGAAATGGAAAGCCTGAAATGACTGACCTGTTTCCGTTCCAATGAGTGCCCAAGATACAAAACTAGTTACATAGTTATTTTGGTATAGCATTAGGTACTCCTAATCCGTATGGATGCATGGATATGCATATCTAAAATTTTAATTGTTTAATCTTTTTATGTATCAAACTTATCCTTTTGTTCTGAGGACCAGATCCATGGTAGTTTCTATTCATCATTTTTTTAAATCTCTGGACTCTATGCTAAGGTTTTCTCTGCGGTAAGCAATTGACCATGCCCAAAAATCATAGGAAACCGTTTGGTGACTTCAATTTTGGAGTTATATGTTTTGATCCCTTTAATACTTCATGCATGACATGAAACGAGTTAGAAAAGGAACAAAATTTTATTTTTCAACAAGGAGCACTTATTCCAACGTTTCTTTAATAACGCTATGCCTTCGAAAAAGAACTCTGTTGGTAATTCCACAAAATACGGTCCTTTAAGCATTTTGCTCCTCTTTATCCGATAAAATAATAGTCATAGGAGGTGGAGTCGTGGAGAGCAGTTGTAATTCATTAAAGCTGCGTTCATCCTTTACTGCTTGGACAATTCTTGCCCTATGCATCTTGTAGTGCAGAAAGGTTTTCTGTGCAAAATTAAGGGGGCTTTTTTTATGCATATGGGGGTCGCTATTTATAGAGAACAACATCAAAAGTACCCAAAAGTTTATTTTAAATTTTTACATTATTTTTATTTTTTATTTTTTTTTTTATTTTTTTTTTTTTAATGTGGGTTATATGGGACATTTATTTTAAATTTTTACTGATATTATTTTTATTTTTATTTAAACACAATATTTAACGATTTAATCTGATAAATAAAAATGAAATATATACGTGATTTAATCTTAAAAATAAACATTTTTATTTATTTTGTTAACTGTTTGTTACGAAAATATGACCAAAATATGCTGATAAGGTAATATGAGACTTTAATAAATTTGTGCATACTTCTCATACAGAAATGCTAATCTGTCCCAGTTTACCCTTCACATAACGATCAGGATGCAAAATACTACTGGTTCACTCGAAAACATGACTTTCAGAACTATATAACTTCACAAAATGCACACTTATTGAATCAATTAAACTCGGTTATGCAGAATATCATTTATTTAAATACAATTGTTGTATCGAGATATGTCTACCTCACATTATTGACGGTTCTGGTAGAACCCTAACAATTTGTTGCAGTTGTATCTTACAAATGTCGTCTTCTTTTGGGAAAATGAATATGCCTTTCCTTTTTTCTCTTTCGCGCATACATTTTACAACATAATTGTAACCGTTTACATTTCTTTCTTCGGAGGTATGGCAGTATGATTTTGATTTTTGCGCTTGAACCAGTTTTCATATCCGATTGAGGTACCTCCAAAACGTGGGTTCTGAACAGATCAACGACTTCTTCAGGCCTCGAAAAACGCTGACCACTACATTTATTCTTCATGTGTGGGAATAAAAGGAAATCCCTTGGTGCCAAATCAGCGCTATACAATGGATGATCCATCAATTCAATGTTTTGGTTAGTCAAATAGGCGATTGTTTGAAACAATGTCTGAAAACTTGCATTACCATAGTGCAGGACGATCCTTCGTGGGCGCTTCTTCTTCTAGCAAAGAAATGGTTGTGTACCATACGGAATTAACATTTCTACGATGCTCTAGCAGCATAATTGCCACATGCGATTCTCGCACGAGCACCTTTTGTCGGATTTGGCGCGTCTTCGGAGACCTATAGAGCAGATTCCTGTTTTGTTTCGGGCTCATATGCAAAGATTCAAAATTCGTCGCCTGTATAGATGATAGACACAGCTTTTGATGCTCCCCGATTATATTTGCACATTTGCACCAATTCACGCAAGTCTTCATTTCAGCATCAGTCAACTTCCCTGGAATCCAACGCGAACAAATCTTTTCCTCTGCTAAATGTTTGAGGATACCTCAATTTTACGATCTTGCAAAACCACTTCGCGCCAAGTATCAACTTTTTCTAGCACAATAACTGATTTGGGACGCCTTTCAGGGCCTTCGGCGATGGCTACGATTGCACCACCATGTGTACCACCGACATACAGAGGTCTTTGAAGGTGCTTCATCGCCAAAAGTCGAATCAAGTTCATCGATGCATTCTTGTTGAAGTTATCCACGTTTGAAGTTGTAAAAAATAATCGCGCTAAGAAGCCTGCGATTGAATTCCATTTTGTTGCCAAGAGGAACTTGTAGAGTCGCTGCAACCAACATAAATATTGCCCCTACATCAAAACGTTATTTTACGTTGAGCGTCAAACTTTAAATGGGAAATGTCAGACTTGACGTGACAGTGTTAGAGTTGCCAATTTCTGAAATATAAATAGCGGTCCTCGTAGCCATGTTCAAGTTCTTAATTGTTTCTTCGTAGACATTCCCCGTTATTGTAATGCATTTTGGCAGATACTCAATTAAGATCAAGCCTTCCACGTTCCAGAAAACTGTAGCCATCAATTTCTCAGCAGAAAATTGGACTTTTGCCTTCTTGGGGGGCGGTGGAGAACCCTTTATGAACTAATTGCATGAACGTTTGTTTCGTATGAGGATCCCCCTAGTCTACCCAAGTCTTATCCGCAATTGCAGTTCTATTAAATAAATCTTTATCTTAAGATAAAGGAATCAAATTCTCTTCGCAAATTTATCATCCGCACAATGTTTGTTAGGGCCTCTTGAAGTTTTTGCTTGGCGGTCAATCAACACCAAATCTTCAAGTTTATTGATGATTTCTTTAGTTCGTTCTTCTACACTTTATATGATATTCTTCTGGCTACTGCCTTCTTCTTGATTAAAATTTCATGACACTTCTGTGTTCAACATTTTCTATTCATTAAACGAATGCAAAAGTAACAAACGTTAAGCGATTCGAACCAAATATCGAGATGACACTATAAGGTGTCACAGAAACGTCATATCATCATAATTTAATTCACGTTTAAATATTTAGATTGCCTATGAACAAGCGTGTGAATATAATAAACTGCCAATGAGGCAAAGAAATCTGCCATGAAGCAAATAAAAATGATGCACTTCGAGCTTTTCTTCGTAATTAGCTTCTCTGATGAAAGTGCACCGCTTGTAACGGATTTTTTTTCTTTCAAAAACACACCATATATCTACTATAGTAAAAGGTAAGTAGAACAAATACACACACGCTTTGTACCTTACCTAACATTGTATCTACTCGTAAAACGTATGGTACTTATCCACGTCTAATAAAAAAAGGAAATTTTGCCGCCCACACACCCTCTCATACTACTCCAAACTACTGTACGCTTGCATCTTTAATACCTGTTCAATCCGGCATTCATTAATACTTCAAAGGTTTGGAGGATTCTTTGTTTCTCTCTATGTGTGTACCATCACCATGCGGCTATATACTCTTTACTGTATTGCATCTAGCGTATAGATGTGTATGTGTATGGTATCTTTTGCGCTGTAACGATGCCAATCATAAGACTACTCCAGCGGCATCTCTATTTCAAGACCTCTTGTTCTTGTTCACGCTGTCTAATTGGATGTCTTCAACTGAAACTGCGACTTTGATCTTCGCATCTTCTAATACGTCCGACCGTATCTCCATCGTATTACTAATTAGAACTTGTTATGGCGTTATTAGATGTCGTATAGAGAGACGGTTGTGTCGCCGCTACGTCTAGCTCTGCCGTTATAGGGTAAGAGTAAGTGCATCAATTGGTGAGCTGTGCGTGCATACTGTTATGTCTTGTCTTTAGTTTAGCGAAAGACGAGTACCGCTGGAGATCGGAATAAGACAAAGATGTCGTTTTTGTAATTGCATGAGATAGGGGAAATAAGGAGTTCAAGTGCCCTTCTTCAAACTGTAATGTTCCTATTCAAAAAGTAGGGAAAATTGCAGTAGAAAGCTTCGCATATTCGAAACGTTCAATTTGGCAAGATTTGTGCTCGTTTTCGGAATCAATTTCAAGGGATCTTTTCGTAGGTGAATGAATTGGATCGTTATACTGCTAATTTTTTTATTTAGAAGTATATAATTTAATCGAAACAATTAGTATCTTGATTGTCATGTAAGAATTCATTTAATAACAAATCAAGAGTGGTTAACAAGCATACTCAAGCAAATGGAATATGTTTGTAATAGAAGAACCTCCGTTGATTTTCTGAAAACAAGAGACGAACTTTCTAAATAATTTAGCAAGTTTAAAATCATTGTTAAACAGAGTCTCGAGGAAAGACCTTGTGTCCTATAGCATGCCAGCATCTTTGAGTAAGTAAGTATATTATTAGCAAAGCTTTTATTACAACTGCAACATTTCTTACATTTTATGTAATTAATTAACTATTTTACGCTGCTACATCGAAATTACATAGATCACTCAAATTTTTGTTTAACATATTCTAACAGATTTCAGTTAAAGTTTTTTAAGTCATTACAATATTTTAAACTTTGTGGCAATGCATTGAACAATATGAAACCATTCGCTAAAACGTTTCTCGATGTCTGAACCCTGTCAACTCGCTCTATATAAAGGTATTTTACATTTCCTGTATTGTGTTCATGTATATCCTGTACAACAGCTATTCTATCACATAAATAAGATGGTAACATGCAGTTTTTCATTGTAAAAACAAAAATCATGGTTTTGTAAACTATGTATACTTTTATATTTAACAGGTTCAACACCTCGAGCATAAGCTTGATTGGTGTATAATTATTGCACTTATATATAATTCTTAATGCCTTAATTTGCAGCTTTTGTAATTTTTGTATTTCACCATTGTTTATGTTGAACAATACTGTTGAACAAAAGTCAAAATATGGTGATATGAGGGAGCGTTTTTATATTCGCGGAATGGGGGACAAGGGGTGGAAATAAAAAAATCAAATTATTTTTCTTTTTTTCAATATATTCACCTGCAAGACGGATACATTTTTCACATCTTTCAATTAATTTATTTATACCCTCATAAAAAAATTATTTCTCTTTATCTGCAAATACGCCGAAACTGCCTCCTCGACTTCATCATCGGCAGTAAATTTTTTACTCCGCAGCTCTTTTTTCATTTTCGGAAACAGGTAATAATCACTTGCGGCCAGGTCTGGGCTGTAGGATGGGTGATTCACAATTTCGAAGCCCACCTTATGCAGGTCAGCTAACGCAACGCGGCTCTTGTGGACGGGCGCGTTGTCGTGCAAAAGCAGCACACCTTTCGTCAATTTTCCCCGTCTTTTCTCTTTAATGGCTTCTTTTAGTCGCTCTAATATCGAAGCGTAATATTCTCCGGTTATAGAAACACCTTTATCTTTGTAATCAATCAACAATATTTTTTCCGAGTCCCAAAATACCGTTGCCATGAATTTCCCAGCTGATTGTGACACTTTAAATTTCTTGGGAGGTGCTGTGCCCTTTTTATGCCACTGCATGGAGTCTTGTTTGGACTCAGGTTCATAATGATGAACCCAAGTTTCGTCTCCAGTAACAATTCGACTCAATACACCATCCTCGTCTTCATTACAGAGGTCCAAAGATGCATGCGAACACTCTACGCGCTGTTGTTTTTGCGGCGGCGTGAGCATTCTCGGCACCCATCTTGCGTTGACCTTAGACATGCCGAGATGATCGTGTAGGATTTAAAAAATTGTTGTATCGGATACTCCAACCATTTCTGCGAGTTGTTTCTTCTTTAGTCGAGCATCTTCGAGTACAATTTTTTCAACTTTTTGGAGTGCTGGCGTGGTCACCTGAATGCTTCTGCCCGGCCTCGGGTCGTTTTCAAGGGATTCCCTTCCTTGTTTAAATAAACTATGCCACTTGTACACCATGGTTTTTCCTGGACAAGAGTCGCCGTAAACCAATGACATCTCATTCATTATGGTCGCGACTGATTTTCCTTGCATGGTAAGGAACTTTATAACGGCACGATATTCGATTTTTTCCATATTTCGCTTTTCACTCCTGATTATGTTACTTGGTTGACGATAGCTCAAAGACTAACTGTCTAATAACAATGAAACTTCGTATTTATACTAATTATGAGTAGCTGCACAGGCCACGCCCCCAATGCGCCTAATCACCCCCCTACAACCCGCTCATTCCGCGAATATAAAAACGCTCCCTCGTATAATAGCCTTGTACAACAGTAACAAATTCTACAAAGATAAATTCTTACTCTTCTAATTTATATTGATTAATAGTTACATTTATACGATCAAAATGGTTAGCTGCAATTCGAAATGTTAACCCAATCACCATATATTTAGTTTTATCCATATTAATCGCCATATTATTACCACATAACCATTTGTATAATTTACTTAATTCATTATTTAATTTTTCTACCATAACATCAATATTTTTACCAGTAACATAAACCATGGTATCGTCCGCAAACATACGAATCTCACAGCTGTCTACACATTTTACCATATCATTGATATATAATACAAATAAAAGCGGTCCCAAGACGGTTCCTTGGGGTACACCATACTGAGTGCAAACCTCATTAGATACCGCATTTCTAAACAAAGGTTTAATGAATTTATTAATTTTTTCTTGCTTTGCCACTTTTAAAAGTTGTTTTAATTTAGACTGGTATCCTGCTATGGCATTAAGAATATGTCTTTTAAAAATAAGACTTCTCTCCATAGACAGATCAACATTTATGAAGAAATCGCAAAGCTCATTTGCCAACTTTAAACCGTCACGCAGAGTTGTCAAGTTTAATGTGGTCTTCTCAGTGCTTGTTGATGCTTCCTCGTCTTCAATGCGATGGAGATTAAGCATCTCCTCCAAGTCGATTTCAGTTAGATCTTCATCTTGTGATTCAGCCAACTCTTGAATGTCATCTGATTCTATTTGTGTTCGAAGCCAACTCGTCCTATGTTGTTCGCAACTTGAGCTATATCTTCAACTAAAGTTTGAATTTGCACGGATTCTTCTTCATCACTTACACTTTCAATTCTTGTAGCGGCTCTTTTATGTTAATAATGCACATTGTTATGTCAAATTTCTTCCAGTATTGCATAACATTCATATCTGGATCACATTCCATGGTATCCAGTATGATTTTAAAAGTTCTTCTAATGTAATACAACTTAAAAGCTTGGACTATATTTTGATCCATAGCTTGAAGCAAAGCCGTCGTATTAAAAGGTAAAAATACTACCTTTATATTAGGGTACATAGATTCAAGCTCACAAGGGTGCCCTGGAGCATTGTCCAAAACTAAAACTGCCTTGAAGTTTAAATTATTCTTCTTTAAGTTTCCACTTCAGTCACAAAACACGAACGCCAAAACACTGGCTGGTTGTCTATATTTTTATTTTTAAAGCACAAGGATTTAATGATCTGTAAAGCATTCAGGCTTTAATTAAGCAATTTCCTGACGCATTAGAACAGAAAACCAATGTAACTCTATCTTTTGCTGCCTTAAAATTAGCGGAGAATTTTTCATTTTTAGATACCTATGTAAATTTTGTTTAGCAATCTTTTCTAAACATGGCAGTTTCGTCAGCATTAAACATTTGCTCAGATCTGTAACCACCATCAGTAATTAACTTTAAGAATTCTCCAGGATATCTTGTTGCCTCTACAATGTCTGCCGATGCAGCTTCTCCAACAATTTTGATGTTATGGAAAGATTGTCCCATCTTGAATTTATTGAACCAGCCTTCTGACGCTTGAAATTTTCCATCCGTAGGTTCACCATCAGGTTCTTTAAAATGAGCGTATAAACGCTTTGCCTTCTCACGGATTAAAGGACCGCTTAGGGGCACTCTTTTCTAATTACGGTCTTCGATCCATACGATGCAACTTCCATTTTTTCAATTGCTTGGTCTCAAACAATTTTTGATGATTTCCTTTTTTGTTCTTCAGATTTCTTGATAGATCGCACAGTTAATTCATTAACATTAAAAGACGTAAACGGTCAAGCATTTCAATTTTTATTTTAAGTGGCATAATGACCTACCTTTTTCCGCTTTGGAGTTAATTTTTGTTTGCTTTTACTCGAGATTATTTATAAATTGCAAAAAAATCAGAAGAGATGTGACTCTCGCAAACTATTTGTAACTTATGACGTTGTTAAATTAAAGAAATTTAGGCACCGATTGCAGCGAAAACAGTGGCGGCAATTCTCTGTCGTAATTGTTGCTTTGCTTCGGAGGTTCATTTGGTTCTGCTAGAAATGTTTGCTGTTTGGCATTTATCATTGCTGTTTCGTATATACTCTTTTATGGCGGCAAAATGGTCAAATTGGTTCTTTGATTCGGTGATCTTGACCTATCTTTTTTACGTCAATCTTATCAAATAATTGCAGGATTGGCACCAGTTCTTCCCATACTGATGGAAAGATTTTATCAAAATTTTGCTACAACATAAGATTAAATTATGTCGAAATTAAAAAATAATTAATAAATATGGTTTTTAATGCATCTAAGTATTAAAATGAGATGTGTAAAAAAATGGACGCCCCCGGGTGGGCTCGAACCACCAACCTTTCGGTTAACAGCCGAACGCGCTAGCCGATTGCGCCACGGAGGCCTGCCATTGTTGATTTAGGAAAATGCTATAAAAACAATACAACGAAATTATTCAAATTCTTAAAACTTTCATTAAGTTATATTTTTGTTCTAAATTTTGAATTTATCGTTTAAAATTACAAGTTATTGATATTGAAAAGGATAAAAGCAAACAGATCCATAATAGATATGTACAAACATAAGATCTAATACCACGACAACATCATTTCTTTTGTAGGACAAGGACGAAAACTTTCATTATATCGTGCACTAAACGATGAAGAGAACGCGAAAGGAGAAGTAGAGAATGTAGAAGCCTATACATCTCATACAATTTCCCCCCTAAAATCTCTCTCCACTTCGTACCCTCGGGCACTCTAATTCAACTCAATTCACCAGTCGTAATTTCATTAAATGTTTTCTTAAGGAAGGATGGTGTGGACACGTACTTTAAAAGTTCCTTTTCTGAGAGCTTTTCTCGCCGACCGACCAAAGGACCCACGGTTCCTGCGTCTGTTAGATCTCCATCTTCGCACCGATTCGTAGCTCTAAAGGGAAGTGTATAATATGAAGGATGCTCTGCTCCGCTTAAATTCTTCTTGAGGAAATTAATGTTCGGTGATGCCGGGCGTAATTATAAATTCTCACGTTGGTTCCGATTTTAAGCGGATCGCTTTTGTACGAGAACGCGTAGACGAGTGAAGTTGGTCGTAATTAACAAGGCATTGTTTTATTCGTCTCCCTTGTTAATTAAGATTTCATATTTGCGGTATTCCGATGAGATGTTCGGACTTATTTTAAATTGCGTTTTATTAAGCGAGGATTTCTTATCTATTTAAGGAAATGTCATGGCGCTTCTTCAGGAATGTACGCGAGTGCAGCATTAAAACTTGCCGACCAAAGTTTGCTTTTACTAAAAAAATTCTCAATTATTCTTCAATCATTTTACGAAAAAAAGAGATTATTATGCTGAAATACTTAGTCCTGTCGGCCAAAGATTGTTTATCAAGTACATTAATGAGACATTCTGTCCAAAATTAATCTCTAATTTCTGAGTTTTATCCTTCAAAAATAGAAGAAAGAAGCAATAAATGAGAATAACTAAAGAGCTAATATCAACTTCCATCATCCTGAACAGCTGTAGGAAACTCAGTAGATAATTCTTCCCTAAACCAAAACTGTTTGTCTTGTAGGATGTCGTTGACCAACACCTTCTCTTTCTGTCTGCTCAGAATCACAGCTTCGGCGATTCTCTAGCTCTCTAGCTCTAGCTAGAGAAGATAGTTCTTGTTTTCCAGAAACAACCCCTACCCCCTTTTTTTTTAACTATATCCAAATTATAACAAAGCAGAGAATTCGTACAATTAAATCAAAAGCATTTTATAATATGCTGAAATCTGAAGAAGATATTGTGCAAATTGTTTCGTTTGACTGTCAGAAAAACCTATCTCTATCTAACCTATTTCAGTCAGCAAATTAATTACTACAATTTAACTGTAGCCAAAAAAAGTTCGAAAAGTACACTTACCCCAAATAATGTGTTTTCATACCTTTGGGCGGAAACTGATTCCCCAAAAGATTCAAATGCAATTGCGTCCGCTATTCATCATCTATTGACAAATTCTAGATTTCGAAAACTATAGATATAGTGCGCCTGTTGACAGATAGTTGTGGAGGACAAAACAAAAATTCTGTTGTGATGTCCATGATCGGATACTAGCTCGCTTTGGAAGCTCCTGTCCATATAACAGCTGTCGAATTTGTCTTTCTAATTATTAAATTGTGGGGCATTCCTTTATTCCACCGTATAGAATTTTTGGCCTCATTGAAAAGGACACAAGGAAAATCAGTGTGATAATAAGTAAAGAAGAATACGAAGAGATCATACAACAGCAACTCAACTATAAAAATGATAGACAGAGATTGGAGAATATTCGATTGGAAAGCAGAAATAAAGTTCCTGGATAATGGCACAAATTTAATCCATCGAAAAGATTCATTTTCTCAAGAACTCAATCTTCTATTAGAATAAGAGGTGAGGTACATTATCGGTCCGATCTTGTACAATTCCAGCCAAAACGGTTGAATATTCAAAACAGGCTCAAAGGAGACAAATCCAGCATACATTCTTTGTTGAAGAAGCCCTATGGGAATGATTGGAAACAAGATCCTCAATTGGAGTTCTATAAGATTATTGATTAGTGATATCTTTATGAATTCTCGAAGCATCTCTTTTTCCACTTGAATGTAAAGCAACTTGAGCAGCGTGAACAATAACATCTTCGTCCACAGTGGAGCGTATTTCTTCAGTCTTTCTCCTTTTAGATCTATCATTAGAGTCTGCAAAGTTTTTAAAAGATCGATCGATTTACGGATGGTATTTCTATAGTTCCATTCAACCAAGAATCATTATTTTTGAGAAAGACTTGTTGGGTTTTATGTGCATTGGTCCACCTTGTTTTCATTTCAGTTTTAAAATATGGAATATTACGTTTTAAAACCTGAATCTGGATTTCTGTGTACTCATTACTTAATAAAAACATATTTTCAATATATTTTAATTTTTCATCGATGTTAGGCAAATTCTGCTGTTGCATTTGACTAAACAACCTGCTACGAGTGACCAATTTCACGCTAGAAGAACCTAAAACAAACATTTCTCCTTTTATTGAGCAATAAATGTAATTTGATATTATTTTGATCTTTACGACAATATTTTTCAAAGTATTAAGAATCGGTTTTAGGCGGGCTTCGATGGCTATTTGTTTTTTATTTAATAAAATCAATGTATACGTCACAATAAAAATTAAACAAAATGCCCGGACTCACCCATAAGTATAAGACAACAAAAAGCCTTTTTGAATCTGGGATCATTTGGTTATCACTGATGAAACTTCTCCAAACCAAATATGTATATCAAGAAAGGCGATCTAATCATGAGGGCGCTGACGTCCAGACGGTGGTCAGAAAAAGGGTTCAAAAGATCGTTTATTGTGGGTAGATTAGAAGGACTAATACATGTTTATACCAAAAAGTTGAATCAAGTCAAATTAGCCATTTAGCGGCAACACTGCCATATTAAGCTTAATGCAAAGAAAAGCCTCAACTAATGAAGAAGATATTTTTAAATGCAGTTCAAAAATACTGATGAAGCTGATGTACCTTTTTTTTAGATGACTGTACATGTCAATAATAGCAATTTCGAAAATAGAAATAAGAGACATCCACCCTCTCTCGAACGTTGCCCGTCACCCCAAGCTCGTCCGCGTGTCATATTTCCCTTTTTTTCCTCTTTCTCTCTTCTTATTACATTAGAATGTCGCCATCATCGATCTATACGTAGCAATCACAGTCCGGACTGACGATGATGGTCCGAGCGTCGTCGGCACTCTCTCTCGCGATACGACGTTCATCTTTTTGCGTTCGCAATTCGAAAAGCAAGCGGCGATGAACGAAAATTGCGTGTAAAAGTTCTTTAAAACGTTCCCGTCCCCGGCATCCGGATACATCAAAAGGAAGAGGTGGAGCGAATTGATGAAAATCGGAAATGTGTTCGCAATTTTTTTCGTTTCATTTAACCGGCGACGAGGAATATGCTCTTTGAGACGAGATGATGTCGATGTACCTAAAAAAAGGAGCCGTTTCTAAAATAAATTTTTACAAAATACGTTTCCCAGCTAAATATGTATGTATATGTATATAGGCAATATTCGGAAATTTATTAGAACGTTAAACGCGGAGCTAAAAGAGAAACATGTTAAAAAAGAGGAATTTTTGTGAATTTTTTAAAATGTAAACACGCGGAAATGTACGAGAAATTTTATTTTAGATAATGTCACGCGAATAAAATAAATGGAACGATTTCAATGCAAAGCGTTGCCGTATTTTCGATCTATAACAAAAGCAGAAGCGCAGACTTGAATATTCGAAGAGCAAAACCTCAAATTAGCTGTCAATATCGCACTAAATAATTTTTATGATATTCTATACAACAGGTTTCCAAAACATGTAACTCATGTCCACTAAGGTAACTTCTATTGTTTTTTTTTCTCTTCGAGAGAGTAGTCCATGCTGCTTTTTCAAAATATTTGAGATACTGATTTTAAGAAACGTAACAGAAGGACGAGGTACCTACAGCGATTTCAAAAAAAGCTTTCCACGCTATTGCCCCTAAAGGTAAACTCTTTCATTATGGCATAAGAGGAAACAGGCCTCCCGTGAAAGGGAGTAGTACTTACATAGAAAGAACACCAGCGGAATTTAGAAAGTGTCCAAATGGAGTGAGTGATTCTAAAAGTCTTATAACATTCAATGCAAACTGCTTTCCTACAAAATCAGTCAGAAAAACTGATTTGATTTTCAAAAAAGACACATTTTAACCTTTTCAGAACTTAATTTTTCGAACATTTTTTTTCCTCGGTTTTAATATTATAGAAGAACGGTTATAAATGGCAAAAATAAAGAGAAACCAAAATTATTTTATATTACATAAACTAAAACTACGGTGGTTCCATTTGGAACCATTAGGCCGTTACATCAGGTCAACCAAAACGATAACCTTATTTCTCATGGGATATAAAGAAACAATTATTTTAGTCGGACAGGCACAACCCCACTTCACAACTTAGTACAGTGCCATCTTGTACGTCTTGGTTGTGCTTTTGTACTGCAGTTTGCGCACCTGACTTTTGTGCCATGTTTCGGCATGTGAGCAGCCTTGTTCATTCTCCTTTCCTTGTTTTTTAAATTTTGAGGTGGCTTTTTCAGCACTTCGCCTTCCCATTTGCGTCATTGTAAGATTTGCTCCTATAAGTCCAGGTGCCACAGCCATTTTTAACTCGTTTAAAGATAAGCTGGCTCCAGTTTTTTGTGCCTTGAATACGATAAAGGCACTGACAACTGTTAAATCCACAAAATGCCAAAAAATCCTATGCCACCACTTCCGTAATTTACGATCCAGTTCATAACAACATTTGAACATATCGGATTTATTCACATACCCCATATGATGATTATAATCCTTGACCAATGTTTTTATTGTTGTTTTATATTTTTGTTATTGGTACTTTATTACCCAACGGAAACCAATTATAGAGTAAACTATGAACACAGTTATACATGCATTACACATTAATAATAGTAACTTAATTACAATTCATAACCACAATAGAAGATAATTTCACAAAATTATAAAGTCAGCAAAAATATAAAAGTATGAGAAAACCTCGCTACAAAAAAATATCATCAAGAATTTGCAATTCTACACATTCTATTAACAAGTGCATTCATCAATACTTCAATTCTAGGTCCCGGTAAAACAAATGTGCAGAATAACGGGCAGACAATCGAGGAACGTAAAAGTTTAAAGATTCCAATAAATTAGGAAAGTTAATTCGACCCTGAAGTAATTTTTGAGTAAATCGAGCACAGTGAATATATCGTTGAACTGTCAAAGATTCCATGCCATGTCTATCTAGAAGGCATTTATAATCAACACCTCTGGGAGGATACTCACCATCTAATTTGAATGACAGAAATTTAAAAAATTTACGTTGGATACGTTCAATAGCTAGATGATAGCAAACATAATATGATATGAATACAAATTAGTGAAATATAAAGACTTTAACGTTGCTGAATTAGTAAAATATTTAGAAGACCGCATAATAAATCCCAAATTCCTCGAAACCCGTCAACAAAATGTATCGATGTGAAGCGAAAATGACAGGCATGAATCAAATAGTACACCCAGATCTATCAAATTTGTGTTTTTCTCTATTCTTAGACCGTTAATATTGTACGATGAGTCAAACATATTACGTTTTTTGCTGTAAGATACAGAACAACATTTGTCTATGTTAACTTTAAGAGAATTAGTAGAGCACCAATTTACTAAATTATTCAAATTTTTTTGTAGTACATAACTCAATATCATGCATATGCAAGTATAGGATAATCTACAATATTAAGCAACTCATTAATATAAATTATAAAGCGTAAAGGTCCTAAATTTGAGCCTTGGGGAACCCCTGAAATAGATACATATTCCAGAAAATTAAAGCCATTGTAGTGGACATAATTTACTCTCTTATCTAAGTAGGAAGTTGTTAGTGAAGTAAATTGTTAAATGATGGACTCATTCCCAAATTGTTAAGTCTGTAAAGTAGAATACCATGATAAATTGTATCAAAGGCACTAGATAGATCGGTATAAATTACCTACGTCAACCTGTTTTTGCAAGTCAATCTGTTCAGCTAGAAATTGAGTAATTGTTGTCAGATTAGTGACGATTGATCTTCTAGGAATAAAGCCATGTTGACATGGTGATAAGCACTGTTGAATGTTCATTAAAATGGCTGAATATATAAAATGCTCAGACTTTCGCAAAATTAGAGAGTATCGATACTGGTCTGTAAGTTTTCAATTGAGTTTCATCACCTTTCTTGTAAACCGGAATAATTCTTGCTCTTTTCCATAAATTAGGAAACGTTGAATAATTAATATACATTGCCATGTACTCGTATATTATAGATAGTACTAAATCCAAAAAGGAATGTGAAAAATTTAAGAGAGTGCAAAAATTTTGAAAAACTTACTTTTGTTACAATTAAAATTGGTATTTAAAAAATGAGGAAGATTAAAATCGCCAACAAGTATAGTAGGTTTATCCAGCAACAAAACTTCAAGAGTATCAATAAACATTTCAAAATCATTAGCGGAAACATCTGGAGGAACATAAACTGTTGCAACACAAAAAAGAAACGATTGGTATGTACCATAGCAGACATAAGAATTGAATCACCTATTTTGCGGGGTGCTGATAGCGATTTAATCTCTGATTTACTATTTGTTTGGTAAACTGTATGTCTCAGGTATACGGCTTTGCATATTTTTGTATAAAATACGCTACAGTTTATATCTGCATACATGTATTTAAATATATATACTTTTAAGTCTTCACGTATCACTTACAACCCTCTTGCATTTGCACAATTAGTATACATATTTAAAATTAATTATTATTATTAATAATTAAATTAATTTTTATTTAATAAGTCAATCCATATTTCCTGATATACATACAATACGTAGGTATATAGTATCATTATATCATATAAAGTAATTCGCTATAGTGCGTAAAAAGGGACGAAGTCAAATAAAATACTATGAAAAAACAATAGAAACAATTTTATCTGAAAAATGATTATTTATCTACGACAACAAAATACATGATGAAGTAGTTTGCAATACTTAAGAGGGTCGTTTACCAGCTGATTATTTTACAGCGGTGCCATATCTACATACATAATTCTATATATTGTTTGCTTGATTTTATTTCAATATAATTTGAAAATTGGGTTTCATACACATATTTCTACAAATATTTTATATTATTTTATATATACATATTTTATATTATTATATACAATTTAATCCATTAATATTCGATATTAACTTCACAATCCCTATTCCCGTTTACCTGGATAGGGAAATAGAGATTATTCAATTAATTTTTAGATTTAATTATTGAAATTTGCTATGAGCATGCAAAATACGTCTACACATGTGTGTATGAAGCTCAATTTTAAAATACGGTTTAAATAAATTATAGAAACATTATATTCTGAAAAAATTTAATTGTGGCAACTGTCAAACGGTAGTCGGCCCTCTTAATAATTCAAAAAGACATTTTCTATCTATTGTTTTTTGAATGTTGTAGTTAAACTTAGAACAGTAATAAACGGTAAAGATTTACTGCAAATCAGTATACAGGGTGATTGGTAATGAAACCGTCATACTTTACAGTGTGTTAGTAAAGATCATTTGCAATACATACAGCCCAATTTCCCTTATCCAAAAGGCGCCAGTTTTCGACAGTGTTTTTTTTGTTTTTTTCGAAGTTCACTAATTACGCTCACTCAAACTTAAAATTTACGAAAATAATGGAGCTTTTTGTCAATTTTTCAGTTTGTCTGCCTAGAGGACATCTCAACAC
This sequence comes from Holotrichia oblita, assembly GCA_023690525.1. Classification (NCBI taxonomy): domain Eukaryota; kingdom Metazoa; phylum Arthropoda; class Insecta; order Coleoptera; family Scarabaeidae; genus Holotrichia; species Holotrichia oblita. The sequence continues at coordinate 200,697,966 of CM043015.1, read as the reverse complement.
ACATTATTTGTCGGTGACAATTACGTTAAATACTTGGAAAATTAAAACTTCCGCTCTTGATAAAACTGTAGACTCAGCCGCTACCTTTGTGACTATTTATTTAGCGATTGTGTCTACAGTTTCATCAAAAGCGAAAGTTTTAATTTTTTTAAATTTATTTAAACTGTAAAATTGAGTAAAATTATTTTCGTAAATTTTAAGTTTGAATGAGAATAAGTAGCGAACTTCGAAAAAACCAAAAAACCACAATATCTCGAAAACGGAGGGCTTTTGAATACGGAAAATTGGGCTCTGTATCTATTGCAAATGATCTCTGCTAACACGCTGTAAAGTATGACCGTTTCGTTATCAGTCACCCTGTATACACCAAAATTGAATTCTTGTTGCATTAAAATCTAAAAATAGTGATATATCCTCACTCAGCCGCTACCTTTGTGACTATTTATTTAGCGATTGTGTCTACAGTTTCATCAAAAGCGGAAGTTTTAATTTTTTTTTAATTTTCCAACAATTTACAATAAAGGTTAACTTAAAAAATCTACTTAACATAATATTTCACGAAAATGTTGAAGATGATAATGCGTTAAGACATTAATACTTCGAAAGGATCATCATTTTCTATAGCCACATCTATAATCATTTGTAATCACCCTATTAATCTATAAATCGATCAGATAAACGAATATATGCATACAATATAATAATACAATCATTGTAAAATAAAAGTATTTAATTATTTGTATTAGCAAATCCGTATCTACATTAGAAACTCTTTCTAAGAAGTAAATATCCATCTATTAGTATAATTAAGGATCGAGTAGTATTTTATATATCGCAAATTATGTGTATACGACGACTACCACATAGGTATATTGATAAATATTACAGCGGACACAATGATAATGCTATTTGTAGGTGTATTTACAGTGCATGCTATTGCGGAAGATATTACTACCTAATGTCTTTATACTCATGTCTAAAATATTTTACAGCATACAGCCGCTGGCACTTTACAGTTGACCAAGATGTTTGTCTGTTTATATTTCGCTACCTGATTTAGTCCAGAGGAAATTTTATGGCTTTTCGATTCAATACATCTGTCTTTTATAGTACATACATTGGGAAACACCACTCCAAGTTTGCCTGGTTAAACTCCGGGTTGTAATAGTGCATCCACATCTCATCGCAGGTAACAATCTGCCTCAACAAATCACCCCTCTCTCTTCTATATCGTGGCAAAACTCTTTCACACACAGGAAGACGATTTGCTTTCAGCCGACACTTTTTGGTAAGCCAAATCGTCTGAAATGATTGATTAGACACTTCCATATATGATATTCACATTGTTTTGCGACAAATTTAAACAAAATTTATCAAAATTTTGCAATGATATGAGATTAAATTATGTCAAAAATGGAAAATAATTAATTTAAATGATTTTTAATGCATCTAAATACTAAAATCAGACGTGTAAAAAAGAAGACGCCCCCGGGTGGGCTCGAACCACCAACCTTTCGGTTAACAGCCGAACGCGCTAGCCGATTGCGCCACGGAGGCCGGCGGGAAATGGTCTGTTAGTTTAGTTTAAACATTAACTCGATAATCATTTAATATAAAGTAGAATTTTAAAATAAATAATAAAGAAAGAAATGTTATATAATTATTAAATTTAATAATTTTTTTAATACGAATTTTACTTAATTTTATATCCTAGACAGATATGATCGATATATTTTCCGGTTTCAAGATGTTTGGCAACAACGTAAGATGTCGAGGGCACTGTACCGACCGGAATATTGGTTAATTCTTGTTCTTGTTGTTAGTTGTTAGTCGAGGTTTACCTTTGATTTACCTGCCCGGAAGCATCATGTCCAGTTAAATCGATCACAGAATTAATCGAAAAATAATCAATCCAGACCCGCCTGTTTAGATCCTTTATAATTTAGTGCTTTAATAGTACAAGAGGTTGTAAGTGTTAAAGTGTAAATTTTGAAAACAACTCACTAAAATAAAAACACCGACTCATTGGTAAGTTTCGTTTATAAAGGTGAGAAGGGGAGATTGATTCGGACATGCGCAATTTCTTATTCCAACTTTAATCTTGATTTTTTTTTATGAATTTTTCACGTTCAGAATATGGGATCTAGGGTAGGCGGTGTGGGTAGTTCAGGGTTACCAGCTGATAAAGCTTTAGCCGGTGTACCGCGATTGTTAGATGACCTACAAAGATTATCTGAAGATTCTGATTCAGCTGACATCGTTTTCATTCTCGGAAGGGAGGAAGAAAGAGTTTACGCACACAGGGTGATCTTAATTGCACGGTTAGTATCTCCGCAAAGCTGTCATCTGTCATCATATGTCAATGTCATATTTTAATGATTATGTTTTGCTCTTATATTTAAAATTTAAGATGCAAAAGTTTCCAAAACACGAAACGCGGTGAAATTTGCCGCATTCCCGGATGTTCAATAGCACCGTCAGCGCCGGGGACACCCACACCCATCAGGTTACCCCAAGCACCAATCGACACGTTCAAACAATTCCTATTATACATCTACACTGGGAAGGTACGATTTAATGGATCCTCCTCGCCCAACTGAAAGCAATCATAGTTCTTTTATATATTTATATGGACCGTTATCAAATTACAGATACTTCTACAAGATAATAGCGTCTTTGAAATGTTGGCACTAGCGCAAGAACTAGGGGTGGACGAATTACGCAATACTTGCGAAGATCATGTTACATCCACTTTGTCGGTGCCGTCTGCTTGCACTTTCTTAGCTGCGGCAATGGATATTCAGGATAGGACCCCTGGTAAGATTTACACATATTAGAAGGAAAAATTGTATTATTTATATGAAATAACATTTAAAATTTGAAAAAAGTAGTTATAATTGCTATAAAAATCGTTTTATATATTTGTTTTAAGTGATTTTAAACTTTTTTCTGCATCAACAACGAGATATATCGACAGAATATTTATTTATAGTTAATAGGTATTTAATAAAAATAAATTTTATTTAAAATATCAAACGAATTATAAATATGTATGAATTTTAAATATTTTTTTTTATCTCACGTTGTCCAACCTGTTTTCAAAAACTGTCAACGGCCATTGTTTGCCATTTGTTTGCCATCTTCACCGCTTTTAATCATGGATGTAATATATATGGATAGCGTCTAATATACTAAACAAGTGCAGCGCATTGACTCCAACATTAGAGTGAGAGGTTGCACAAGTGAGATAGAGCTAGAATAGGCAAACGATTCATATACGCTCATAAGATTTACATTGTTATTTTGGTTTCGTTTAGGTATTTATCCGTTTATCTCGTTTAATATTGATCGGATACCGACTTAAATATATGAAATGCGTAGCGGAATAAATAGAGAATAACTTGTAGTTTGGTTTTTATTATAGATACCTAAGTAAATACTATTAAATATATTAAGAAAGCCCATCAATGTGTTTCCCCATATAGGTATGAAATATATGTTAAATCGTCCGCACAAATAATATATAATACTTACCTTTTAGCGTTATATGGGTAAGGTGGTGCATAAAAAATATTCGTAAGCAAGATTTTCCGAATATATTAAATGAAATTGATTTTTAAAGTGAGGATATTGATAATCTTTGTGCCAAAAATCACAAAACTATTTTTTTTTGTCTCAGGTATTGGCGCGTGAAATATACAATTACAGACACGTAATATTGTACTTTAATATTTTAACATTCTTTTAACTATAGAGATAAACCAATTAGTCAATTAACCAATTAGTCAATTCCCATTTTGGTGATGTATTCATTTTGAGTCTGAGATGTCATTTATTTTCTGGCTATGAAGATGAACTAACAGTTCGAAACCGGATAGCCTAAGGTCTTATTAAAGAAAATTGTGAGAAAGGACCATAATTCTTTTACTATTTATTTAAACATTACTCACACAGAGTCCACCATGAAATCTCATTAATATTTTAATGTTTGTTTAAATTTGAGCAATACATTTTTTTTTCTTTGTTAATAAGAATTAATTTTTAATTTAGTTTATTTCATGCTCATTATACGATGTCATTATATTCCTTTAGTTATATATATTTCACGCGCCAATACCTGAGACAAAGATATTGAAAATAGTTTTGTGAGTTTTAGCACAAAGATTATGAATATCCCATAAATCACCTTAAAAATCAATTTCATTTAATATATTGGGAAAATCTTGCTTACGAATATTTTTTATGCACCACCTTATCCATATAACGCTAAAAGGTATTATATATTATTTGTGCGGAAGATTTAACATATATTTCATACCAATGTATATGGGGAAACGCACATTGATGGGCTTTCTGAATATATTTAATAGTATTTACTTAGGTATCAATAAAAATCAAAGTACAAGTTATTCTCTATTTATTCCGCTACGCATTTCATATATTTAAGTCGGTATCCGATCAATATTAAACGAGATAAACGGATAAATACCTAAACGAAACCAAAATAACAATGTAAATCTTATGGGCGTATATGAATGCTTTACCTATTCTAGCTCTATCTCACTTGTGCAACCTCTCACTTTAATGTTAGAGTCAATCCGTGAACAGAATGCGCTATCCATATAATAATACATCCATGCTTTTAATTGCTTTATAACCTCACTTTTAAGCGTCATAAATACGTTTTTGGCTTAATACACGTTTAATAGTTCTTAAAATATTACAAAAATGGCTTTCAAACCGCAAAAAGTGCAGAAAGTGATGGTACAGCCCATCAATTTAATCTTTCGATATTTACAAAATCGATCCAGAGTACAAGTTTGGTTATACGAAAACGTTAATCTAAGGTTAGAGGGTCACATCGTCGGCTTCGATGAATATATGAACCTAGTCCTGGATGAGGCCGAAGAATATTACGTGAAAACGAAGCACAGAAGACAATTAGGGCGAATTATGTTGAAAGGAGACAATATAACTTTAATACAGAATGTGAATCCGCAACAATCTTAAACTCATATTTAATATTAACATTAAGTTTAATTTTTAAGTATTATATCTTTTAAGTTCGTGAATAAATTCCAATTTTTTTTTAAAAGAGTTGATTCTGTTTTATGTTTATTTATTAAAAAAAAAATCGAATTAAATTGATTAATGTTTATTGTGGTAAATATTGAACGTATTAAAATGATAAAAAGTGTTTCCACTAGTATTTTTATAGGTGGAAAAGCAGCAGCTGCATTTGTTGAACGTTGCGTTAGTTATATCGGTGAAAACGCAGCCGAATGTGTGAAGACGAATGCATTTCTAGTTTTAAATAAGGATGCTGTTACTAAATTAATTTCATCCGATTATGTAAGTTGGAACAAAATAAACTTCAATATTTCTAAAATCAATATTGTCGCAGCTTTATCTTGAAGAAGAGGATGTATGGCGAGCTGTTTTAAATTGGGCGAAATATCAAGCTGGTGTTACACAACCGACAGCACATTGGACGGAAGAAGAACGAGCTAGAGTTTGTCAACATTTAGCGACTGTTATTAATCATGTCCGATTATTATTAATCGGTATGTGAACACGACATATTTAGTTTAAATTAATTCTTTTCCGATATATTATTAGATAGTCAAGTCTTTGCTGAAGAAGTCGAGCCTACCGGGTCGTCCCCATGGAACTTAGCCTGAACGTTACAGACATGCTGCTCTTCCAAGTAAATTCCCGAAGGCAACGAAGATCAACGTTTAAGACCTCGAATCTCACCGCATTTATTTCCAAATTCGCATATAATAGGCCACGATAAAAGTCATTATCAGAGGATTTTAAACGCATGGTATGGTAGTAGCAAACAGGCTTGGAGATTAATTTACAGGGCTAGCAATCATGGATATTCAGCATCCGCATTTCACAGGCATTGTGATGGAGTTTCACCTATATATGTCGTTATTTTGGTATAATTTTTTTGTACGATTGATTGATTTGATGTTATAAAGGTGTATTTGTAGGGTACACGTGGTGAAATTTGTGGGGGATTCACCGATGTCGCCTTCAAAAGACCGCAAGGAAAGAATCATTTTATTCCTTCGGATAAAGCATTTCTTTTACATTGTTTAATCATCAAAGTGTGCCTCCGACGCAGTTTCATTTGGTGAAGAAGACTTTTGCAATATGTTACAACCCAGAGTACGTATTTCTATCGTTAATATTATTTTAATTTAATTTAAAATTATCCGCATTTTTTAAACTGGTTGTTTTCGCGCCACATTTAAGAGCATGTTCACGAATGAAAACAAGTTAAACTTTTTCTTTTTAATTTATTTTAAATTGGCCAACCTGTTGTAAACTCATAGGCGTCGCAATAAACAATACCAGTGGGTGCTAAAGTTAGACATAATGGGGTAGCGTTTAGAACAGTAAAAAAAGTAGTAAAAAACTAAATAAGTAGTTTCTTTTATTCTTACATAAATAGTATAATCTTATTTAAACCTTTGAAGCCGAAATTATTTATTAAAATTTTTAATTTTACATAAAAAGTAGAAAGGTACACAAAATTTACTTGCTACAAAGCCATCTCGATTTATGAGGTTCCAATTTAGTACTACAAAAGCCACATCTTCTTGGTTTCTCCGCGTGGATTGGAATATGTGAACATGAATCAGAGCGAATCTCGTAGGGAACGGTGCGTTTGAAGTGATTTACAGGTCCAGTAGATGGACGTCCTTTTCTTGTAGCAATTTCTTTCGCTCCAATCAAGTCAAGAGCTAAAGAAAGCCTAAATTGCTTCAAGTTGAGATGTCCTTTGGAATTTGTTCTTTTCTTGAACAAAATGAAGGCATTCACCACTGACACATCAATAAAATAAAATAAAATCCTATACCACCACTTTTTGGACTTTCGATCAACCTCGTACGTCTTGAGCATGTCCATTTTATCTCATCATTTATTTTCTTTACTAATTCGAGGGAAGTAAATTCCTACGTGGTAAAATCCTTTTGTTTCCGTGTGATCGTTTCCGTTTTAGTTGGATCCAAATAGTTTGCTCTTGATATCAAAAGAAGCACAGCTCACTCACCTCTTCAATTTTTGTCATCAACCAGGTCTACAGGTAAGTTTTGTCTCCCCTTCCTAACCGTTCCACATGCATAAATCATTTCTGCCTGTAATGTCTTCTGAAGTTCAACTGAGTTGAAAAAATTGTCGAAATAGACGTGGCAGCCTTTTCTTACCAATGGCTTAGGGGCTGGGTTAGGTCACTAACCATCCTAGCACCTAAACTTTTTTTTTATTACTTGATTCACCTTCCCGGTATAAATCTGAAATTGACAAACGTAACCAGATTCCTCTGCTCTAATCAAAACCTTGTAGTCTCTTTTTATGGGTTTTTAGGCATGTTACTGTTTAAGATGGTTGCGCCTTATTTAAAAAATAGAGAGATGGAAACAAAATTTTGAACAGACCTCCTATTTTAGATAATAGAATGTGACCTAGGACGATATATTGCCCTACTTTATGAACTTATTTCAAAAAGGGAGAGACAAAATTCTGCACAGAACCAAATCACACTTGTTTCTTATTGGCTGAAAGTAAGGCAAAATCACATTATGCAAGGTTTTGTTATTTCCGTTCATTGTCAAACATTCTGACATTGTTTATACCACAGGTGTATTTAAAGTTTTACTATAATTATTACATTAGTTTATCTATTTTTCGGTGTAGATTAGTTCTCTTTTACGTTACTTATCAGAGAATGTCACATAAAATTTATTTTTCAAATTATATATTGTAATTAGGGCTAAGGGTCTGTTCAGAATTTTGTCCCTCTCTTTTTGACATACGATATAACACTCATAAAATAGCTTAATTTATGAACGTATCCCAAACATCTAGAACAAGAGCCAATAAAAATGCTTGAAATGAGTTTGTCCAATCATAGGGCATATCGAAAAACCCGCGATTATAACTTCTTTTTTAAAACAAAATTTCGGCCCTTAAAACCATAAAAACAATTTTAAACTCGCACAAACATATTTATTCATTAAAATGCAATACAAAACTTAATTTGTAGTGTTCATAGAGATTGATCGTTTTCCATTTTAGATCGGGTCCAGTTTTTGGTGCAGGTGCAGATTTATTCATCTCAAGCAACTGTAACACAAATATCGACAGCTACTCCAACTTACCACACACATATGATGGTGACGCAGCTTCCCCATCAGTTTTATTAGGTGAATACCATTTCACAGTAGCCGATTACGAAGTGTTCACACCAACCACTTCAACAGCATTAAAACATTTAAAAAACGAACGATACCAATAAAATTATCCCATTTTCATGTTTGATACATTTTTTAATCATTTTATAAAAATAAATCATCTCGTAATAAAACGATTTATACACAACTAGGAATATTTTATATCAAAGAATAAAAATCGATATTAACTATTTTATATTATGTGCAAACTATACAAAATTGTTCTACTATCAGAAATAATTACAAGAACCGTCTATCCAGCCGTCTCTCCATCGTTCGTTAACTTTTGTGCAATCAAATTCCGGTTTATGTAATTTCCGATTTGTTTTATTGTGCAACTCGCATAACCATTGACTTAAGGCTTCCTGAGACTCCGTTTTAGGCGGATCATCTTTTAAACTACAACAAAAATGGGTAACACACACAAAAATAGACATCAAAAATCATACTCTTTGCGTAAGTCAGCAGCACATGTTTCGCAAGGATAAAACTTAGAAAGTAACGTAAAAAAACATGACATATCCCTCTTTTGAGCTTCCGTTGGATGTTGGGGATATTTAGCCGCCATCGTATGAAGGAGTCCCCAAGATTGTCGACCTAATTCGTCCTTATCAAGCGGGCAATCTTGACGTATCGGTTTAGCAGGTGCATCTTCCGGTCTCTGTTAGTTTAGCAATTTTAGATTAATTTTAATGCAGAATTAGGATCAACAACATAAAATTACATACACACATATCCTCGTCATCATCATTTACCTCTGCTATTTTTTCTCTGTTCTGTTTGATGTAATCTGCGAAACTAGTGCATTGCCGACATTGCTCGTTATCCAATGGACTAACTCTCCGCGACATTATACAGAATATTATTCGGAAGTGTTGGTGATAATAAGAGGATACTGATCATTTTTGTACATTTTATAAAATTAACATTTAGAAAAACACCGACTTTATAACCTAATTTGTCATTGTCGATATATGTCAATTCTTTCATTTAATTATCATGACTACCAACTTATTTTTCATTGCGCATAAAATATCACTAATTTCAGAGATAGCAGAAGCAATTTTAAATTATAAATCCAGAATCAGTGTTTAACTCCAATATGTCTGTGATAATTAAAGCGTAAGTACACTTAATGATATTCCTATATCTTTACAGCTTTCGCTAATATATTGCGTAAATTTTTGCAATCGCATTTTGGGAATTTTTATTTCCTAACCTATAAATGCTTCCTTGAATCAGAAATGGCAGTTTGCAATTTTCTGCGGTACCTAATTTGAGTTTGTATAAAAGTGTAAATAGTGTTGTGTCTTAATTAATTTCCAAAGAAGTTATTATAATGGCCCCACCGAAACGTTACGGTGGAAAATACGAAGGTAAATCGAAGAAACGTAAAAAAGACGACGATGATGCTTGGACTTACGAGGAAGACGATACGAACGAAACGGAAGGGGCTGCTGTCCCCGGTGCAGCCGGTAGGAACGCGGAGAATAACGATCAAACCGCACAGGAAGATGAATTCGGTGCTAAAGACTATCGTAATCAGATGATTTTAAAAACCGATAATACATCTCGACCACTGTGGGTTGCACCGAATGGCCATATCTTTTTAGAATCTTTTTCACCCGTCTACAAACATGCTCACGATTTCTTAATAGCAATATCAGAACCTGTATGCCGTCCTGAATTTATACACGAATACAAGTTAACGGCGTATTCGCTGTACGCTGCTGTTAGCGTTGGGTTACAAACGCATGATATCATTGAATATTTGAAACGATTGAGTAAAACTAGCGTCCCGGAAGGTATTCAAGAGTTTATCAAGCTGTGTACGTTATCGTATGGGAAGGTGAAGCTTGTCTTGAAACATAATAAGTATTTCGTCGAGAGTCTACATCCGGATGTCTTGCAGAAATTGTTGAAAGATCCTGTGATACAAGAATGTAGATTGAGACGTAATATCGAGAATGAGGGAGAAGAGGAATTTATAACGCAGGTTTTTTTTCACTCATAAATAATTTCCGTTAATTAAATTGTAATTTAGCCAATCATAGAAACACTTTATGTTGCAAGTTCAAAAATTCTAAAAAGCTCTATTTTGCAAGTGATTTTTGATTTTTGTGAAATTGGCATCTACCTTGGGGGAATTTCATGAATGGGGCTACAAATTGCCATCTCATTATGCGTATTCTCCGGTCTTACACTCCCCTCTCCCTCTTCCCAATCCCCCACGATTATTTCGCGTTCCCAAACCCGAAGAAGTGGTTTGGTCGAAAGAGATTTGGCTCCAACAATGCAATCATAACCGAAACAAACCCTTATTTGGAAAACCTCCATGAATCTTATTATTAATAAATTTAACCGGAGGGTGGTCAAACGATAATTTTCAATTTTCTGTAGTTTAGAGACATCATACAATAAGCTCTATTATTTTCAGTGTTTGACCACCTCTCAAAATTTGTGAAAAATGCGATGCAAGAGGTTGTGACATTTTCTGGGTTTGATGTCATTTCATTGGAGGTATGAACTTGTTTTTTTCACATTTTTCGACTATTGTTAAGTTTTCAATAAAATTACTTGGTCGTCAATCATGGTCAAACGTTGGTCAATCCTATCCTGCAACAAAATTTTAGTGTTCGTAGTTAAAAAAAAAATCGAAAAAATTTTTTTAATGCAAAAGGTGGTCAACTGATGCTCAATCGTATACGATGAACAAAATGTCCTATGTTGGCTAATTTTAGGATTTTCGCCATTACATCCCAAAATATGGTTATAGCGGCTGTAGCCTAAACAAAATGTAGTCAATCGAAATTGCTGATGATCAATAGTGGTCAATAAATTTTTGTCAATTTTTGACCACATTGTGGTGCCAACTTCGCGGACCTCACAATTAATTTTAATATTCGTGTCTTAATAACTATCATTCAATGCTCATTGCATAATATACTATTATTCCATAGGATTCCTTCAGTGTTTCGAATTTAACTTTGAGAAAAAGACATCAAAAATCACTTGCAAAATCCAAACAGAGCATATTTTAAGTTTTTAAACGCGTCATTATTTTGTTACCCCCAAAAATAACACCACTAATCAATAATTATCAATTCAGCATAATCTTGTAGGTGCAAGAAAAGAAAAACCTCCCATCGTTCGGCACAAAACCAGGGACGTCGAGTGAACCTGCCGAGAACACAACAGTTCCCGATGATATCACGAACTTCTACGACAAAATCGACAACGAAGAAGAGGAAGAAGAAACGTCGTTGAAGACGGTATCGTTCGAGGTGAACCAGGAGAAGATCGAAATCATACAGAAACGTTGCATCGAACTCGAGTACCCCTTACTAGCCGAATACGATTTCAGAAACGATACCGTCAATCCCGACATCAATATTGATCTAAAACCGTCGGCTGTGCTCAGACCATATCAGGAGAAAAGTTTAAGAAAAATGTTCGGAAACGGACGCGCTAGATCCGGCGTTATAGTACTACCTTGCGGCGCTGGAAAGTCTTTAGTCGGAGTAACGGCTTGTTGTACCGTACGGAAACGAGCTTTAGTTTTGTGTAATTCCGGTGTTTCCGTTGAGCAATGGAAACAACAGTTTAAAATGTGGTCAACCGCGGATGACAGCATGATTTGCAGGTTTACATCCGAGGCTAAAGATAAACCTATGGGTTGTGGTATTTTGGTCACTACATACTCGATGATCACGCATACGCAGAAGAGATCATGGGAAGCTGAGCAAACTATGAAATGGCTGCAAGAACAGGAGTGGGGTATCATGGTTTTAGATGAGGTACATACGATTCCCGCTAAGATGTTCAGGAGAGTCCTGACGATAGTCCAATCGCATTGCAAACTTGGTTTGACAGCCACTTTACTGCGAGAGGATGATAAAATCGCCGATTTAAATTTTTTAATCGGACCCAAATTATACGAAGCTAACTGGTTGGAATTACAAAAAAGGGGGTTCATTGCTAGAGTTCAATGTGCTGAAGTTTGGTGTCCGATGACTCCTGAATTTTACCGTGAATATCTGATTTGCAAGACTAGCAAGAGATTACTATTATACGTGATGAATCCGAATAAATTTAGAGCTACACAATACTTGATTAGATACCATGAAAGACGAGGGGATAAAACTATAGTTTTCTCGGATAACGTCTTCGCCTTAAAGCATTACGCGATTAAAATGAATAAACCTTACATTTACGGACCTACTTCACAAGGGGAGCGGATCCAAATCCTACAGAACTTCAAATTTAACCCGAAAGTGAATACAATCTTCGTTAGTAAAGTGGCAGATACATCTTTTGATTTACCCGAAGCTAACGTCCTCATACAGATATCTTCGCAAGGTGGTTCTAGACGACAGGAAGCTCAAAGATTGGGGCGTATTCTCCGCGCTAAAAAGGGCGCTATCGCCGAAGAATACAACGCTTTCTTCTACACGTTAGTCTCTCAAGATACGATGGAAATGCATTATTCCAGGAAGAGGCAAAGATTTTTAGTTAATCAGGGTTACAGTTATAAAGTTATAACGAAATTAGCCGGTATGGATGAGGAATCTGATCTGTTGTATAAAACTAGAGACGAACAAGGACAGTTATTACAGCAGGTGAGATATTTTCGCCATTTCAATGTATACAGGGGCTGGTTAAAAAGTTTATTTTATTTTTTAACAGGTATTAGCAGCTAGCGATATTGATTGTGAGGATGAGAAGATACCGGGTGAAGGTGGTATTCGAGCGATGATCAATCGACGTGTTGGCGGTATAGGATCGCTTTCGGGAGCTGATGACACCGTTTATTACGAGTACAAGAAAAATGCGGCATCCTCTACTGCAAATAAGCACCCCCTCTTTAAAAAGTTTCGTTATTAAGGATTTTTTTGTTTTATATTAGATCTTTGTATTGATTTATATTAAATAATAAATTATTTATACAAAAAGAAAAAGCTGTCGATTTTTCTCTCATTAGTTGATATCACGTCCGATTATCAATTGTTTTAAAATCAGAGTTTCAACCTCGTTATTGATCATTTGTTTATAACGACTTTCTATTTCTACATGTTCGTCTGAAATGTTTGCATAAACTTTTGTCTAAAACTGATCGATTGCTATGACGTAGTAGTGACGCAAACATGTTTCGAATGAGCAGGAATTTATCTGTTCAATTAAATGGTCAGGAATGGTTGGAAAGATACCAAGAAATAAAATACTGTGTGGATTATGTAGAGCTCCTGGACGTCAATTCCAAAGGACTTTAACCAATCTTCCATCAGCTCAGTCGTCACCCTACACACAGTGATGGGATGTTGGTTTTCATAACCTGTGTTTGTCTTTACATCTTTTGCACCTCTGATATCCACAATATAATTTCGAGGCATATAAAAAAATATTCGCTTTTCATCTGCCTCGTTAAAGTACTTGAGCCCTATACTCCAACTGATTTCTGACGTCCCTTGGTTCGTGCGTAAGCAACAATTGAGGAAGGACTTCAACGTAGCCTCCAAAAAACATTGCAGAATCCAACTCGTATGGAGATGTGGGAATCCCCTCGTGAGTCAACTTGACATATCTTGATCACGGCCATCTTCATCCCCGAAGGTGAACACCAGAGGGTCTCATGTCATCGACGACGGTTTGACTTTGAACCAGCCAGAACAGTCAATTTATTGTCCTCCAACGACAACCTTATTTTAAAGCTGATTCTCATCGATAAAGAGGTTTATGGACACTTCGTCCATAGAGTGAAAGTCAAGCAATTTCTGTCCAAAATCAGAATCAAGTTTTTGATATATATACGTCTGATGCTTTATATACAGACTCACACGATGAATGATTCGCTCACACCAACATCTTGAAAGCCATCCTTTAGAGTTTTTCCACGCATTCTAGGTAAAGGTTTAAAAAACTTTTTTCTTAAGAAACTCAACTGCGATAAGTCTTCTTTCGTATACTTGTACAATTGCCTCTTTTTTGCAAGTTTCTAGTTTATTCAACAATTGATTAAATTAAATGGTGTTTAGTCATTTTGATAAGCACTCACTAAGCCCCACCCTCTTTCTGTTAGGGTAAATTCACATTTAAAATAAATAAATACATACGCATACTTACTGCCCTGGTTTAGTTTGTCCAGATAGTTTTCTTCACGACTGTACAACCGAATTGTGTTCGTAGCGTACAAAATTAAAAATTTGAGACTTAAAAATAAATAATTTAACGTATTAATCAAAAATAAATGATATTTATTACTGTTTTCAGTCCTGGACAGGCTTCCAATGAATGGTCCTTAATCGAATTGCAAGGCGAACTGAAATCGCACAGCGAAGGCCAATTTGACGGAAAATTCGTCGGAGATTTACATTTTACGAAAGCAGGAGTACCAGTTTTAATAGTCGGTCATCATTTGATGTACGGTAAAGAAATGGCGCTAGAGAAACCTTACGCTTTACTAGAAAAAGTCGACAGCGATGATGATACAACGGACAAAACGAAAACTACAGAATACCTCGTGAAATCCATCATAACAAAGAAGATAATCTTTAAAACCAGACCTAAACCGATAGTATTTATTTAATTTAAAAAATTATTTTGTATAAAACTTTTTTATATATTTTTTTAATGTAATAAAACGTTGGCATAAACGTATAAAATACCTTTTATTATTACAAATATATAAGTATCAGTGTATTCTTAACAAAGTATCATTTATCACATTCTCTTCTTGTTAATCATATAAATAAATCGTAATCCTAAATGATACAGAATTTGATGATATGGCTGAAAATATAATACAAAAAAATGGATTATGTACCTATCCTTGGCTTCGCAGCGGTCATCACTGCAAATTTTGTTTATAACAAACACTAATCTTTATAAAAAAACATTTCTGCAACTAAAGACGTTGGAATCGATTACATTTGAAGTTCTAAACCAGCCGGTATTGTTATCCCCCCTGTATCGACGGTTTCATTATCGTTATTGATGGAAGTTAAGAATCCGTGTTGGGTTTCATCGTCCTCTTCAAGTTTAGAACTCTGAAATTATTATATAATGTGTACAATAAAATATATGTGGGTCCAAACCTAGGAATATAATTTAAACAAACCTTATTGCTTCGTTTTGCTTGATTTACTTGGTTTGGCACGATTTCCTCTGAAGATGTACTAGTTTCAGGTTGAATGCATTTTTCTATAAGCGAATTAATAATAATAGATTATCATCAAATATTGTAACAGTAGAAATTATAGAATTTAAACATATCAGAAGCATTTTGACAGTTAGAATAATTAAAACGATCATTTGACAGCTGTCAGAAATATATCGTTAGTTGTCAAGTTAAGTTATATTGTAAAAAGAGTAACCGAATTTTACACAAATTTAGAATAGAAAATATTGTTTAGAATGTCTGGTAGTTACAAATGTCAAAATGTAAAAAGAGTGCTTTCGCAATTTGAGAGTTGAAATTTTACTGTTAAAAAAAAGAAACAACCACTCCAACACATAAAATGTATTTTGACAGTTACAAGTATCAAAAATGAAAAAAAAACGCTGTTTTACAATTCGACGGCTGTTGGAGATATATTTTGACAATTATAATTATCAAAGTACAAAATATGGTGTTTTACAGTTTGACAGCTGTCAGATATATTTTAACTACTACACCGACCAATACAAGAAGAAAATAACTGCTAAATTCACATCCTTAAAAATGTTTATTTACAATTTGACAGCTGTCAGACTCAACAAATTATAAAATCCATTTGACAACTCTTCCTTAGATGTATTTTCACAGTTACATTTGTAAAATCTGTTAAAAACATACCATTCTTACAATTTGACAGCTGCCAGATATATTTTAAGTGTTGTATCCGCCAAGAAAGAGAAGAAAATAACTGCTTTTGGGTTTTTACAGCTTGCAAGAGTCAACTCCCAGGAAATATTGTTATACAGATTGACACAGAAACATTTGGATAATGACAATTATCAAAATACAGATTTGTTTCTACAATTTGACACTGTCAAATGGTTAGAGCGAACAAAATAGTAAAAAAGAAGCTATTAGATGTATTTGGACACCTACAGTTGCCTTTGCATAAATTATTTAAAAAAAAACCGCTTTTACAGTTTGACAGCTGTCAACTGTTTATAGATGAGAAGAAAATACCCGTTTTCATGTTTCACAACTTTCAAAAAAATTATAATGCCTGCAAGTGAAAAATAATTGAAAATGATTTTACAGCTGTCAAGTGTATTTTGACAGTTAAAGGTGTCAAATTCTAAAAATACCGTTTTTACAATGTGACAGATATGAAAAATTAAATTTCCTCGAAAAATAAATGTTCTTACAATTCCACGGCTGTCAGAAATTTTAGGATACCTCAAATATAGTTTGACAGCTTTCACACCTACTTTAACTGCTTGTTATTTTGATAGCTACAACTGTTTTCAATTTTGCAAATTTGTTTAGAATATTCTGACAGTTACACTTGTTAAAACTGTAAAAACTAACAACGGTTTTTATAGTTTGACATCTGTCAGATCGGTTTTAACTGTTGCGCCCGCCTAGCGTGAAATTGTAACACCAATAAGTGCTGAAATCTTCTTACCGGGTTCTTTATTTTCGTTGCCGGCTATATTACGTTCATGTTCTTTGATATGCGTCCTGTAAGTGTGCTCGTTGACGGTACCAAAACTGCAATACGTACAACGAAATATCCCTTCCTTACCCGGATGTTTCAGAATTATATGGTGCTTGTAAGCCGTAGTTTGTATCGATTGATAATTGCAGTACGGACAGGAATATTTTTTACCCTAAAATAAATTTAAACATGATTAAAACCAATTTATCATCTAGAACATATTTTAAAAATTATATTACTCCACTATGTCTCATGAGATGTCTTCTCAACGAATTATGATCTCCAGTTCTATAAGGACATAGCTGGCATTGATACGGTTTTCCCCTGTGTGTTGTCGCAGATGTAACTAGATTTTTATTTATTAATTAATATCGTAAAAATTTATAATTACTTACCTCTAACATTGCTTTCCTGGCAGTTTTATGTCCGCAAATATTGCACACGTAAGGTTTAAACTTATTATGAACACTCTGTATGTGCTTCTTTAAACTCTTCGTGTCTGAAAAGATATTTCCGCAGATATTACAACGCTGTTGGCAAATCCAATTTGGAGCCTGCGGAAATAAATTTAATAAAACCTATAAGATTCGAATTTACAAATATACATCTTCTGTATTGGCCAAATGGAACACCTGATGATTCCTTAATTGCGTGAACTGTTTAAAACTCTTTCCACATTCATTACACAAATATTGCCTTTTATCCTCGTGAGTTAATAAATGCGGCCAAAGTTTGACTAAAATATAAAGGAAATTGAGCTAATTCGCTTATTAAAAAAATGAAATGAAACTCACAAGGCGATAAAGTTTTATAACTACAGATAACGCAGCTTAACAGACCGACATCGATCTCGTGGCATTTCCACATGTGCAGGCTGCATATCCTCCAAACAGAAAACGTTTTATCACAGGCGGGACACTTAAATTGCTTCTTCTGCGAATTGACGTGGCATTTCTCGTGCCTGATTCTGTACTCGTCCAGGGCGAAACGGAGCTCGCAACCTTTTATGGAGCACTTAACTTTTCGCGACGCTTTCTGCTGGTTCTTGATGATGCTGAGGTATTGCTTCTTCGATTCTTTATTGACTTCTTTCGCGTTATTTAATTTATCGTTTTTGGTCTTGTTATCGGCGCTGCTTAATTCGTGTTCCTGAAAATATCGGGAAATGTGTCGTTTATATCGAACTCTATTATAAAACTAACCGCCACAATACTTACCATTATCATATGATTTTTTAATTCAGCTGTGGTACAGTAACCCTGATTGCATTCGCTGCATAATAGTACTAATTTTTGCTTGTTATTCTTCGTATCCTTTACGTTTAAAACGACTTTAGTTTTTGAATTTCCTACTTCAATCACCGTTTCACACTCCTAAGATTAGAAGGAAAAATAGATTCAAATAAAAGAACAGTAGAAAGTAAACAATAGTTTCTTTGTTATACACCTTCACTCATAAGTATTTTACCATTAAAAAAAACTACTTTAAACTGATACTCCGGAAAAATACCCTAAAATTATTATTATGATTGGCCTAAAACTAGTTGACCTTGAGTTACACCCTGTTCAATATCAATTTGGAATGATTACATTTTGAATTCAATTCGGATATCCAAATACAAATCCTATCATCTGGCAACGGTTGTTCGATTACAGCAACTTGAATATTTACATACATAGATAGCTGAATTCAATTTGGACACTACATCATCAACGTGTGACTGCCAATTTAAAAAAGAAGCGACGGTCAAACCCAGCAGTTTACAACCACCAACAATACAAAGTTCCAAATCCCCCACCACTAAAATTAAATTGCTTTTCTGATAGTTTAAAATCAAAAAATAGGAAAAACCAAATACCCAATTCAACAAAAGCAGCAGGACAATTCTGAAGCAGTTGAAGAAAGAAAAGTGGGTCCAAAATCGATCTTTGTGGTATTTCAACGGTACTACCGACAAGCGGAAAAGGATGAATCTCTAATACACCACCGTCTACTACTACCGTCTTTAAAGTTCTTTGGATCAGTTTTTTTTTGCTAATGGAATTACTGAGGCATACTTCCAGCTGATTGGAAACGTTTTTGTAAAAATGCAACTATTAATTATATACATTATGAAAGGTAGAATAACTGGGCAACACATTCTAATCATGGTTATATTAAGCCCATCTTCTCCAGTAGATGTAGATTTGATGTTGATAATAGTAAAGAGTAGAAATACACAGTAAAATAAACTGTTAAAATTGTAAATAAAAAATATCCTATAAAATAAGAAAGAACAATGATCTTACCTCCTCGCAAACTTTACTATTTATATGCTTTGTAATATCTATTAAAGTTTCAGATAGGTATCCACATCTCTTGCATTTATAAGCCGTTATTCTTTCAATATGCTGACCAATGCTAACCGGTTGCTCCTCCTGCTTCTTAACTTCATGTTTATTACTACTAATTAACAAATTCTTATCAATATTTATAATAGTTCCATCCGTATTTAACAATTGTATAACTTCTGTATTAAAATGACCACCACTGGCAGCCCCTTCCTCTTCTTCCTCCTCCTCCTCTTCAATTATCGTAGGCTCAATTTCATTTCTAGATTCAACTTGATAAACGGTATCGCCCTGTTCAAGAAAAATTTCCGTCGTATTATTTTCCTCCAAACTATTCTCCTGCGTTTCTTCCTCGACAGCTTCGTTATTCATTTCGTTAGGTAAATTCATCTGAAGTAGTACCTCATTAGATAAGAATAATCCTCCGTTTGAAGTTATAAAAGCATCGCCTGGAATCTAATAATTCAATTACGATTTAAATCTGTCAAAAAAATTGATTAAATTACCTCAATTGGATACGAGAGTCCTTCAGCATTTTCAATACAACTTTCCGAACAATCCTCGACTTGTTCCAATTCCGATAAGATAATTTTCGAACCGCTCGGATTGAAATGTTCATCACCTGCATGATCTGCGATATTGAATCTGAAATTTAGCTGAAATATTGAAGAATGATTTAAAAATATTACCATCTGTTCTGTTTGAGCCGTTTAACAGCACTGGTAAGCTATCTACCGCCCAAATTCGAGCCCCATCGTCTAATTCCCCGAAGAAAGTTTGTCCGTTTAAAGTAGGATCTTGTACGCCTAAAGCTTCATCTGTGCTCTGCAGTAGGAAGGTATCACTTTTATCGCCGCCCAAGTAATTTAAATAGGTAAGATCATCTGTTGTATCCATTCTTTATCGTTTCGTATTTATATTTAGGAAATGACAAATTAGGTTATGTTCGAGACGATAAAATTATAATCAGTTAAAACTAAAACTTTGATGTAACACGTAGAAGGAGATAACACGAAAAATAGAAGGTATAATCCGCTACCATTGACGAAGTATTACACATTTTGGATTAAAATAATGACAGATTTGAATATTACTGAAATTGTCATCCATCATGAACTTACTTCGAATCATTATGGCCAACGTCGTAAAGTAAAAAATTTGGGATTTAAATCAAAATTAATTCAATTAAGATATAATTTAAATTAAAATGTTTACTCATATAATGTTATAGCAATAAAAAAGCCGTAAAGAATAAGAAATAACCGTCCTTTGGTTCTGTTCAGAATTTTGTCTCGCTTTGAAGCATGATATACAATTGCTATATCGCTTCTACCGCATGAATTGGCTGAATGTACGTATATATAAAAAACGCGGGAAAAACAAAAACAAAAAATTCGATTTATACATAGATAATTTTATTAAATAAACTAATCTTTATAATTTTGTTTGGCCAATTCTGGATTAAATTGAGAATTATATTTTTGTTTTACACTAATATTAACATTATTTATTGCATTCGAATTATTTTTATTTTGCTTCGAAAACAGTTGCTCAACTCTTAGCCTCTCCTCTCGTTCACGTTTAAGTCTTTCACTCCTTAAAAGCTCAAGTTTCTTTTGTTTTTCAATCTTCTCAAGGTCACTTTCACTCTCTGATTCGCTTGTATCATTATGTTTATGTTTCCTTTTCTTGTGTTTCTTTGCAAAATTTGAATCGCTATCCCTCCTACGTTTACTAGATTTCTTATTATCCTCCTTATAGTTAAGACTAATAATTTCTTTTTCCCTCATAGATTGTAAAACTGATATTCCGACATTATCGTTGGATTTTGTCTTGGTAGTGTTGGGTTTTTCCATAAATTTCTTCATGATACTAAGTGGATCTAAATCTGTTTTCGTTTTCAAATTTATTTCCTCGTCATCATCCTTATTTGACCGATTCGGTGCTATATTATACCAACTTTGTTTTCCTAAAGCTTCATTAGTATCTTGACCTAAATATGTTAAATAACCGATTTTCTTCTCGTATTGTTCTTGTTCCTCTTTCTTCTCTTTATCATGTTCAGCATTCGTTTTCTTACACTCATCGGTTTCGTCTTCCAAATCTTTAAAGAAATTAACATGCCCGTCTTCGGTATTAATACTAATATTACCCCCATCAGAGGATAGTGAGACAAAATCATCAGTTTTTAAACGTTCTCTTGCCCTCTGCCTTAATAATTCTGTCCGAGCTTCTTGTTCCTAAAATCAAAAAATCAATGTAATGTAAAGTTTAAAGGTTATGAATTTAGTTTTTACCGCTAATTTAGTACGTTCTTGTTTTAATCTTTCTTCCTCAGCAGCTTTCGCCTCATCTCGACGAACTCTCGCTATATTGTCCTTATTCCGTACATGCCACCTTTTTTTTTAAACAATTAAAGAAAGTATGTAATTAAAGAAAATGTAAATATTCCTGTAAAACATACCTCTTTTTCGGGAGAATATTCATTTTTTTAAGCTTATATTATCGATATAAAATATGTATTTAATTTAATACTTATTTTGAGGTTGACAAATCTGTCACCTGTCAAAATAAAATTAACTGTGGGTGGGAGACGAAATCAACGGTGAAGAGATAAATTATTAAAACTATAATAATCTTACGTATTTTAATACAAAAATTATTTATCGTTGTTTTATCCTACATTTATGTCAATATTTTGATTTAATTTCAATCCAAACATATTTTAACATTTTAAAAGCAACCGTTCTGAAATGAAATATTTAAAATTTTACGACGAATTTATGAACGTACCCATACTAACCACGTGAAGTATGTTGACAAGTGTTTGAATTTAAATATTTTTTAGGTTATGTATTGAAGATTTTTATTAAATTTCATAAGTTTAAAGTGTTTTAAGAATTATAAGATGGTGAAAATTCATAATGTTAAGTTTTACAAACCAGATCCTAGAGTAATTTATTCTATATCCTTTCAAAAGACACAACGTAAGCTGGCTGTTCTTAGGTAAAACGATAGCCTTCTCCTTAGCAAATTAACAATTTTATGGTATAAAATATACATTTACAGGTCAGATTCATGCATCGAGATATGGAATTTGAAAGACGTACCTTATATTGAGAAAATTATACCTAGCGTTAATAACTATAACGTGCAGCAATTAGTTTGGAGTAAAGATCGATTATTTAGCTGCACATTACAAGGATTTTTGCACGAGTACAATCTTTTAACCTTGCAGATTAAAGATAGTCAAACTTTAGTGGGCGATGCGGCCTATTGTTTAGATGTAAATAAAACCGATGATCGTATCGTTGTTGGAACGGAAAATGGATTTTTGAACACTTTCGATTTAACTTACAGCGACGAAGTTAAATTCATTAGATTCCTTGATAAACAAGATGGTAAAATTTTATGCGTTAAATACGATTATACAGGAAAATATATCGTTTCGAGTGGTATGGATGCTGTTCGTATTTGGGATGCAAATTCGGGTAATGCCTTACATAAAATGACAACTGGGAGAACTGAAATACACAAACCAACTATAGTGTGGTGTTTAGACGTTATGAAAGATTTTACAATCATTACTGGTGATTCACGAGGTAAATTAACATTTTGGGACGGCAAAATCGGTTCGCAAATTGAGAGTTACCAATCGCACAAGGCGGATATTTTATGTTTGGCATTATCGGAGGATGAAGAAACTGTATTTTGTGGAGGTGTCGATCCGATACTTGTGAGTTATGTTAAAATTAAAATTAAAGAGCAAAACGAGAAATGGGTGAAGAGTATCCAGCGGAAGGTCCACGATCATGATGTACGGGATATAATTCTAGTTAATAATAAATTATATTCAGGTGGTGTCGATGGTTATCTCGCATGTTCGTATCATCCACCGAAAACGATAATAAAATATCCTTCGTTTGTTCAAAATCATAATATAACTATCGCAAAATTAGGGAGAGTCATCCTCCTGCAATATCCGAAATATTTAGAGGTGTGGAATTTGGGAATCACTACACCTGATCCTAATGAAAATGGATCTTATCAGTTAACGAACAATGCAAAGAAATTATTGCGTTTAGAGCGTTCAGTGAAGAATGATTCGCAGGAGAATTACAGTGAAATGATAATATGTAGCTCGATATCATCCGATGGAAAATACATAGCTTTTAGTTGTATTTCTGGTTGTATATTGTATGAATTTGAATTTGTAAGGATTTAATTTTAATTCCTTCAAATTGCTCGACTAAATTTAATTTTTTTTAGGATAATCTAGAGAAACCGAAAATTAAACGCATCAAACATCTCCCTGCAGAATGTGGAGCCGCGATTAAATTAATTTTTACACCTCTTAATAAAGAATTAATTGTGATTTTATTGTCCGGAGATATAATTATATTAGATCTCGATAAGGTGGTTGTTCGACAAAAAATCGAAGCTTCAACATGTAAGAATGGATATTTTTCGATTATTGGTGTTTGAATCAATCATTTAATGAAGCAAATTTAGTTTTTAGAGATACAGTATTTCATTCAACGATATCAATAGATGGACGATATTTGGTTGTGGCGGATACCCACAGTAATATTATTATTTGGGCAAGAAACGCTGCAAATACGTGGAAGTTTTATCATAAATTGCCGCAATATAAGTTTGCACCAACTGCGATGGAAATTCAGCCTACTACGAACAATATATGGATAGCTTACTCAGATCATAAGGTATATATTAATATGTATAGTGTGTCTAGCAATTATTAAATAAATCGTTAGCCGAACTATACAAATGATTTTTTTTTCAGATCGTCGAATATAGCATACAGGAGAAGCGCTTTACAATCTTTTCTAGAACGTTAGATAGTAAAATTGTAGAAAATTATGTTAATAAACGTTTCCCGATTCGAAATATAACTTTCGATGTAAAAAATAAAGATATCGTTCTAATCCATGATGATACTAATATTGTGGTTGTCAAGAAAAATGTGGTAAGTTAGTAAATTTTTTGTATCATAATCCAATTCTTTCCTCACTTGTGGGTGAGGGTTGTATTAATGATTCCACCCTCCAACGATGCATAGACTGCAAACAGTTTGAGAATAGTCTCTGGCAAGCGGCTTCTTACTAAAACAAGAATCCTACTTTAATTGGGTCAAGCAAACGCATTTAAAAAAGGTCTAAAACTCACACAATCCCCGAGGCATTACTCTTGTCACTCTTGCTTTAAAAAATTCAAAAAATCTAACCACTTTCGATGCTGAATATCTTCCTGATTAAAGTTTCGAGCTTTGATTCCATCTTCAATGCAGATCTAAAGGAATGACCTGAAAATGTTCCAGAACCTCAAGGCTCATTATTGCCACAAAATTACCCTCCACCTCCCAATATTTTTGATCTCTGATCTCGCTAAACTAGCTGAAGTAATGGCGTTCCTTAGGGATCCATCTTGGGTCCAAACTTGTCTGTAATCTTCATGAATGTCCTCGTAAGAGTATCGGCAGCGCACATGCCCATCTAGGCCGATGACAAGTCCGTATACACGTCCTTCAGAAATCATAATCTAGTAAGTTGGATACTCTAGTTTTGCATGGCCTGATTCCAACCTTGAAGCTACTAAATATCTAATCAAAAGCATAAAATCGGATAAAGCTTCGAGCTTTGATTCCATCTTCAATGCGGATATAAAGAAATGACATGAAAATGTGCTAAAAGCTCAAGACATATTATTTTGACAAAATTACCCCCATCCCGTCCAATATTTTTGGTCTCTGGTCTCGCTAAGCTAGCTGAAGTAATCATCCGTCATAGATTCAAAGTATAACACTTATGAACGCTAATCTCACCAGGATTATCGCAAGAGAGTTCTCGTCTTCTACGAGATCTCTTTCACCTGACGTTCCTCGAGTATCCCTTTTGGGTCCGGACTTGTTTGTAATCTTTATGTATGTTCTCCTAAGAGTGTCGGATGTGCACGTGCCCATCTAGGCCGATGACAAGACCTTATACACGTCAGATATTCGTTTTAGAAACTGACTTTCCGGATCGGTGTTGGTCTTCAATGGAAATTGTACCTCGTTTGAAGTCTGAATCGAATTTTTCATGGTTCAACACAGGTATTTAGCGATGGATCGTACTCCAATTTTTCGATTTTCAAAATTTCGGTCGACATCCTTTTTTTTTCAAATTTTATTGCGCAACTTTGGTTATTTCCACGCAAGAACAAATTTCTAAACAATTTCGTCCATGTCAACGTCTCTAACCGCCAGGTTTACGATAAAATCATCCAAAAAATAAAATAAACTAAATTCATTTAATGAACTTAAACTACCGAAAAAAAAACGGATAGAAAAAACGTTCTTTCAGTAGCGCCGCCGTCTCGTGCACGAGACACACCGCATTTTATACGTTTTACATGTTCTATATTACAATTGCTGTTCCTGTCAGCGCGATTATAAATGACACCGAAACGAGCATTGCGCGAGAGATTCCAATTCACATTACCGCACACTATTTCTATACGGTGGCGGCGGGTCCCCGTATCGCATCTATACGGCAATATATTATGTGTGCGTCTAAATATCGGGCTCACGTACTATGTAGGTGAGAGTACAGACCGGAGTGTCATGATTAATTATCGTGGAAATGGTGGTGGGCCCTCGCAGTACATAACCTTCGCGTACGCGTCACCGTGACTATGTAATCTTGCGAAAATGCAAAGCGATGGGGTACTTTTATTGTATATACTTCCATTTTTTTTATTACAGAAATCTATAGAATCATCGTCAAAAATGGCGAAAAAAGCTAAGAAGAATGAAGCTAACAGCGACAACTGCAAGTCCTATTTTAACACCTTTAAAAAATATCAAGTAAGCTCGTTTTTAAATCATTTATTTCTCGTAAAAAATAATATATTGTCGTATAATATCGATTTGCAGCATTTAGTACATTTGGAGACTCTGTCTGAAGACGAAATTGTAGCGGTTGAAGTCACTCCTTCGTTGCTGATGGAGAAACTGCCGCCGTGTCTGAAACAAAATACGTTCGGAACTAAATAGTCGTTAGTGTTACTCAATAAATTTTATATTATATATTAATTCTGGTTTTATTTCAAATTACACACAATATATTTTGGATCTTTAAAAAGTACTGTCAACTATTGGAAACACTTATTACAACGTTTCGGAGTAAAGTTGTGGAGAACGCATTCGATCGGTTTAATTGCGAGAAGTACCTAGTCTTCGAATGGCACAGTGTACGACGCTGAGTCTAAAGCTGACGTCTTGTCCGACCATTTTCAGGCGATACACGGGGTTCTTGTCGAGGACGATATAATAGACCAAGTAGATACCATCGTGGATAATCTCCCCAATCTTAATAGGGAAAGTCTTTCAAGGGTTACCCTCGGCAAGGTTAAAAATTTCAACAAAACTCGCAAACATCACTAACGTAGCCATCGAGAGACTTCCTGGCCCTGTTCTAGAGATCCTGATCTCCATCATCAATGCCATCTTTCAATCTGGATATTTTCGTCACGCATGGACACATGCCACGATCGTTACTATTCCAAAAATAGATCAGGATTGCGCACTTCCGTAGAATCACCGCCCCATCTCTGTTTCTTCTGTCCAAACTGGGTGATTAGCATTCCGATATGAACGCAGAAAATTTTGACAGATGGGTAGAAAAGAAGCTTATACGAAAGTTGTCCACAAATTGCTCCATATGCTCGAACAAGTACTAGTAAGAAAAATGCAATGATTAAATGGTTAACGTTAATTGAACAAAAATTATTCTAAGACTTTATCTTGTCGTCCACACAATTTTTGTCCGAGACTAAGACACATTGCTCATTCCCAGATCGTCGTATAGAATCTTAAAACACTCTCTTCTCATATTCCTGTTTACCCGTCGATGAGTCAGCATCAGATCTTCAATTCTGTTGGCGATTTCTTCAGTTCATGCTTCTAGAGGTCTTCCAAACTGTGCGTCATCATGAATGGATTCTTTGCCTCATTTGACCTGTTTACTCCAAAATTTAACTTCCCAGATAGCAAAAATAGTTTGAATTAAGCTGCAATAAAAGTTTAATTCCAGCTGGTCGCCGAAAGCTGCAAGTTTGTATCCAACTTGAATTAAGCATCCTACTTTACGCGTGACAAGATTAAAGTATACTGTCTTTGCAAGCTCATGGTAAACTTACAGTATGGTTGAATTAAGCTTGTTTGTCCAGTTTCTACTATGCTAGAATCTAAGTATTTATCATGCTTTTTCCAATTTTCTTGTTTGTTTGTCTTAACTTTAAGCTTATATTATGCTTGACTCATCTTTGCTGCGTAAACGATTGCAGTATGCTAAAATTTCAAGTGTAGAGTAAGCTTGATTAAACTAGCCACGTTAAGCTGGATAAACAAGTGAAAATCGAATCAAAATACAGCTTGCTGTAGGCTAACGTGCTATAAAAATTTCGTCAACAACTTCTGCGTTAAGGTTTTAAATCAGTCATTTCTCTTTTTTAAACAAATGTGAAAATAATAAATGTTAAACAATTTGAACCAAACTTCGAGAAGACATAAAATGTTACAGAACCGCCAAGTAAGAAAATCGCTGCGATAGCATATTGTTTTTATAACTAGAGAGACATAAAAAAGACCCCAAAACAGATCTTAGAGGATTTCGGCCTAATCAGTAAATATCTCTAGTTTCAAAAGAAACCTCTATATTGTTTAACCCTCTAGAAAGCAAGCATTAACAATATTGTTCATCAATATTATAGCGGAAGTTTTTACAAGTATGGAAATATTAGTTCTGCAATGCTTCTAGACCTTTCAAAAAGAACTTTTTATCTTGCTCTGAAACCAGGCCTCCACAGCTTTTATCACCTCTTCTCTGGAAGAGAATTTACGCCTTTTTAAACTTTTTTTCAGATGAAGAAAAACATGATAGTCTGACAAAGCTAAAGGTGATGAATAAAGGGGGGTGTTCCAGTAATTTGAACCCTAAATTACGAATTTTTTGCATGGCAACATGTGATTTGTGTGCAGGGGTATTGTCCTGCAAAAACAAAACACGTTTCGACAACTTTCCGCGTCTTCTCTCCATATTTTTTTCTCGTAGAGTGATAAATAACGTCGAATCATAATTCCCAGTTATTGTTCCAACCTTCTCCAGAAAGTCAATCACAACTACTCCATGTGCAATCTCGAAAAAAACTGAAGTAAGAATTTTTCTAGCAGATTTTTGAATACAAAACTTCTTAAGCCTTGAAGAACCAGAGTGTCTCCATTCTATCGATTGTTGCTTTGTTTCTGGGTTGTAGACTTGTACCCAAGTTTAATCCATAGTGACAATACAGCTTAAGAAGTCTGCATCATTCTCAAACCGAGCACAGATCGAACATGATGCTTGATCTCATGTCCAAATCGACGTGAACTATATGGTGGACGAGTTCATATGAAATATTCAATACCTCCGATATTCGTTTCAGCCCAACAATTTCGGCCGACATCCTGTCCTTTCAAATTTGATTGCGCAACTTTGGTTTGACTTTTTGAAGTGAAACTTTACACTGACACTCCTAATATGTTCTCGTATATTCAATATTTATCTTTATTTACTTATAAGTATCTATACATCCACGTACAGTTTCTGATGTTCAACAGGTGGCCATACGATTCTTTCGATCCACTGTTTAGAGACTTCCATCGTATCACCCCGATCTAAATCTATTTGTGTTGATCGGGGCCACCGTCAAAAACAATGTCGCTGCACGAAATATAAATTTTAAGATATCTAGTTGTTCGTAAAATAGTGGAAGAAGAATTTTCGAGAATATCTCAGGAAGATTGGGAACAATAGATGGTCGCCACCCCTTATAAGCAAACCCATTGCATGGACTCTTGTTTCATAGGAGGGTCCCAACGGTATACCCAAATTTCGTCCCCAGTTACAATTATATTTAACAATCCTTCATCCTGACATAAAAAGCTCAAATTCTCTTCACAAATTTGTCGTTTACGCAATATTTGTCCGAGATTGAGCAGCTTGGGAATCAATAGTGCCGACACACATTGCTCATTTCCAGATCGTTTTTTAATGATTTCTTCAGTTGCTGTTTCTAACAAACTTTGGAACTTGCAAATAGAACGAGTTATTTTCTCCATACAGTCTCACCATTTTAATAAAAATTTCTTGACACTTCTGTATTAACGTTTCAAATCAATCGTTTCTCTTTTTCAAACGAATGCAAAAATAATAAAACGTTCTTGTCTTCTACGAGATCTCTTTCGGTTGTCGATCCTCAGGGATCCCTCTTGGGTCCGAACTTGTTTTTAATCTTCATGAATGTTCTCCTAAGAGTATCGGCGGTGCACGTGCCCATCTAGGCCGATGACAAGTCCGTATACACGTCCCTTTTAGAAATGGTAATCTAGTAAGTTGGATACTTTAGTTTTGCATACAAATATCTTATCAAAACCATAAAATCTGATAAGGTTTTGAGCTTTGATTCCATTTTCAATGCGTATCTAAAGGAATGACCTGAAAATATGCCAAAATCTCAAGACACATTATTTCCACAGAATTACTCCCACCCTCCAAAATGTTTGATCTCAGGTCTCGCTAAGCTAACTGAAGTAATCAACCCCAATCTCATCAGGATCATCGCAAGAGAGTTCTCGTTTTCTACGAGATCTCTTTCGGCTGGCGTTCCTCAGGGATACTTCTTGAGTCCGGACTTGTTTGTGATCTTCATGAATGTTCGCCTAAGAGTATAGGAGGCGCACATGCCCATCTAAGCCGATGACAAGGCCGTGTACGAGTCAGATATTCGTTTTAGCGTGATTTGACGTTCTGACAAAATCATGTTATCAACTGCATCAACACTTTGGGCGACGGATGCAGAAACTGGCCTTCCCGATCAGTGTTCATCTTCAATGGAAAATTTACTCCTTTTGAAGCCCGCAATCGAATTTTCAAGGTCTTATACAAAGGACATTGATCGCCAAGGGTATTACTTATTTCTTTCAAATTTGATTGCGCAATTTCGCTTTGACTTTTTGAAGTGAAACTTTACACTGACAGTCCTAATATGTTTAATACATTCTCG
Organism: Holotrichia oblita; assembly: GCA_023690525.1. Classification (NCBI taxonomy): domain Eukaryota; kingdom Metazoa; phylum Arthropoda; class Insecta; order Coleoptera; family Scarabaeidae; genus Holotrichia; species Holotrichia oblita. Next base: position 200,667,639 of record CM043015.1, on the reverse strand, counting down.
TATACACAGTATTTACCTACCTTTATTTACTTATAAGCATCGATATATCCAAGTACACTTTCTGATATTATTGAGCAGGTGGCCACACGATTCTTTCAATCCATGGAACGTAAGGCAAGACCCTAGTGCTAACTGCTGGTCTATCCTCGCATGGTCTCCCATAAGATGCAACACTCACAACTGAAGGGAAAAATCCAAATTCATAATCCGTATTCGTAAATATGAACGGCTCTCCAACCGCATACTAAAAATTAAGATAAATAATTTAATACATTTAAATAAATCAGAATAGGATACCTCGCAGTAAAAATACGAATCCGTAACAGCGCATTCTTGCAAACTATCGCTGATATCAACGATTTCGGCATCGTCGAAGAACTGTTGGCATCGATCGCTGCCAATATGGACGAAATTAATCGGACCGCCGCTTATTAACCATAACGGGACACTAGCTATGCTAAATTTTGTAGATAAACACGACGGTCTTACGAGATTGGAAATAATTGCGCTCGTGTTCAATCTTATCAGACCGATATCGTGATGGCTTTGCGGTAGCGCAGCGTCGAAGAGTGGGTGTGCCGTGAAAGAATCCACCGTGAAATTTTGCAACTGTCGATCAGCGACGCTGGTGTTTCTCGAATTACCAAGTCTGACATATCTGACACGTCCGCTAAAAAAAATAATAATTATTTCTTATACAATTAATTACATTCAATAAACCTGTTATTACTCAGAATTTTGTTTTATAAATACATACATACATTATTGTGGAAATACCAATATTAATGAGATTCTGTCATAATGTCTGTAATGTTTTTTATTTTCTTATAATTAAGTTTTAATGTATTTAGACAGCTACAATGAATGCTTAAAATAGGTATAGGTAATACCATATACTAATCATCGGTAATTTGTAACCGCATTTGTGTGTTTCAATTTTAATTTTTTTTTAATTTCTTTTATTGCATTGTTAGATACGTGTTTTTTGTACTCAAAAACATATCCAGAATTTTCTATCAATTTATCCTCATTATAATTAATATAAAAACTACATTATGCACGTATTGAATATTTTACAACGTATACAATATAATAATACTGTTCGCGGAAGTTTGGGCACCGACTAAAGTTCTATAAAATTACAAAATCCAAACATTTAGACTTATTAAGTAATCATAATATTAATATACAAAACTCTATTATGAATGTAAAATAAGAATTCAGGTATTTTAGATAAATATATTTCTAGAAGAAGGTTTATTGGGCAAATTTCTATTGTTTGTTTTATTGCGATCGGTTTACATTACTCGGGAATAGCAAATAAGCCACAGCAGGGGTTGTTTACAACAAGGAGAGAGACAATTTAGGATCGTACATTTATACCAAAATGTAATTCAGTCATTGTTCATCACTTAAAGAGTATATGTAGTAGTAGACTATTGTCGACGTGACTATCCGTATCTGCGATAATTAAATATTTTGTTAATTATTAAGCACTGTATGAAGAAGCATATTCAGAACGTGCAATTGCTGAAAAAGAGATTGATATCGTGCAACAGAGTCTGTTGAAGATCGTAATCGACCAGCTCCTTCTCGGATAACAACGGCTGCTGAAGATCTGCGAATTAAATTACTTAGCAAACGGAACCGACGACCAACAGCGCCCGAAATTACTGCAGAAATTATTCGCGGACGTCGAAATCCTGTTTCGGTCTGTACAACAAAACGCCGTCTAAAGGAAGCCGATCTTCATGGACGTGTCGGATTGCGGAAACCATTGTTAAGACGAGGAAATCGACAAAAAAGGTTACAATGGGTAGAAAACTATCTCAAACTGGACGCCAAATGATTGGGCGAAACTGCTTTGGACAGACGAGTCCAAATTTGAAGTTTTTGGGCAAAGGCGTAGAATCTTTGTCCGAAAAGCGAAGCATGAGAAAATACTACGGGAGTGTATAGTTCCTAAGGTAAAGCGCGGGGGTTCGTCAGTGATGGTGTGGGGATGTTTCTGTACAGCAGGAACTGGTGACTTAGTCAAAATAGACGGTATTATGCGTAAGGAGGACTACAGGAGAATTCTCGAACGTAATGCTATTTCTTCTGGTCTGCGGCTAATAGGGGAAAATTTCACGTTTGTCCATAACAATGACACCAAACATACCGGTAAAATTTGTAAAAATTATTTGGACGCTCAGACAGAAGCAACTAAAGTGCGATTATGCCCTGGCCTCCTCAGAGCCCAGATTTGAATCCTTTGGAGTTGTTATGGGAATATATATAATATAATATATTCAAGATAAAAGAGTTACAACAAAATCCACAGAGGCAGAAAATAAAACGTGCCACCCCAGATTTGACGTTATGGATCCAATGTAAACATAGGAGGACAGACTATTACCGCACACAATTTCTCACTGTAACGTTTCAGGATAACAGTTGAGGACCAGTGTGTGTACTGCGGACTATTGACTTACCCGAACACGCTGTCTTAGTATGCAATAGATGGAAACAGGAAACTGGTAGGCTGTCGCTGTAGTGAAGAGGTGGGTCAGAAAAGAACTGGTACAGAATTCATACTTTCATCATCGGGATAATGAGAGACAGTGAGAGGATAGGAAGAGAAAGAAGAGGAGAGAAAAGGATAGAGTACCAACAGAATCAATCGAATATTTAACGACCATTAAGAGGTAGGAACTCCTGAAGACGAGTAGATATGGTATAAAGGCGTTTCCGACAGCATCTGTCAAAGAAAAAGAGGTGTTTTGGTGGGCAGACAGTGCCTTGTAGACCCCCCATGTGAGTCCCAGCAGCTATGCGACAGAACCAAGCACGTAGCGTCCATAAAGGACTTCCCCTCACAAAAGAAAAATTATTCAAGAACATGTAACATGTTTACAAATCATTGTATAGGCCAGAACCATAAACAAAATTTGTTAAAATTTTGGCATCGACAGCTGAATGGTAGATCTGACCCAAAACTTTTTGCCGAGCAATCGCAATTTTGCCATCACAAAAAAAAATCAGAGAAAGAGATAACTTGTCGGGTTTCCTTCACAATTAAATGAAAAAAAAACTGACTGAGCCTGAGAGTTTGTCAGTCTTTCTCTGAATTGAGTTTTCATTGAGAGGTTTCAAAACTTTTAGGTCCGATAAGTTGGTAAAGGTTGGTTGCGTGAAGTTATCCACACTTTTCCAGCCACACTTCTATCGTAACGAAAGTTGGAATGAAGTAGTAATTCCAATATAACATATACGATCGTGGTTTTCTTATAAATTTTACAATACATGTTCTACAATCCACAATATATTAACCGAATTCTCTCTGGTGGAAGCTATTTGATATATCTAACAACGAAATTTAATTGGCTCGTCGTTTGTGGCCTTCAGAATAGAGAAAAATCGAAAAACCGCGGATGGGATAATTAAAACGTCGTGATTCTCTTATTAATTCGAGTGCCTCGACACCGACCATAGGTCATATTTTGGCATAATGGTCTCGTACCATACCAACCATCAAATTCATTTGGCTGGCCGTTTACGACCTTCAAAAGTAATAAATATCGAAAAACCGTGGCTGGGATAATTAAAACGTCGTGATTCTCTTATTAATTCGAGTGCCTCGACACCGACCATAGGTCATATTTTGGCATGATGGTCTCGTACCATACCAACCATCAAATTCATTTGGCTGGCCGTTTACGACCTTCAAAAGTAATAAAAATCGAAAAACCGTGGCTGGGATAATTGAAACGTTGTGATGTACTTATTAATTCGAGTGCCTCGACACCGACCATAGGTCATATTTTGGCATCATGGTCGCGTACCATACCAACCATCGAATTCGTTTGGCTGGCCGTTTACGACCTTCAAAAGTAATAAAAATCGAAAAACCGTGGCTGGTATTATTAAAACGTCGTGATGCTCTTATTAATTCGAGTGCCTCGACACCGACCATAGGTCATATTTTGGCATGATGGTCTCGTACCATAACAACCATCGAATTCATTTGGCTGGCCGTTTACGACCTTCAAACGTAATAAAAATCGAAAAACCGTGGCTGGGATAATTGAAACGTTGTGATGCACTTATTAATTCGAGTGCCTCGACACCGACCATAGGTCATATTTTGGCATGATGATCTCGTACCATAACAACCACCAAATTAAATTCATTTGGCTGGCCGTTTATTCAAAAGTAATAAAAATCGAAAAACCGTGGCTGGGATAATTAAAACGTCGTGATGCTCTTATTAATTCGAGTGCCTCGACACCGACCATAGGTCATATTTTGGCATGATGGTCTCGTACCATACCAACCATCGAAATCATTTGGCTACCTTCAAAAGTAATAAAAATTGAAAAACCGTGGATGGGATAATTAAAACGTCGTGATGCTCTTATTAATTCGAGTGCCTCGACACCGACCATAGGTCATATTTTGGCATCATGGTCGCGTACCATACCAACCATCGAATTCATTTGGCTGGCCGTTTACGACCTTCAAAAGTAATAAAAATCGAAAAACCGTGGATGGTATAATTAAAACGTTGTGATGCTCTTATTAATTCGAGTGCCTCGACACCGACCATAGGTCATATTTTGGCATCATGGTCGCGTACCATACCAACCATCCAATTCATTTGGCTGGCCGTTTACGACCTTCAAAAGTAATAAAAATCGAAAAACCGTGGCTGGGATAATTAAAACGTCGTGATTCTCTTATTAATTCGAGTGCCTCGACACCGACCATAGGTCATATTTTGGCATGATGGTCTCGTACCATACCAACCATCGAAATCATTTGGCTGGCCGTTTACGACCTTCAAAAGTAATAAAAATTGAAAAACCGTGGATGGGATAATTAAAACGTCGTGATGCTCTTATTAATTCGAGTGCCTCGACACCGACCATAGGTCATATTTTGGCATCATGGTCGCGTACCATACCAACCATCGAATTCATTTGGCTGGCCGTTTACGACCTTCAAAAGTAATAAAAATCGAAAAACCGTGGATGGTATAATTAAAACGTTGTGATGCTCTTATTAATTCGAGTGCCTCGACACCGACCATAGGTCATATTTTGGCATAATGGTCGCGTACCATACCAACCATCAAATTCATTTGGCTGGCCGTTTACGACCTTCAAAAGTAATAAAAATCGAAAAACCGTGGCTGGGATAATTAAAACGTCGTGATTCTCTTATTAATTCGAGTGCCTCGACACCGACCATAGGTCATATTTTGGCATGATGGTCTCGTACCATACCAACCATCAAATTCATTTGGCTGGCCGTTTACGACCTTCAAAAGTAATAAAAATCGAAAAACCGTGGATGGTATAATTAAAACGTCGTGATTCTCTTATTAATTCGAGTGCCTCGACACCGACCATAGGTCATATTTTGGCATGATGGTCTCGTACCATACCAACCATCGAATACATTTGGCTGGCCGTTTACGACCTTCAAAAGTAATAAAAATCGAAAAACCGTGGATGGGATTATTAAAACGTTGTGATGCACTTATTAATTCGAGTGCCTCGACACCGACCATAGGTCATATATTGGCGCGACCATGATGCCAAAATATGACCTATGGTCGGTGTCGAGGCACTCGAATTAAATAGAACATCACAACGTTTAAATTATCCCGTCCACAGCTTTTCGATTTTTATTACTTTTGAAGGTCGTAAACGGCCAGCCAAATGAATTCGATGGTTGATATGGTACGCGACCATGATGCCAAAATATGACCTATGGTCGGTGTCGAGGCACTCGAATTAATAAGTACATCACAACGTTTTAATTATCCCAGCCACGGTTTTTCGATTTTTATTACTTTTGAAGGTCGTAAACGGCCAGCCAAATGAATTTGGTGGTTGTTATGGTACGAGATCATGATGCCAAAATATGACCTATGGTCGGTGTCGAGGCACTCGAATTAATAAGAGAATCACGACGTTTTAATTATCCCAGCCACGGTTTTTCGATTTTTATTACTTTTGAAGGTCGTAAACGGCCAGCCAAATGAATTTGATGGTTGGTATGGTACGCGACCATGATGCCAAAATATGACCTATGGTCGGTGTCGAGGCACTCGAATTAATAAGAGCATCACAACGTTTTAATTATACCATCCACGGTTTTTCGATTTTTATTACTTTTGAAGGTCGTAAACGGCCAGCCAAATGAATTCTATGGTTGGTATGGTACGCGACCGTGATGCCAAAATATGACCTATGGTCGGTGTCGAGGCACTCGAATTAATAAGAGCATCACGACGTTTTAATTATCCCATCCACGGTTTTTCAATTTTTATTACTTTTGTAGGTCGTAAACGGCCAGCCAAATGATTTCGATGGTTGTTATGGTACGAGACCATCATGCCAAAATATGACCTATGGTCGGTGTCGAGGCACTCGAATTAATAAGAGAATCACGACGTTTTAATTATCCCAGCCACGGTTTTTCGATTTTTATTACTTTTGAAGGTCGTAAACGGCCAGCCAAATGAATTTGATGGTTGGTATGGTACGCGACCATGATGCCAAAATATGACCTATGGTCGGTGTCGAGGCACTCGAATTAATAAGTACATCACAACGTTTCAATTATCCCAGCCACGGTTTTTCGATTTTTATTACTTTTGAAGGTCGTAAACGGCCAGCCAAATGAATTTGATGGTTGGTATGGTACGAGACCATCATGCCAAAATATGACCTATGGTCGGTGTCGAGGCACTCGAATTAATAAGAGAATCACGACGTTTTAATTATCCCAGCCACGGTTTTTCGATTTTTATTACTTTTGAAGGTCGTAAACGGCCAGCCAAATGAATTTGATGGTTGGTATGGTACGCGACCATGATGCCAAAATATGACCTATGGTCGGTGTCGAGGCACTCGAATTAATAAGTACATCACAACGTTTCAATTATCCCAGCCACGGTTTTTCGATTTTTATTACTTTTGAAGGTCGTAAACGGCCAGCCAAATGAATTTGATGGTTGGTATGGTACGAGACCATCATGCCAAAATATGACCTATGGTCGGTGTCGAGGCACTCGAATTTATAAGAGAATCACGACGTTTTAATTATCCCAGCCACGGTTTTTCGATTTTTATTACTTTTGAAGGTCGTAAACGGCCAGCCAAATGAATTTGATGGTTGGTATGGTACGCGACCATGATGCCAAAATATGACCTATGGTCGGTGTCGAGGCACTCGAATTAATAAGAGCATCACAACGTTTTAATTATACCATCCACGGTTTTTCGATTTTTATTACTTTTGAAGGTCGTAAACGGCCAGCCAAATGAATTCTATGGTTGGTATGGTACGCGACCGTGATGCCAAAATATGACCTATGGTCGGTGTCGAGGCACTCGAATTAATAAGAGCATCACGACGTTTTAATTATCCCATCCACGGTTTTTCAATTTTTATTACTTTTGTAGGTCGTAAACGGCCAGCCAAATGATTTCGATGGTTGTTATGGTACGAGACCATCATGCCAAAATATGACCTATGGTCGGTGTCGAGGCACTCGAATTAATAAGAGCATCACGACGTTTTAATTATCCCAGCCACGGTTTTTCGATTTTTATTACTTTTGAAGGTCGTAAACGGCCAGCCAAATGAATTTGGTGGTTGTTATGGTACGAGATCATCATGCCAAAATATGACCTATGGTCGGTGTCGAGGCACTCGAATTAATAAGTACATCACAACGTTTCAATTATCCCAGCCACGGTTTTTCGATTTTTATTACTTTTGAAGGTCGTAAACGGCCAGCCAAATGAATTCGATGGTTGTTATGGTACGAGACCATCATGGCAAAATATGACCTATGGTCGGTGTCGAGGCACTCGAATTAATAAGAGCATCACGACGTTTTAATAATCCCATCCACGATTTTTCGATTTTTATTACTTTTGAAGGTCGTAAACGGCCAGCCAAATGAATTCGATGGTTGGTATGGTACGCGACCATGATGCCAAAATATGACCTATGGTCGGTGTCGAGGCACTCGAATTAATAAGTACATCACAACGTTTCAATTATCCCAGCCACGGTTTTTCGATTTTTATTACTTTTGAAGGTCGTAAACGGTCAGCCAAATGAATTTGATGGTTGGTATGGTACGAGACCATCATGCCAAAATATGACCTATGGTCGGTGTCGAGGCACTCGAATTAATAAGAGAATCACGACGTTTTAATTATCCCAGCCACGGTTTTTCGATATTTATTACTTTTGAAGGTCGTAAACGGCCAGCCAAATGAATTTGATGGTTGGTATGGTACGAGACCATCATGCCAAAATATGACCTATGGTCGGTGTCGAGGCACTCGAATTAATAAGAGAATCACGACGTTTTAATTATCCCATCCGCGGTTTTTCGATTTTTCTCTATTCTGAAGGCCACAAACGACGAGCCAATTAAATTTCGGTGTTAGATATATCAAATAGCTTCCACCAGAGTGAATTCGGTTAATATATTGTTAATTGTAGAACATGTATTGTAAAATTTATAAGAAAACCACGATCGTATATGTTATATTGGAATTACTACTTCATTCCAACTTTCGTTACGATAGAAGTGTGGCTGGAAAAGTGTGGATAACTTCACACAACCGTAAAGGTTCCATGATGAAAATGTCAAAAATTGAAATATAGAGATTATATTCATCGGATACGATTGCCCATCGTTAGACCAGCTTTTACGTTTCCATTGCACTTTTCACAAACTTTGTGCGGCGGTTAAATAATGATTTTCGATGTTTTGCAGTTGAAAGACATGAGACAACAATCCTTTCATCATTTTCAGCATTTTATCACCCCTCAAAGTCTGTAAAATGTGCGATGAACAACAAAATTTTCAAAACATGAAGTAATCGAACGATGGTCCGTTGAAGAGCTATAGTGGCTGTAGTGATCAACAAACTGTCATTTTTGAGAATTTTTTGATCACATTGTGATGCTAACTTCATGCATCATACAAACTTACTTCACACTGAATTGACATCGAGCAGCTGTCAGCACGTATCTTTCGCTAATGAGGGTTCCACCACACAACCATTGTGTATTTGTCTCATTTCCATACCCCAACTCCGCCTATGAAAGTAAATTAAATTACCTATTGTGTTCCGACTTTAAAATTGATCGCCAAACCTTATTTGTCGTCCTGTTCAGGAAAGCATTCTCCCTGCTTGCATTACCATACCAATTTCTGCACACTTAACACCAAACAAAATAAAAAAGGAAATTAGAACTGCTGACCCCCCAAAATTAATTAAAAAATTAAACTTACTTCTTAAGCTGGTACTATTTTCTAAAATAGGTGGATAATACAGATTATTACCAATGACAGTTTGATCAATATTTCTTGTGATATCCACTAGAACGCTGCTGGTTCTCAAGGACAAATCTTCCATTGGAGGTTGCATTCTCGGTCTACTACCAAGACTTGCCAAGGGCATTGGTTGAGCGACAATATTTTTAATTTCTTCCAAGACAGCTCTAGAATTCAGTCCGGTTGGCTCTGTAGTTTCTTCAGTTACCGTCACCACATTTTCTGTTGTGGTAGTGAGATTTTCAACGATTCCCAAATCAAATGTTATATCGATATCACTGCTAATTAAAGATTTACTTGTAAATAGATCCGGTGGAGATTCCGATGGGGTACCCGAAGTAGTAGTAGCAGTAGTAGTAGTAGTAGTAGTCGAAGTAGTAGTAGTAGCAGCAGTAGTAGTAGTAGTCGAAGTAGTAGTAGTAGTAGGAGTAATAGTAGTAGTAGTAGTATCTCCTTGAATAACTAGACTAACTCCTTCAGATTCTGGAAGATTTGCTTGCGATGATTCTTCAGAAATTCTTCCTGCAGTATCTATTTCTCCTTGAATAACTGGTTCGGGAAGATTTGCTTGCGATGATTGGTCAGAAATTTTTATTGTAGTTGTGTCAATACCTGCTTGAAGAACTGCAGGATCTCGTATTAATTCGGGGAACTTTTCCGGTGAAACAGTGACATCTTGGCTTAGGGAAGTCTGTGTTGTGGTTGGGGTATCAGTCATTAACATTTGGGTTTGAATTTTTGGGGTGGATGCGGGTTCGTAATTAACTTCTTTGGCGTGTGAAAATTGTACCGAATTAAAATTATAACTATTTATTCTAATCCCGAAATTATTACCTGGAGGAGTATCCATTGGAAAATTTTGGTTGAAATAATAATATTTCCTTCTTAGGAAAAATGATTGTCCTGGATATTCCTCTATTTCAGCGCAACACATCGTGATAACGCCGTGATAGCTACCGCATATTCTGCTATACCCACGGGGGTAGTATCTGTAGAATGAGGGTTGGCAATTGCTATAGTGGATGCAGTAATATGTGTAATCGTATGAGCTTTTACACACTCCTCCATGACCTATAAGATGAAAGTGTGAAATTATCATCCAATAAATTATAAAGAAAGTATTAATCCAAGCTTTACCATAATTTGGACAGTTTTGTTCTACCTACAAATTATCGTGGTGTTTAAAGCTTTTGTCCCACTTTTCAAATCGAAATAATTTTGTCCAAACTTTATAGCAAAGTACATTTGTCGGTCTATTCTATAGAAACGAGTTTTTTCCTTCCAATCAAAGCACATCTTTGTTCAGAGGTCAAAAAAAATTAAATGCAAAATGGTATGGTTAAAGAATGGAGGATGGATTTGTCCACAAGTTGTTCCTTGAAATGTTTCTTTAACTTGGACTTTTTTGGAATGAAACGTTTCTTTTTTTCGCGCTACTCAAATTTCCATAATTTTGTCATAGATTTACTAAGTATTTTCGAGATAGGACACTTCGTAATGATCAACTAGAACACCTTTGATTAGAAGCTAAAAAAATTTAATGAAAAATGATTATCAACTGTGAGATTATAATTTTTGAAAATTAAACAGTTTTGTCCCACGGCTAAATCGGAATAATTTCTTGCAATTGTTTTGGTATACACATATTGCGATAACGGAGGGACATCTTTGCACCACTTCATAGTACGGCACAACGATCAAATTGCTTGTCCAGTAGTCAAAGATATGGAATTATGGAATATTAATTGAACTAGACTGTTTAGGTTTTTTGAAAATTGTTTCTTTTCTTAAAGATGTGTGAACGAAAGCTCGTCAAAACATATAGTCGGTACAAAGGTTGGTAGCTAAAGGTCTTCATGATATAAAAGATGGCATTAAAACTTTGCCTAATATTAGAAAAGTGAATCTCCAGCCAGTTTTAAATGAATTAGAAGAAAATCGCATAGAATAAGTCGTCCAAATCCATTTAAAGAAAATGGCTCAAATTATTTTTACAAAGACATCCAGTTACATATTTGATAGAACACGATCTTTTGGATAGCATGGGAGATTCCTCCAGAATTTACAATGCCGACGAAACTGGAGTGAGAACTTGTGTGAAAACAGGGTTGGTGTTAGAGCCGGTGTCAAAAAATTTGTATGAAGTCTCATCTAGTAACGAGATCAACGAGGAATCAATTACTGTCTTGTGCACCTATGGCGTATTAGCAGCTCCTCCTATATGGTAATTTTCCCTTATAAGAGAACTCCGAAGGAGCGAGCTCTGTCAGTTCCAGGACGCTCTGATTTTGATTAGATGACCGGAACAAGTTATTTTGAATATGTTACGAACGTATTTAACAATCGGTGGTAGAGAAACAAATCACATCGCCAGTCAGTTTATCCATTGATGGACACAAGAGTCACTAAAGCATTGACAAATTGTATAAGTTTGAAACCATGTGGTGTCACTATATAGCATTAAGATCGAAGTGGAAGAAAGCTTGCCACGCTCAAAAACAAAGAACTGTACAATGTCTGCCGTTTGTTTAAAGAAGCTAATGATAAATCATCGCAGACCAATACCATTATAAATGGCTTTGAAATCTGTGGAATCGTTGAATCCAGACAATGTCGATTATTCTAAATGTATATTGTCTAGAAGAAAAGAACTTTTCCCAAAATAAGAGTCGAAACTGATAGTTTAACTTTTCAAGACTACAAGTCCTGTTTAAAAGTAATAAATGACTTTTTGGGTGCAGCAACCATTGGCCACATCAAGTCGAAAAAGTTCAGAAATGCAAAACTAGAAAACAAATGCCCTTCGCAATAACATCGTCGAAATGGTTAAAATTTTATTAACAAGAGAACGTGAAAAAAGAAATGAGATGTACTGAGGGTCAGAAATCAAACTAGGATGACCATAAAGCGATAAAGCATAAAAAATCTTAGAAAAGATGAGTAACTCTGAAACAGTAAAAAAGCGAGGAAGTGAAAAAGAAAAGAAACAAGAAAGAAGGTCGATGATAACAGTAGTAGTTCCGAAGATAAGTTAATGGAAATAAAAGAGAAACAGACCATAAATCTGAAAACGAACTTTCGATTAAGGTAGTAGGAGAAACTATAAACTAAAACTATGTTCTGAAAGTGGGAGATCATGTAATAGTAGAATATGACAATAAACGTAATAGAGCAAACTTCCAATAAAAAAAATGAAAATGACCAAAGTGTGCAGACCAAATTTCGTACAAAAGACACTAAATAGTGAAAAGAAATCCTGAAGGAATCCTGAACCACAACAATAAAAGTAAGATGACAAATTAGAGAAGTTAATGGAAACACAAGTCAGCAAACATATTTAAGAATGAACTAAATGAAATGGAGCAAGGAAAGAAGAAAGAATGTTAGTATTCCATTCTTTCTTCTTTCTTTAGGGTACAATAATAAATAATGAAAATTCAAATAGTCCAGAATGAAAGATGAAAAGTCTCATGAAAAAGTAATTAGGAGTTGAGGTTACAATGAAAAGTATAAGAAAATTAAGAAACCCAAAGAAAACCCGAAAATAGTAGTACCAAGAACCCTCAGACCTTTAATTATAATCTTATTGCCTAAAGAAACTAACAAAATGTTACACAAAGCAGGACAACTATATATGTGGCCAAAATAAACATCTGATCTACATCTCAACGCTCAGATACAAGAGATAAAATAAAAATAAAACTTTCTTTCAATAAAATGTAATAAAAGACCAATCATTTTCAGGATTTGCTCAGTTAAGATCTCCAATTGTTCAAATTTGTAAATACATTGAAACTCATTTATACACGGTGTCCAGAAAATGGCATCGAATTTCGTTGCCTGAAAAATTCGAAACTTAAAATTTTTTGTAATACCGCCCAAACTGTAAAAAAGGCGATGATTAAAAGAAAGCGAAATACAAAAGAGAATGACCATAAAACGATAAAGAACAAAAAAATCTTAGAAAAGATGAGAAGACGAGTAACTCTGAAACAGTAAAAAAGAGAGGACGTGAAAAAGAAAAGAAACAAGAAAGGAAGTCGATGATAATAGTAGTAGTTTCGAAGATAAGTTAATGGAAATAAAAGAGAAACAGACCATAAAGACTAAAAATAAATCTGTTATTATTATTGTAAACAATAGAGTAATAATGTCTATGATTAAGCTTCGAAAAAAAACGTAAAATGATTAAAAATAACTGCAAGGCCATTCTTATTATTGATGATTTATATTGTTTGCAATCGCATTAATTAACTCATTCACAAACACTTTTATCCAAGAAACAATAGACCATAAATTTTACACTTATATATTCTTCACAGTCTAACATATTTTTAAACGATCTAAAGGTGTTCTTAAATAAATAAATTAAAAAAGCAACATTTACCTATCCAAAAATACCGGTGATAACCGCTTACCAAAACCAATATCACACAAAACACCACAAACTGAACAGCCTTCATTGTTTGACTTTGCTGCTAATTTTAAGTAAATATAAAGTCGTTGCTTAACTTCTAACCGATGAAGAATGTATTGAAAACTCGTTTTATATACATATACATATACACTGTAATAATTGACGTTAAAAACCAGAATTGAGATATTTTTAATGAATTTCTGATACTCCACACTCACAATCTTAGTTGTATAAGTATTAAAGAAGAAGCAGTCACAAAATTTTAATTAAGGTGAGAATATGCGCTGTGTATGCAAACACGATCATACTAAGTGGCAATTAATGTTGATGGCCATCAGATTTATAATAAACTATAGTATTTTATCATATAATGCTGGTAATAAATGCAAGATGGTATCTTTATTTTTTATAATAAGAATTACGTAATTTTTATGCAAAATAAGAGTTGTTAAGAGAAGCTAATTAGATGTACCTAAGCGTGTGTATATGTTTTTTAAACGTTTTTTTTTGTATGTTTCTCTAGACCTTTAATTTATTTATTTATAACCGAGACAAACAGTTCATTTTATTCGATTAAATCAAACTCATTCAGGTAAAAACAATACCTCGCATTCCACAACTTCGAGCAATTTAATTACATTTTTCTCTTCTACTCCATCGCAGCCAACAAATACGAATTGCCCCTTACCATCACCGCGAACGAAATGCAACTTTAAAAAAAAATAAAAAAATTAAACAAAAAAAAAAGACATTTAAGCGATTTTAATTAAACGTCGCATGATATGGTGGCGCTAGCATGACGCTGTATACAACGTCGAAATTAAATTCGGGAAAAAAAGTGGGAGTCCATTCGTACGCCTAGAGCCGGGAAGAGGAAACAAATGTTCTGTTCCGATCGCGAGAAAACAAGAAGTTGGAAGGCGGAAAATGGTGATGGGTGATGCTCGCTCGGTCTCCCGTTGTACGCGTTTTCGGTAATGGAGCGAGCTGCCGGTAAAATATGCAACATGCAAATTTTCAATTTCCATCTCATTCGGCACCGGTCTGATTCGGTCTAGCCGCGCACAATACGGACGCTGAGGTCGTTCGAATTCATGATTTTGTTCGCAATATATGTATATGTATATACATATGCTGTGAGCATACTGGTTGCCGTTAGATCTGGAACGAGATGCCATTAATTAGAGTTTCTTCGCTTAAAGGACGCAATTTCATGTCGAAAATATGTTACCATCAGTATTCTCTAAAGAAAATTAACCGAAACTATAGAAAAATTCATTAAAAAAACTAATGGAAACTAAAAAAAATAACAAAAATTAAATAAAACTTAGGAAACATTAAAAAATTAATAGGAACTAAAGAAAACTAAAGAGAAATTAATAAAAACTAAAGAGAATTAAAAACAATTTAATAAAACCTAAACAAAACTAAAGAAAGATTAATAAAAAACTGCAGAAAACTAAAAAAAAAGAAAATTAGTAAAGTCCAAATAAAATTAAAGAAAAATTAATGAAAAGTAAATAAAGCTGAAGGCATCGTAGAAAAATTATTAAAAACCGAAGAAAATGAAAGAAATAAAAAAATTAGTACGAAAATTAAAAAAATCTAACGAAAAGTAAAGGAAAATTAAAAAAAATCTAAATAAAAGTAAGAAAAAGTATAGAAAAAAACTAAAAAATAAAGAAAACCGTAAAAAGTAAATAAAATTAAAGAACCTATAAAAAACTAGTCACAGTTAAAGAAAAATTAACAAAAATAAAAAAAAAAAAATAGAGAAGACTAAAGGAAAATTGAAAAACCTAAACAAAATAAACAGAAAACCACAGAAAAATTAATAAAAATATTGAAAGTTAAGGAGAAAATGTTAAAAATTAAAGAAAACTAAAGAATTATAGAAAAATTAATAAAAATTCAAGAAAACCACTGAAAATCTAATAAAAAAATAAAAAAAGGAAAGAACAGAAAAATGAATGAGAACTAAAAGTAAATTAAAAAATCTAAACAAATTTAAAGAAAAATGAATAAAAAGTAAATAAAGTTAAAGAAACTATAGCAAAATTAATAAAAACTGATGAAAAATTAATTAAAAGCTAAAGAAAACCAAAGAAAAATTATAAAAAAATAAAGAAAAATCAATAAAATCAAAGAAACATACAAAATTAAAGAAAACGAGAAAAAATTAACAAAAACCACAGAAAAATTAAAGAAAAATTAATAAATATATTAATAAAATTATAAAAATCTAAAAAAAACTAATAAAAATTAAAGAAAATCTAAAGAAAACTAAAGAAAATTAATAAAAATAATATAAAAAATTTAAGAAAAATTAAAAAAAATTAAAAAAATTAATAAAAACTAAAGAAAAGCAAAGAAAAATTATAAAAAAATTAAGAAAAATGAAAGACACATACAAAACTAAAGAAAACGAGAAAAAATTAACAAAAACCATAGAAAAATCAAAGAAAACTAATAAAAGTTAAAGAAAATTAAAGAAACTAAAAGAAAATTAATAAAAATAATATTAAAAATTAAAGAAAACTAAAGATAATTTAAAAAATTAAAGAAAACTAAAGAACTATAAAAAAATTTATAAAAATTCAAGAAAACTACTGAAAAAGTAGTAAAAAATAAATAAAATTAAACAACCTAGAGAAAAATTAATAAGAACTAAAAGTAAATTAAAAACTAATGAAAAGTTAATAAAAGTTAAAGAAACTATTGAAAAATTTAAAACCTAGAGAAAACTAAAGCAAAATTAAAAAATCCAAATGATATTTAAAAAAATTAAAAACTCTAGAAAAAATAAAAACTAAAAAAATAAAGAACAAAGCGGTAAAAAGTAAACAAAATTAAAGAATCTATAAAAAATTAATAAAAGCTAAAGAAAACTATAGAAAAATTAATAAGAATTCAAGAAAACCACTGAAAAAGTAGTAAACAGTAAATAAAACGAAAGGACCTATAGAAAAATAATAATAATAAAATAACCTATAGAACTAAAGAAAACTAAAAGAAAATTAAAAAATTTTAATAAAACTAAAGAAAAATTAATAGAAAGTAAATAAAGTTGAAGAAAATATAACAAAATCAATAAAAACTACTGAAAAACTAATAAAACTAAGGGAAACTACAGAGAACTAAACGACGCTAGGGAGAAATAAAGAAACATAAAGAACATAGACAAGCTAAAGAAAACAATAACTCGATAAAAAAAAAATTAAGTTAAGTTGAAGAATAGGGGAAGTCATGAATTCTCCTGAAGAACAACGACTAAAGTAAGATGATAAGTTAGAGAAAATAATGGAAATACAAATCAACATACATACTTAAGAATGAACTAAATGAGATGGAGCAAAAAAGGGTACAATAATAGATAGATGATGGAAATTCAAATAGTCCAGAATAAAAGATGAAAAGTTTAATGAAGAAGTAATTAGACGTCGAGGTTGCAATGAAACGTGTAAGGAAATTAAGAACCCCAAAAAAACCAAGAACCCTTAGACCTTTAATTATAAACATATTGCCTAAAGGAACGTCCATGTACTTACATATCTATTATAAAAGACCGCAATAAAAACATACAAAAATGTAGGACGTTTTAGAAATAGACGCAGGTACAAGAAAATTCCAGACAAATAACGAGTTCTTAGAAACAATCCGAGACTTTTATATTCCTAGAAGGGAGAAGTTCAAAAATAAGAAGAAACGCGCAATCTTGTTAGATAAAGTTAATGATCAGACGCAAGTTATTTATAAAAATTAATTAGAAAAAATTATCTTCTGCGTATGAAATGATATTACAGGAGAAGTTGTATTTTGTTAATCTTATATTTTGTTTATATTAGAATGTTATATAAGATAACTTTACTTGATTTCTCTTCTATTATATGAATTATATAAATTAATTAAAAATGTACCTCGAGATCCCCGAATTTTATTTATATCTGTATTTATTTCTTTTGAACGTTTTCTATTACATTATCCCCTCAATTACCAATTTATAAACAATTCAATTATAATGCAATAAGAAAAGGAAATCATCCAACAACTGTAGTTGAATCATTTTAATCTAGAATTGAACCCAGCGGCAACATTCAGACCCCCGCGCACAGAGAGAAAAAAAAAACTTAAATAAATCTAACCTTTCCGTCTAGTCGGCCTTTTCAGCTCTTGATACTCCCGGTGCGCCCACTTATTCCCGTATACATTCTTTCTCTTTTTTTCTCCCCCGACTAGCAGCGCTTGTTTGGCGGACCAATTATTCTTATTTACTCTGGGAAATCAAATTTCGTACTCGGAATAATTTTTAATGCGGCATCCCTAATTATTTTAGCTTCGTCTCTTGCGTACACGGACGGACGGACGACTCGTCTGTCAAATAGAATTTCAACGTGGAGTCTAGCGATATTTTGACGTCGTGTTTCAGCTTTCGCATTAGCGTTATTGGGAGAACGATAATTGTATGTTGTGTAAAAAAATGTTCCAAGAAACAGGTAAAACTGGAGTTTATTAAATTATCCTGCGAAAAAATTCATTACATTCTAAACATTTATAATGGTGAACTTTACAATTAAAATTTTTTTTACATTTTAAATTACTGAGAAAAATACAAAGCGTTTATTATTTCGATTTTTTATTCTTGTTTATTCAAAACAGTTTCCTTCTGAGTCAAAAATATGTCAAAAAAAGGGTTACAATTTATCATAAAATTTCCCGATTGAATATTGTTCAATTTCACATAACAATCTAATGTGTCATTACTGAAAAGCTTGTACATTTTTTCATTTCAATTGCTAAACTATTATACATTTTTATACATAAATATAAAGCATTCTTTTCAAATAGAGTTAATTTCCGACTGAGTAGGCGATATTTATGGCTGTCTTCTATTACCCTCTGCAAGTATATGGTTATCAAATAATCTAGCGTTATTCCATATAAACTTAATGCACTCGTAAATATATATGGCTAGTATAGTTAACATGTCTTCCTGTTTGAATACATTTCGACAAGATTCCATTCTATTCATCTTGGAAATTATTCGTAGAGATTGTTTTAGGCATATAAAAACTTTATTCAGATCAGTCTCACCAACACCTCAAAAGATGATTCCATAATGTAAAATGGAATAGCAGTTGGCGTAATAAAATGTTCTACACAGTGTTTTATTTGTATTATTAAATAACCATAGTTTGCAGAACCAATTCTTTTACAGACATTAGCAACATGCGAACCATAATTTAAGTATTCTTCTATAGTAATGCCTAGAAAACTGGTTGATTCTACAAAACTGTATTTATTGCCGACAAAGGACACAGACTTTGCTTTTTCTAATGTTTTATCGGTAGTGAATAAAATAATTTTTGTTTTTTTCGGAATTCAATAATAAATTGTTGCTTTCAAACCACTGCCACTGTTCTAAAGACATCATTATATCATTGCCATGGCTAACTATATCTGGAAAAATATCACCAGGTATTAAGAGGGACGTGTCGTCTGCACAATTTGTGATATAGGCATGTGGATTATCTAGATTTAAGTCATTAATAAAGATAACGAACAGAAGGGCTCCTAGAATACTCCCCTATGGGATGCCCAGAGATACTCCAAGTTCCTTAGACAGCATCGCTACCATCTTGATCCATACTTGATTCGAGTGATCTGTTTTCGATCATGTAGAAATGATATCCAGTCCAAACAATTACTGCATACGCAGTAATAAGTTGTATAATTTAGCTAACAACACGGGGTAGCTAACACAATCGAATGCTCTTTAAAGATCCAAAATAACTCCACAAGCGAGACCATGGTTTTCAAGAGTTTGCAGCAATTCGCATGTGTAGTGGAAAATTGCTGTTTCTATACTACGAAATTTTAAAAATCCGTGCTTTGATTCCCGGAAGAGATTGTTTACACTAAAGAAGTTGTACATTCGTGTATATACAGGGTTTCCCAGCTGACGCGGTTGCGTTGACAATTTGTTTATTTTACACTATAGAGAAAAAAGTTTCAAATAAAAGTTGTCCCCATTTATACGATGCATAGCTAGAAAATATTTTCAAATATACAGGGTATCCAAATTATAGAAAAAGCATATGTAACTTTATTATTTTAAATGGATCACCCTATATATTATATATTTTTTAGACTCTACATGTTATTTCAAGTAACTTTTATTAAGACCTTGCTAGGCATATGTGCTTTTGTTTTCGAGAAAATAAATATTTAATCAAACATTTTGCAATTGCAGCGCTCTCGTTAATAAGCTGTAGGATCAAAACTAAAAAGGGTAGAAAATTTTGGTTTGCGCAAATTGATACGTCCTGAATTAGTTTATTATTTTCAATATGAACATGTACGGATCCTTTTCTTGACATACAGTTACTGGCGCCAACATTTGGAAACATTTAAATGCCAATAACTCTGTTTTTTAATGGGACACCCTATATCTGTTTACAGGGTTGGATGTATAATTAAATTCTCTTTCTTTTGATATCAGAATGTACCCATTCATCTTCAACCTTTTTAGAGAGAAATGTATATTTCTTCTGGTACTGTCGAAACAGACCAGGTCTTAATAAAAGTTACTTAAAATAACATGTAGAGTCTAAAAAATATATAATATATAGGGTGATCCATTTAAAATAATAAAGTTACATACGCTTTTTCTATAATTGGGACACCCTGTATATTTGAAAATATTTTCTAACTATGCATCGTGTAAATGGGGACAACTTTTATTTGAAACTTTTTTCTCTATACTGTAAAATAAACAAATTATCAAAGAAATCGCGTCAGCTGGGACACCTGTATAGCTTTTTCAAAGATCTTAGAGAAAGTGCTAAGCATACTTACAGGCCTGTAATTATTCATTTGGGTTGGATCTCCCTTTTTAAATATCGGGGTCACAACTGAATATTTAAGCGCTCGAGGAAACACACCACTAGAAAAAGATTCATTAATAGTATGGCGCAGTGGGTGTATAATAAAGACAATAGATCTTTTAATTACTACTATAGGTTAATTCCTGTTTCTGTTACTGGCTCCAAAACTAAATGTTGAGGATTTACTGGAATAGCTTTAGTAGTAATACACAGTTTCTGTTTTGATGCTGGCAATTTAGTAGCTAGGTTTGCAAAATGATTATTAGAAGCATTTGCTTGTTCCTTTGTATTTAACACAGACACATGGTGCGTTGTTTTCTTTCCTATTATTTCATGAATTATGTTCCACGAAGTCTTAGATTTGCTGTCCGATGAATCCATCCGTTGTTTAAAGACTTTGTTCTTTTCTTCGCATAACAATTCTACAAATATGCAGGCTTAAAACTAACATATGTATAGACACATCAAAAAAAATCATAATTAGAGTAGGCTATGTGAATGGATTGTTACTTTAGCCACTTTCACATAATGACATTTATTCCTTGACATTTAATTTGAGGTTTTAAATTTGGTTACAATAAAATGTCAAATAATAAATGTCATTATGTGGTAGTGGCTAAAGCAACAATCAAAAGCATTTTCATAGCCTACACCAATTATGTTTTTTTTTCGATGGCACGTTACTTACTAGCTAAAATCTGTAATAAGTTTAAATTTGATTTACATCGTTTCCGAGTATTGCAGCTTACATCAAAATTATATTGTTTACTCGACTCTACTCGTACAATCAAAATATTTGTTGAAATATAATAGAAAAGTATTGATAAAAGCATCATACATATTTTTCATTAACGTCAAAATTGTTCCAATCTGAGATCATTACGGAAATTTGCCATGTTAGTTTCTGAAAATATTCTGACAGTCTTTTTTCCATTTACGCTGTGGTAGATTTACCTGATATGATAGTATTTGCGCAGTGTGATCTGAAAACAGCGTGTTTATTATTTTGACAGATGTGATTAGATAAGAATTAGATAAGTACAATTAAATGAGAGTAATCAATTTTTAAAACTAGTGCTAGAACTATTAGTTTGTAACATCTTGATATCAAAGTCTCCTGCAATAAAGAAGTTTCGCTTAGCATCTATTAGCTTGTTTAAAACATTCTCCATACTGTTAAAGAAATCATCTTCACTAGACATCGGTGATCTATAGACACAAAACACAGTTAGTATCACATTGTTACTGATGATTTCTACACCTGCACATTCGAAACTGCGAGGCACAAAGTATGCTGATAACATCCGAGACGGGGCTACATTCGTATCGTTTCGACAGTAAATGGCAACTCCTCCGTGCTCCATTTTAGGTCGGCAGTAGTGAGATATGAGTTTGTATTTTGGCAGGTTAATAAAACTTAGTTGTTCATCACATTGCCAGTGTCCAGTAATACAAATTACATCACATATTCCATGTTCGTGGTTCAAATCCATTAATTGTTGGACACAATTGTTTATACATTGAACGTCGCAGTGTAGTATTTTAAATGTATTTTCTGTTAATCTTGGTTTCTCTGATACTTTATTCTTTCCAATAAAAAAGAATATCTTTGAATTTTAATATTTTTAGGCCATTTATCAGGATTCTTAACAGAGTCTTCAAATTCGGTATCGAAACAATTTCCTTTCATTGCCAACTTTAGTTTGGGATATAGCCAGAAGTCGCGCAAAGAGAAATCAGGTGAATACGGTAGATAATCGATAACAATGATGCCTGTTTTGGTCAACAATTCACTTGCCATGATAGCTTTGTGCGATGGTCCATTGTCGTGGAACAAAAGCCAACTGTTTGGCTCTCGATATTCCAGTCGAACTCGTCGAATCCTGGCCCACAATGCTGGGACGAATTTACTGTGAATAATTGTCTTTAAATCGAAGAAAACGGTCAGCATTGTCTTGATTTTGCTCTTCTGAAAGTGTATTTTTTCTCTTTTGGTTCTTCTGGTGACTTCCATGCCGCAGTTTGACGTTTTGTTTTTGGCTCGTATTGAAAACACCGCCTCTCATCATAAGTTACAATAGCTGACATCCTTGCCGGATTCTTTTAGGACATTTTTAACAAGTCTTTGCAATGCTGAACTCTCTAAACACGAAACACGAGTAGACCTTCTGTTTGCCCAAATCTTCGGTCAAAATCGATAGACCACGCTTTTTGGTCTCGAGTCTCGCTGCGGTCTATGATATAGTCTACTGCCTTTTTGCGGTTGCAGAAGTTGCAACTCGAATGTTGTCAAATCATTAAGCCATTCGATACGTTCGAAATGCATCATTAAAATTTCGAATACTACCGTCCACTACTGTACCATAACGGGGTAATAAATCTCCCGCAGGGAGCGTCCGTGTCCGGCAGATGCAAATGCGCCAGTTGCGGCTGCATCCCATCGGCGGACGAGTCGTCTGCAGCCGGTGCTCTTCTCCCGCATCCAACGACCGCCGAAGCCCCCAGACTCCATTAAATGCAAACACCGCGGCTACCGTCCGGGTCCGGTCTAGCCTGGCCTGGCTTGGCATCGGTTAAACGGAACGCATTCGGCTAACTCGATGCCAGTCCGCGGGGGATATTCTAAATTTTACGACCGTTCATACGATATCGAGCTTCAATTTATTTATTTCTTGTTTTTTTTTTGTTTTCCTATCTCTCTCTCGCTCTCGGTTATTTGGAATCGCTTATTTAATGCGTCGAAATAACTTCGAAACGCTGTAAAATAAACGAGGAGCGAATCGGGTATATAAATAGAGAGAGCGATGGAAGGAGAAAAAGTAAATATCCGCTTTTTAATCGCCGGGAATCGAGTGGAGAAATAGGAATTTCCTGCTAATAGATGCAATGATGATGTTGTGACGTCGCCGAGGTACCTAATCAATTAGTTAGGTAAATTGATGGAGTGATCTTTAGCGAGATGTAAATGTATATAGTAAAGCGAATGAAAATTGCTTGTCGTTAAAGTTAGATGCAGTAGCCAAAACATTAGTTGGCTTGGGAGCTAAAACAACATCAAATTGTATATGAATGTTCCTCATTACTATAATGGTCATGAATTACTGTATTCCAATCCTCTTTTTTTCTCCAGACTTCGTATATCAAAAGTATGATGAAATTTTTAACTTAATTCATTTGGAATTTGTTTTAAACGTATTTTTACTAAAGTTTGGCTTCATATTAATTATGACCAAACCTTGAAAACGTCCAAACTTCTCACAAACTTGGTATTGACGAATATTGAATCCACGATTTTTTTTTAATTTGATATCGGATCCATGTTACATAAACTCGAAAATCTCTATATACGAATTTCAATCGCAATTAATAAACGCATTCCATATTTTGACAATGTTCTTGGGATTTCAAGCCAATGTACGTTATGAGGAAAAGGTCCTGTAGACCACTTCTTACATTTGCAAAGTTTCGAAAGAAATTACTTTCTTTTTTTCAAGAACAAAATTTTTGCTACAGGATAGGATTGACCATCGTTTGACTCAAAAATAATCGTAAGAAGATAAAAAACAACTTAATATCTATGCGAGTTACAAGTTACATGTAATAAGAGATTTTAAAGATTTTCGAAAGTAGTTGAAAATGATGCAGCTTATCTCATGTACAATGTCCCTGACTTGGAGGTGACAAACAAAAAATCATTAATCTTTTTTATTTTATGAAATATAACTTTAAACTAATAGTATATTACAAAACAATGGAATAAGTTACAAGAAATCTAGAACTACTTGGAACAACTTTTAAGATGTCAAAAAAAGGGAGACTGACCTCAAAAACTCTCATTTTAGACTAATTTGTAATATATTTTCGCAAAGATTTGTAAAAATGTAACAATCTTGCAAACCTTCAAATTTCAAACAAACAGGAGGGCTGGCATAAAAAATGCTTTTTTTCGTTCTCTTTCTACTAGTTTTTAATATTGTGTTACCAAACTTTAGAACAGAAACAAACAAATTTAAAATAGCCTGACAAAATGTTAAATTTCGAAAAGTCTTTTGTTTTTGATTACGTTTTATTTTAATTGTTTCTTAAAGTTTGATATTATTTATTTGTATAAATGTATTAGACAAACTTTGCTAACATTTTAGTTGAAAATGATACGATTGAATATGATCGAAACGCAAATTAAAAAAAACGAAATGTAATCGACCGTCATTACCCAATAAAATTAGGAAAAAGATTAACTTTTACTATTATTTTGCCAATTTTTGGTAAATTGTGGATCTATCCTAAAACAACCTGGTACAACTTTCAAAATTTTAAAATTTAAAACGCGATCTGGCTTAAAAAATGCTTTTCTTTGCTTTTTATCATTATAATATTTTTTTGCTTTGGAACTCTGGAAGAATATAGACATAAAACAAACCTGAAACAAGTCTGAAAAGTATAAAAAAACTTTTGTGTATCTTCAAGGACACAAACAAGTTCAAGGAAACAACAAATCGTATTGATTTTAGTGTTTGACTCCCTCTGAAACACCCTGAAAAGTATAATAAATTTTGACAACTGTGTTAGATGTAACGTCAAGGTCGGATAAAAATTAAGCGGAAGATGGTCAAACAATGATTTTCAGTTTTCTGTAATCTAACGGCCCGAAACATTTTCAGCGTTTCAGCGCCTCTGAAAAGCATAATAAACTTTGGAAAGTTTGTTGTATATAACTTCACTCAAGGGAATGGAGAAGGTGTTAGATCAATATCTTAGGAATTAAGTATTGGTAACATACCCGCTTCACCCTAACCAACATGCCTACCAGAAGGCAAAATCAACGATATCGGCCCTCCACCACATCACAAGCAAAGTGAAGGAGTCACAAATGGCAGAAGAAATAGTCCATTGCGCTTTTCTTGATGTAGACCTCCTTCGAGAGCATAGAAAGGGCGGTTTTTGTCAAAGGACCTTATCTCTGTTGTGGACTGCAAAAGAGCCACCTAAAACAAACATATAACAAATGGAAGGTCAAGAAAAAGGCCTGCCACTGGCAGAACACGCCAGGACAAAAGCAGGTGAAGGCAGTGTTATCAGGATCGTCTAAGGCTAAACTCGGAAAAGCTGAAGATCAAATCTGCCGCCTATGTCAAGAAGATCTAGAGACGGCAGAACACATTTTGTTGCTTCCAGTCATACCCAACAACAAGTCTTCAGTAGGTCGTTTCTAACGCCCGAAACAAGAAACCGAAACATTTTCAGCGTTTAAGCAGCTCAGAAAAGCGTAATAAACTTGGCATGAAGTATAATAAACTTTTCAAATTTTGTTATTTGTAATTTCAAGACCTGATGTAAAATAATAATAAATGTCTGTGGTCAGACGATGATTTCGCATATCCTGTAATTTAGAGGCCTGAAACAATATGTTGTACTATTTTCAGAGCTTGAACACCTCTGACAGTCTCTGAAAAGTGTAATGAGCGTTGGAAACTCTGTTAGATGCAACTCGAAGAACAGATAAAAATTAACTGGTTGGTGATTAAACAATAATTTTTCATCTTCTGTGATTCTACGCTTGACCACCTCTTAAAATCTCTGAAATATCGTGTCGTATGTAACTTCCAGATTCACGTGGATATTATTATTTGGATTTTCTTTTTTTCGAAATTTTGGAAATCTCAAACAATCGTATCTGATGAACCAAATTTCTGTATTTCAATTTTTGGAATTTTGACTATGGGATCCTTCAGTCTGTTCATAGCGGCTGTAGTCTACCTAAACGACAATCGAAATTTGAAATTGATTGATTTTAAACTTGCAAAATGAAATAATTAGAAAAAAATGTTAACGATTCTATCATCATTGAATCTTATTGGAAAAAATCACATTAAAACGATGTATGTAGACATGTGATGGTATATATCTTTCTGTATAAAAGCTGTCGAAATACGAATAAACTACCCATCAATTCATCCATCCATCTAAACCATTAGCATTTAAATAAATAGCGAAGAAATATATTTCAATTCAGTAGAGAGATGTCTATGCAACGATGTATATGCGCATTCACTCCAGACATCCATACATACACCGTTCTGCATTAATTCACTTCGTCTGAGTGATCGATGGGTTAGCTTCAAGTGCGCGCACTTTTTATTAGTCTACTACCCGATGGTTCACCAATAATCTAATCGTCCAGAAGCGCAGCGTACTCGTACAACGTACACTACAGACACACACGTGCATCCGCACCAGGCATTACTGGTCTCCTCTTCCTATTTCGTGATGCTTTATTTGTCTACGGCTGCGATGCTGCTAGGCTGCGTTCGGATTCGCTTCGGCAATCAAAGCACTTCTAAACGTCCATTAGACTTTTATTGGTTTTATGAAGGGAACCAGTCACCATTACTACGACGACGACGATTATTTTCTCAAAAAACCGCCGGCTTCCAGATCGATTTTATAACTTTATAATGTTAACACTACATCTTATTTTAGAGTTATAATCGGACTCTCCCAGTAGATAAATATTAATTGTATACAGTCTATACCAGAGATTCATTTTTCATTCTTATTTATTCAAAATAGTTTCCTTCTGAGTCAGTACAGCTCAATAAATTTTTCGAAACATTTTTTTATACTCATCGGCTGGACTGCCTTTTAGTATCCTCTTGACCCCTAATGTCCTTTAAGTAGTACATCACATTTAAAATAAAATTCCTTCTTCAATAATTTATTCTAATGTTCCTGAGTTGGTATTGGTTATCTATGTATCTTTAGTTTAAGCGGGAGACAATTTTAAGGGTTAGTGAGATACGTGTTTCAAAATGACGGACAGACGAAGAATAAGTTCTTGCGAACGGAAAAGACGAAAGTAACTTTGAGTTATACAAGCCATCGTTAAATTTCGTGCATGTTTACAATGCATGTTAGTAAAATATGCGCGGCATTAAAAACATGCTATTTTTAATAATATACAGAAAATTTTGGTGTTGTACACCGAAACACACTCGTTGCTTGCTAATTTATTGTTTAGTCAATTTTCAATGTACTTTACCGGTAGATTTACCGGTCTTGGTTCACGTAAGTACTGTTTTACTTGTAGCTCTTACCGAGGCTGAAATATTGGCAGTACTTGATGGATCTGAATCAGAATTTTCGGACGATGATTCAGATTTTGATCCTAATTACTATCCGGCTGAAACTGTAAACGAGCGACTATTAAACGATGAAAGTTCTGATTCGGAAACTGCAGTTTCGCCATTAGATTCTACCCCCGTTGCTTCACCGGATTCTCGATCACTGCCTTCGTCGTCAAGTTCTTTTGTACAAGATTTTTCCATCGTGGTAGAGGCACACAGCGAAATGTTAGGGTTGGACGTGGGAGACGGCGTGATCGTGATCGTAATAAATAAATAAAATAAATTAAAAAAATGAAGTACGAGTTTTAAATACAGTAATAGAACATCCCAATATCAGCCTACGAACAATGTGCAGAGATTTAGATATTAGTGTAAGTTCTTTAAGAAGGATATTGAAACAGAATAAATATCATCCGTATAAAATGCAACTGCATCAGGAGCTGTTACCATTACCATTAGAACATAATAGGTTCGAATACAATTTTGCAAAACGGTAATGGAAAAAAAATGAACGGAGACCAGGAATTGTTGAATAATGTGCTATTGACAGATGGGGCTAATTTCCAAAATAATGGTTATGTAAACAGACACAACTACCATTATTATGCAGATATGAATCCATACACAATTTATGAAACTCGTCGCCAAAACAGATGGTCACTTAACGTGTGGGGTGGTATCATTGGTAATACTGTCGTTGGTCTACATTTCTTCGACGGACCTTTCTGAGGTGAAAGATACAGACAATTTTTGCTCAACAAACTTAGAAATTTGCTAGAAGATGTACCACTTCTTACTAGAAGAAACATGTGGTTACAACACGATGGTACTCCCTGCCATAATCGTGTGTTGGTACGACAATTATTAATACAAATATACGGCAATAAATGGATTGGAAGGGGTGGACCCATTTCTTGGCCAGCTAGATCTCCCGATCTTACTTCTTTCTGTGGGAACATAAAAAATATTGTCTATCAACAAATACCAACTACTGTTGCTGACATAAAAGAAAGAATTATCGCCGCTTTTCGACAAGTAAATCAGGAAACATTTTTACATGTTAAATTGTCATTTCGGCAGCGGTTATAGCTGTGTATAAACAATGAAGATGGCCAATTCGAAGACATTTTATAACCCTTGTTTATACTTATGTTTATAACAACCCTTTCTTATTTTTGGTGAAAATGTTGTTTGTAGTTAATAAGCTTTTACTTTTCTATTTCTGTTTTTATTAAAGTAGACATCGTTTTATATCTGCCTATTACTAGAGTTGACTTCATCTTACCATTATCAATAAATGTTTATGGATTTTGTAGTATTAACCTTAGCTATAGGGAATATTATAAGCGATTGAAAGGGAACTTGAAGCACTATTAAATGGCAGAAAAATATACACGGTGTTCCATTTGAAAAAAACGAGTTTTACCGTATAAAAATGCAGTGATTAATTTTCAGTTTTGAAACACTCTGTATGCTATGATGAAGATATTTGACATGGATTGTTTAACTTAAGGTAATGTCATAATTATGCCAAAGCATCGTTGCAAAACAAATATATATTAGTACCTACAGATGGAATTAATTTTCAAAGACAACACTATGAAAATGATCTTTTTTCTCTTACAATTGAAATATCTGGGAAACGGTCAATTTTTAGTACTAGGTTTATCAGACAAAACTATCTTAATTTATAACGGGGAATCTGAACATGTCATAATATATAGGCTGTTCCGTTAAAAAAAATTATAACGCTCAGCCAAAACTGTATACACTAAAATAATTTTACGATATAGAGTAGTTGATATCGAACAACTTTTACTTAAAATTTTTTTTAATTAAACTAATAGGTAAGATATAATACCTACACCGAGCTCAGATAATTGACACACCCTGTATATATATAATATAATATATTTCGACATACATTTTACAACGATAAAATTAGAGAATGAACTAATGTCGCGTGGATTTAATGCTACAGGCACAATTATGAAAAACAGAATACCAAAAGATTGTATTGGTGATCGTGACTTCATGAAGGAAATGCGAGGTTCTACAGAAGTAAATTGTCGAAAGGACGGTAGAATGGCCATTACAAAATGGGTAGATAATAAACCTGTAATTCTTGCATCAACCTACCTTTCAGATGCATCTTGTGACATGTGTAAACGGTGAAATTAGCGAACAAAAGAATATTAGTTTGTTCGACGTCCAGAAGTGATAAGATAATATAACACCAATATAGGAGGAGTAGATTTAGCAGACAGAATGCTCGTTGTATGTCCTGCTCGCAGCCGAACTCGGAAATGCCCCACAACATAAAAAAAGAAGAACTGAAATTAAACCAGTGCCATCTCAAAATAAATGAAAAGCTCGTCATTTGCCTTTCTATACAGATAACATATGCGATGCAGAAGAGGTGGATGTTCTAAGAAAACAATTGTAAAGTGCTGTTACTGCGGCATATACATACCTCTGTTTAGTAAATGGTAGGAACTGTTACGTTGAGTTTCATAGTTTATAAATTTGTTTTGCAATATTAAAAATTAATAGAAATGTTCTTGAATTTATAATATTATATTTTATAGATATGTATAGCCTTAGTAAAGTAACCATGAGTGTCCTATATGTACGAGGGAGCGCTTTTATATTCGCGGAATGGGGGACAAGGGGTGGAAATAAAAAAACAAATTATTTTTCTTTTTCAATATATTCACCTGCAAGACGGATACATTTTTCACATCTTTCAATTAATTTATTTATACCCTCATAAAAAAATGATTTCTCTTTATCTGCAAAATACGCCGAAACTGCCTCCTTGACTTCATCATCGGCAGTAAATTTTTTACCCCGCAGCTCTTTTTTCATTTTCGGCAACAGGTAATAATCACTCGAGGCCAGGTCTGGGCTGTAGGGTGGGTGATTCACAATTTCGAAGACCACCTTATGCAGGGCAGCTAACGCAACGCGGCTCTTGTGTACGGGCGCGTTGTCCTGCAAAAGCAGCACACCTTTCGTCAATTTTTCCCGTCTTTTCTCTTTAATGGTTTCTTTTAGTCGCTCTAATATTGAAGCGTAATATTCTCCGGTTATAGAAACACCTTTATCTTTATAATCAATCAACAATATTCCTGCCGAGTCCTAAAATACCATTGCCATGAGTTTCCCAGCTGATTGTGACACTTTAAATTTCTTGGGAGGTGCTGTGCCCTTTTTATACCACTGCATGGAGTCTTGTTTGGACTCAGGTTCATAATGATGAACCCAAGTTTCGTCTCCAATAACAATTCGACTCAACAGACCATCCTTGTCTTCATTACAGAGGTCCAAAAATGCACGCGAACACTCTACGCGCTGTTGTTTTTGTGGCGGCGTGGGCATTCTCGGCACCCATCTTGCGCTGACCTTAGACATGCCGAGATGATCGTGTAGGATTTTAAAAATTGTTGTATCGGATACTCCAACCATTTCTGCGAGTTGTTTCTTCTTTAGTCGAGCATCTTCGAGTACAATTTTTTCAACTTTTTGGATAAGTGCTGGCGTGGTCACCTCAATGCTCCTGCCCGGCCTCGGGTCGTCTTCAAGGGATTCCCTTCCTTGTTTAAATAAACTATGCCACTTGTACACCATGGTTTTTCCTGGACAAGAGTTGCCGTAAACCAATGACATCTCATTCATTATGGTCGCGACTGATTTTCCTTGCCTGGCAAGGAACTTTATAACGGCAAGATATTCGATTTTTTCCATATTTCACTTTTCACTCCTGATTATGTTACTTGGTTGACGATAGCTCAAAGACTAACTGTCTAATAACAATGAAACTTCGTATTTATACTAATTACGAGTCGCTGCACAGGCCACGCCCCCAATGCGCCTAATCACCCCCTACAATCCACTCATTCCGCGAATATAAAAACGCTCCCTCGTATATAAGACATCGAGGAAAATCGGTTTTCTTCAACTAAGATTTTTTTGACTATTTTTCTTATTGATACAAACCAATTTAAAAATCAAATATAAAATATAAATCAAATTGGAAGGCTTTGTTGATTACTAGGATGGTATCGATACGATTTCCTTTCACCGCCAATTTTAGTTTGGAAAATAGCCAGAAGTCGTACGGAACCAAATCTGGTACAATATGGTATAGATGATCGATAATAATAAAAATATCAATCGACTATATATATGTATATCTATGAAAGAAAAACAACCAATACATATCACAAGCAAGTACAATAAAATAAACAATACCACCAACATACAGAATGGTCCAGTCTTTCAAGTCAGGTACTCAGATGCACTATAAAAGGAATGAAGATAAATACATGATTTAAGACGTTTTTTAAAATCAATAATAGACGAAGCTGTTTTAATTTCCGAAATCGGCACACTTAAGTGATCATTGTAGCGCGTTACCATATTCGTATAGATGTCTCTATTATTAGTAAAAATATTTTCATTTTTTCTATAAAACACCAAAACCTCGTATAGATACAATGACCACAGAGGCATAATGTTCAATTCTTTAAACAACGGCCGACAAGTGTCTCTCGATTAGGCACCCGTCATACATCTAATAATTCTTTTTGGTGTGTAAAGAGTTTGCCAGCACAGGACGCCGAACCCCAAAATATGATCGCGTAACGGAGGCGTGACTCTACGAAGGAGAAGTAGAACATCCGCAGAGTATGCACACTAACACATGCCCTCAGATTCCTCAAACCGTAATATGCCGAGCACAACTTCTTTTCTATTGTGAAGCAGTGTTCATTAAACTTGAGCACACAGTCCACCTCTAATCCTAAGAACTTTACACATTCCCGCACGGGAATTGATTTACCCTCATATCGGACACAAGGACTGCTATTCTCAATATTAGAACACCGGAACTGGATTAGGCCAGTCTTATCAACATTGAGCATAAGTTCATTACTCTTGCACCATGTACACATATTCCTCAATACGCTAGCTGCTTGAAGGGAAACATGATTAATGTTATTATGAGCGATAATACAGCTAGTATCATCTGCGTACTGAGACAATGCACATGGGAATAGAGATAGATTTAAGTCGTTAACGTAAAGAAGAACGAGCGTAGGACCAAGTATGGAACCTTGAGGAACGCTACGAACAATGTTGACAAAAGCTGAGTGGTATTCTTCATCCACACCACGTGTGTTAGTACGGATTGTTATAACAGCCTTACGGTTGAATAAGTAGGATATAACAATGTTGCCTTTTTTAGTCAAGAATTTACGTACCACGATGGCTTTGTGCGATGGTACATTGTCGTGCAGCAAAAACCAAATACCTGGCTTTCAATATTCCGGTCGAATTCGTCGAATTCTAACTCACAATCGTTGTAGAACTCCCAGATAATATCCTGGGTTCATCCTCTGACCTTCTGGGACGAGTTCGCTGTGAACGATTCCTTTTGAATCGAAGAAAACGGCCAACGTTGTCTTAATTTTGCTCTTCTGAAACCGTAATTTTATCTCTTACATCACACTTTTAACATGTCTTTGCAATGCTGAACTCTATTTCTTTTATTCGGATAAACTATGCTTTTCGCTATCCCAGTTACAGTACTTACAGGTGACAGTACAGACATATTAACAGAAAACAAACTAATTACTACGTAGTCTAATTGAAATCATCTTGCCACGATAAGAAAGTTTAGCGCACCGTAGTAATTCTAAACTGAAGCAACGCTATCTCTTAGAAAATTGGTTCTCGTGCAAACTTAAACACACTTTTATTTAAGTTTGAAACTTGATTAAATTGAGTATCCTGAGGGAACGAATCCGCTGCGCGCTATACGAGGTGGTAGTGGGTACGTAAGGTACTTTACCCGACGTTGGTCGTACAAAAGTTAGAACGCCATCTCTGTTGCCGGAGACGAACTTACTTGAAATAAATAATTGCCTGCAGCGGAGAATGAAACGACGGGAGGGAAAAAAGAAGAAAAAAATAAACGCACTTACCTCAGCCGGTACTAAAGCTAAAAATAATTGGAAAAAAGGACAGCAGAAAATAATATTTATGAGGGTAAATTGGCTTGCGAGATTTTTGTGCGTGTATTCTACGAGGTAAATAACTTTGAAAGATACTACAGCGGAAATGATAATTTTCAAAGGTTTAAAAGCACCTAGCAACGTCCTGTTATTTTATTTATCGATCCAACTAACCCAAGAGGATGACTTCCAATGTAAATCAACATCTCTTGCAATATTTAGATAATTTCGTTAGAAAGGATGGTGTAATGTAAGACTTAATCCGCGTTTATTAAACTTAATTTTATAAGCTTCTTATTTTAGAAAAGAGCAAGTGGGTTTAGAAAAATTAACAAAAAATAATTACGATAGAAAGTGGGGTTATTACACGCGCTTAGACGAGGTAAGGATACTATAAGATTTGCTTCTGATTCATTCTGTGTGAGTGTATGTTTATAAAATATTTACCAATAAAAAATTATTGAATTAGATATGTTTGGATATTGCTCGAGAAAGAGGAATTGTAGATAAGTACAAGAGAGTCACAGAATTTAAGAGAGGGAGAAGGATGACGTCAACGTCTGATTGGGATATCCCCGAATCTCCACCAGTACCAACGATTACGTCTGGTAAGCACTAAACTGATTTTTTTTAATTACATAAGAAATGCTGCCGTAATAATGCCACCACAGATACAGATCATAATAATAATAATAAATCTAGGTGAATATTTTTCGGGTATGCGGTACTTAAAATAGAGTGTATTGTTACAAAATCGGTATATAAAATGTGAAGTTCATCATCGTGAGCAGAAAACAGGCAAAATTTCAATAAGTCTCACAAAACAAACATTTTAAAATATTGATAAAAATTGTAATTCAAGTAAAATAATCAACAAGCAACGTTTAAGTCACATGTTGCTGTCGATGAATAAGCGCAAATTAAGTGAACATAACCTCACATTGGTTTGGAGCTGTACTATACAGTGGGCAAATAAGATAACGGTTAAGAAGAAACATACGGGGATCAGTCAAAAAGTCTATCGTAATAGGGAGGAATTTGAAAGGGCTATTGGATGAAATTTGATAAAATATGACAGTAAATAGAACTCAACTTATCAGTGTCAGATTTAAAATTAAGACAGTTACCATGTTTGTTAATATATATTATTTCTAGAAAAAGTGTATTTTTATAGTTACTCTCAATATTCAAAATGGACGTATTATCAAAATCAAACTTATGGTTTCATACTTTTGAGTGATTAGCCAAAGCGCTTTGGCTAATGACGAAGATAATGAGCAAAAAAGAACTAGAAGAACGAAAAAGACAACAAATCGAGGCAGGAAAACGGAAGGCATGAGAGCAAATGGGTAACCGGTGGTACCTGATGATATATACTTACCTATGGTTCCGGGTACTGTAGAGGGCTTTTTGAGGGGTTTTAGTGGGTGAGAATCCCACACGCCAAGTTGCGATTGACCCAAGCACTTGGTGTGCATAATGATTTTCCCCTGAAAAAAAAATGCTAGCACATTTTGAAAGATTTGAAGCCAATATGCTTTTTCTCTACAGGGTGCCCACCTAGTACGCGGAAGTCAAATATCTTGGTTGATAAGAGAGATAATTGAACGTTTTTAATTTCAAGTGGCTATTTGTTTAAGATCTACAAACCTAAAGTAATGCCGATTATACAGGGTGTTTCCACTTCCTCTGTACAGAAAGCAACTTTGTTTTTTCAAAATACAAACCTATATCTTTATCATTTATTTTGAATCTACATGAAAAATAAAACAGACTTTATGTATGGTATTCATATGAAAAAACTGCCGGTCTTTGAGATATTTGGGTTAATATGTTTTTCTAATAAATTTTTATCAGCAGCTTTTGTGCTTTTACGCTAATTAACAGAAAACCTATTTTTTGATCTAATGTTAGGCAATAATGATTCTTCAAAACACCATGTCAGAAACTGCCCTAAGAGTATAAGGGGTGCTCAGAAAATGTTGTCGAATTTGACGAAGATAAATATAAAAAATCTCCGTTAATTCAAACGGAACACCCTGTATATTGTTGATCAGTAAAACGCAGAATTAAATATTCTACAACTTCCCTATAGCATTCGCCATATCGTTCAACACTTTAGGGCAAAAATGCAGTATTACAGTAAAAAGTGAATAAATTTATGCATCACTTCAAATTTACTCCATTAAAGAAAAACAAAAAACTTCAAAAATTAAAAAAAGACTCAAAAAATAATAATAATTAAGTTTTATTACTGCGGTTTTGTGAATACCCATGTGAATAACAATCAAGAAATATAATTTTGTTACCAGTGTTTTATTAACGGACTTGGTTGACCTTGGACGCCACACAAGGTGCCGGCCAACGCAATTATCACAATTATATGCATATGAAAACCCCGGGTTATTGCAGGACAATCAACAATGTTACAGTGAACATATGATATAGAATATATGGGCAACATGCTGTTTGGGTACATTTTTTCAAACGCTATTTTATTAATTATCACCCTGTATAATTAATAAAATAGCGTCAGAAATGAATCTAATCCCAAAAAATCTTAAAAGGAAAGAGGGTTGAGTTGTCGTGATGCTTAAAAATTAATTTTTATTTCTGTTATTAGGAGAAGCGATTTACAGTCTCAAACAGATAACAGACTTACACGTATTAGTCAAGTTGATGTTGAAAGTGCTAAATTACTTGGAAGTCTACGCTTTGAGGTTTTATCTAAATTTAGCACTTTCAACATCTACTGGACTAATACATGGAAGTTTGTTATGTCTGATACTATAAATCGCTAATAACAGAAATAAAAGTTAATTTTTGAGCATCACAATGAAATGTAATGCCATAAACTAGGTATCATTGTAAAGAGAATCGAAAGACCTTCCAATCGAGGTACAACTCAACACCGCTTTCTATTTAAGATTTTTTAGGGTCAGTTCCATCCTGCCCAAGGGATTGCAGATGGGGTTTGCTTACATACGCCTAATAAATGTCCCCTCAAAAACAAAGTTGACGTGTCTGAGCATTTTATTTTTATATGACATTAAATGTCCAAAATCAATGCCGTTTCGTTTTCGAATGGCCACCCTGTATGTATTTGAATTTTTGACAATTTGAGTTACATGTGTTCTAAATGTACCTATAGTCGCCCAGATATTAATGATCGACACTGGTTTCAGCATAATGAGTCTCCTTTGCATTTCATATGATTGGCAATCTT
Source organism: Holotrichia oblita (assembly GCA_023690525.1). Taxonomy (NCBI): domain Eukaryota; kingdom Metazoa; phylum Arthropoda; class Insecta; order Coleoptera; family Scarabaeidae; genus Holotrichia; species Holotrichia oblita. The sequence goes on along the minus strand of CM043015.1, from coordinate 200,630,616 downwards.
GTTCATGAATGCGGTGTTTATTCTTCACAATTATTATTATTTCAGGTTAGACAACATTTAAATGTCAGATATCTAAGTAGATGATTATTACAACATTGCAAATTTGAAGAAATGTGGCGAGAAATTTCAAAATAGGTTATGTCATGCCGAGAAAAGAACGTTGAACATTTCAAACGAGCTCTTTAATTGTCTTGGGAAACATATAGCCAAAATAATTGACAGGGCTTTTGCCGACCATAATTGTTTTAGGGTCAGAGATAGTTTTAATTTGCTACTAACAACTTTCAATTGCCACCTGGCTGTATATTGGCTTCCTTTGATGTTGTGTCTTTGTTACTAACATATCTTGTGATTGACATCCTTTACAAAATTACAATTCCTTCTCGCAATATACTTCCATACCCATATAATCACTTTCCTCTTTTGTTCTACCTATTTCTGCTATGACAAAACCTTTTATTCACAAAATCAAGGTGCCCTATGGGAAGGTACGATCAGCCCTTCCTTGGCAAGAAATAGTTATGAACAGTATCTTACATCATGTTGGGTCCAATGTTGATTTTCATTTCCATTCATATACCAATACGTTGACGACTTCCCGAAACAGAGCTTGATAATGTACTTTAACATCTTTAACAACTTTAAAGTAAATCTTAAATTCACGATCGAAACGAGAAAGATCGCATTTTGCCGTTTTTAGATACCTCTGTGAAAAGTGATAATAACATAGTCAAACTTGCCTGGTACTGCAAACCTACTAGTTCTGGAAGATTCCTTCACTTTATGTCAAACCATCCTTTAAAATACAAAATCAACAGTCCTTCCTCTTTTAAATACAGAATCTTCAATATTTCACCTATTGATTTTCACTCAAACAACCTTAACCGTCTAAAACAGATACTCAAATCTAATTGCTATCCTAAATCTCTCCTTGACAAAGTTCTCTTTTGGAGATTAAATATACCCTCCTCCCCTCCCCCTCTCCCGAAAATTTACAGAAAATTACAATACATCCTGGCCTCACTGGCAAATTGTGAATCCGTTTCGTCACTATGAAAACATACAGAGTTTGGCATACCCAATCCAAAAGGAAATTCAAAGGTTGCTTTTCTCAACTCAAAGACAAGTCTCCCATGCTACAACAATCTAACCTCATTTATAGAATCAACTGTCGTGACCCTGCAGGATTGTTTCATAGGTCAAACTTATGCGAACTTTTAGTCGCATCTCCCAACTTCTAAACACGACCTCAGCAGACAATCGTGCATACTGAAGAGATTGGGCCACACTTTGAGTTTTGACAATGTTGAGGTCTTGGATTTTGAACTTGTATAAATTAAAAGCGTTTCTTGCTGAAATATGTTTTTACTTTGAAGACTAGTAATTCGGTCATTTGGGAAAGATGTTGAAACCCCTGAAAGTGCCATTATTCTGATCTAATCCTATGGTTATAATTGGCTTTGTGTTCTTTCTTTTGTAATTTCTTTCATTAAAAAATTGCCAATTCTTTTGATACTGGACTGTATTTATCTTTTTCTTTTGATACT